>MU270009.1:0-343185 GCA_021432705.1 Caranx ignobilis | reverse complement strand
GTTGTTTTTCAGCCTGTTTGAATTCATCACCTGTTCAAAAGCTCCTCGCCCTGCTGTGATATTCACAGACAAAGCAGAGACTGTGTTTCAGAGCTTAAACTCTCAGAAACACTGTTAAAATGAAATCATAACTCATTTCATGACAGATGAGCAGCGCTGAGACTGGTGGTGTTTCAGGTTAAATGTGATCTGTGTGACTCCGTCTCAAGGGTTTACAGCTTTCTTTCCAGCCATGTCTTTGTTACTGTCAGTTCTGTTCCTTGTACCAGGCTGTAAACATCTTTATTTATCATATTGGACACTTTTATATAGAGGTTCTCACTGTTGGAGCCCCGAGTGGCCATTTGAGGAACTGCAGTCTTAAACACCTAACTTTTTCCAGCTGCAGAGGTTTACGCTTGTTTCTGGGGCGTGACACGAGTTTTTATTCCAGTTTAAACGAGTCGCCTCAACATTTAAACTATAGATACACTTTAATGTAGATTTGCCTTTACCAGAGTTGTGACCTGGCTGTTCCCTGAGCTGCTCCAGAACCACAGGAGTCATCGTTCAGCTGTGATCACATGATCAGTTGTTGAAGTTGAAGAGCACCTGTGAAGTCAATGGACTGCCTCTTTAAAATAAACACACCACCTCTCTAACTGACAGAACCACTGGAGTGCGCCTCCTCTGATGAGCTCGTCTTTCTTCCTCTTCCTCTCCTCCTCTGTTCTCCTCTGTCTCTCTCTCTCTGACGTGACCTGTTTGTTAACGAGAGACCGCCTCTCATTAAACGGCACTAATCTAACTTTTAATGAAGCTGTCGGTGAGAATTACCGGTCAGTAACACACATTCACACACACACGTCCACAGACAGACTCAGAGATGGAAAACAGTCTCATTAGTCTCGCAGTGATTGTTGTGGTTACTGTCGGCGGCGTTTCTCTGGACACAATCTGACATCATTAACTGCCGGGGGTTGCCGGAGGCCGATCTCATAGTTAGGTAGTCTGCACGTTGGCTTGGTGTTTGTTTTCTGGCTTCTGGCTCACCTCATGCAAACAGCCTCTCTTCACATTAGAAGCAGATGATAGATTCCTGCTTAACAAAGAATTTCTGATGCGATTCACACCGTCATTATACAGAATCCACAGTATTACATCTTTCAAAGTTTATTTCATTTATTGAACATTTACAATTGGACCGTTTGCTTCTTGTTGAAGTTTCACTTTCTCGTGCTGTGTGACGACGTCGGCCGCTGTAACAACACAATGTCCAGCCACATTTCAAGTCTTACTCCCAGATATAATAATGGAAATAATGGAAATCTGAAGTGCTGTCGTAGTAACTAAAGTTGTGAACAGGTCTCGTGTTGTGTTGTGTCACAAGTAAATCAGAGCTCGAGTGTCATCATCAACACGTTCGCTTGCACAGAAACACTGATTGTTGATTAGGTTGCTGCGGCGTGATTTGAGTTTAGCGATGAGGAGGCTGACGAGAAGCGGCTTCACTCGTGTGTTTTAAATGTTGTTTGAAACTGTTTTTGTTGTTTTCTCAAGTCAACACAGAAGTTATTAAACATAAAAGTAGCTTCACACATTTAATATACACATACAGATGGAATGAATCACCTTAGTGTCACACGTCCTTGTTGGCGTTTCCACAGAAACAGTCGCAGTGTGTTTGACAGGTCTGTGAATGAGGAGCAGGTCCTTATAGAAACATCTGAAGAGCATTCAGTTCTTTGTCTCACTGCCTTTTTTTATTATGACAAAACAATAACATCAAATTTGTGCGTTTTCACTCTTCAAGGACAAAGTCATGACGCAGGAAGCAGGTTTAAAGGAGGCGTCATTTCCACAACAGTGTCAAGGGAGAGGAACCAGCAGTAAAACAATAGCACCATGTTAGCAGGTTAACTTTGACTAAGAGCACATACATCAGCTTTTTCCCCATGACAACGGTCAACCGTCATTTGATTTCACTCTGGCCACACACACCTGTCTTAATTGTGGTTGCCACAGTAACTGAGTGGGGACCAGCCGCCTCACAGGTGTCTACCCATAGCCTCCAACAGCGATACAGTTTAGCTACAGAAATAACCTGTGTTTCAATTTTTCCCCTCTCTGAAAATCTCTCCATGCACTTCAATCACACACACACACACATACACACACATACACACACACACACCTCCCCCACCACTGCAGGTAAATTCTCAACCTGTGGGAAACACTGCAAATGAAAACAGCTGCCAACCTGTGCACACCTGAGTCTCCGGCATGTGTTTGTCTTCAGCTCAGATAATAGACGTTGTTGAATTCAAGCTGAGAACCTGCGCAGGGGGGGGTGGGGGCTGCTTCCCCACACAGAAAAATAATCAGCAGTTGTTAAGGGCGTGGATAAAGAATCGGACCGATAAGCAGAATCAATAAGAGCTTTGATATCAGTAAAACCTTCTCAGTTCTCGTCCCTGTTTGCAAATTGGGTAAATGGATTTGAGACTGGCTCACAGGTCTCAGGTGTAACGCAGCGCTCTGCCTCAGAGCCGGGGGCGAGGCGGCAGAAGGAAGTGCTTCTGCAAAGTGTTTTTCTTTTCTGGAAAATTCACTGAAACACCTGCCCACACTGTTTACCCAGCTAAAGGTCGAAGGTAACTTCTGAGCGACACACCGGTGCGAGTAAACCGCCAACCTCCTCCGTATCCCGGGGTTACAGCAGAGCCACATTGTGGTTGATTGGCCGATGGACAGGTAGCCCGGGCGGCGGCGGCAGCGGCAGCAGCTGTTGGTGGCACACTGCAGATGTAAATAACGGTCTAAGATCACAAGCGCACTTTCACAGCTTATCCACAAACACACTCCCACGGCACCATGGGAAATTCTCCTGCACTTTGTCCGCCATCTGTTTTTGCGTGCACACAGTCGACGGAGGAGAGGAAGGGAGGAAAACGGAGAAGAGCAAAACAGGTGGAGAGAAACTCACTGAGTGCAGGTGGCAGGTCAGTCAGAGAGTGGGCAGAGGAAGAAGGTGTGGGCGTCACAGTCTCCGTCGTCACGGCAACAGATTTTGGTAATACTGTCTTTACTGTGATAAACACATAAACACATAAACACACACACACACACTTGACCGAAACATCTGATTAACGACGTCACACCCACACGTTCTCCACAGACTTTGAGCAGGACGTCACCGTGACGACAGGACCTCCACAGAGCAGCTGAAGGCCTCTGATCCAGGAGCTGCATCTGTTCTGTGACGGGGAACTTTGTCCTAATTGGCTTAAAGCTTAATTGACACACGTGACGTGTCTTCACTCCCACAGAAGACACAGTTTATTTGATCTTCTCATAAAGGGTGTAAAACCTTCTTACTTGACTCTATTTGTAGCTGAAACACTTCAGCTACAAACTTGACTGCGGCTGTGATGTCGTGAGCAGGATTTGGCCCCTCGTGTTGTGTTCACAAGTCATTTTCAGTAACTTTCCTTCTTGCGGGTGAAGCTGTGTCAGCTCTCTGTCTCTTTAACAGTGTAGGCTGTTTGAAGTGTGATGTGATTCCCAGTGTGGTTGTTATATCTGTGTCATGTCAGATCACAGATCAGACGACACCTTTTATTTCAGAGGTGAGAAAACTTTGAAATAATAGTAACATGAAAAATGTTGATTGCTCAGATGCAGGTTGTTCTTCAGCTGCAGCAGCACGACTGAGACTGAACCACTTTATTTTTACTGATTAACCTACATTATGGGATGGAGCGGGCTGCTCCTCCCTGCTGCCGAGCGCTGGAAACAAAAACAGTGTATTTTCTGAAATAATCAAATCCTCCGTGGGCTCAGTGCTGAATGTGTGTAACCTGCTGAAGCTAATGAAAAGTGTCCTGCTTGAATTAACCTGATCTGACTGATCAGGATCATAATTGGCTTCACACAGTCGTCAGCACGACTCCACTCCACATCAACCTGAGCTGACATCCAATCAGCCGCCAGTCACAACACGTGTGACTCAATACAAAAAAAAAAAAAGTACACAAACTGTGGCCTGGTCGTTAAGTTTGCTCTTTATAAAGTTAAACAGTGTTTAAACAGCAGGGAAATATCATGTGTCCAGATCACTTGGCTGCGACCTGCTCCGGTTTCCCATTATCTTTTGTCCGCCGCCCTTTTTCAGTGTTTTTATAGAATGGTGCCAAACTTCATCAGGATGAAAAAAATAAATAAAGAAAGAAAAAACTAATAACAGCTCCAGTCAATACTCTGGAGACAGATGATTCCTTTTTGTACCGTTTTCCTCTTAAATGAGCGTGTATTCAGCGAGAGGTCTAATTTTTCGTAAGTGATGAATATCTTGTTTTTGGAATGAAGCTCATTCATTTCCACCTCCCGTCAGCGGAGTGAGTCAGGAGAAGAGTCTGATATGTGCCTTCCAACAATCTGCTCCCCCGCTGTCTATTCATCTCTAGTAATTTCCTCACCTCACTAAGTTCATAATTATAAGTCTGCGCAGCCATTATTAGAGCTTCAAAACAAACAACAGAGCCCCTGCAGCTGAGAAGCCAGCCATGACAGCCTAAATACTCTGCCTCTCCTTTTATTAGCTCGCTTATTAACATTTTAGCCATCAGGGCTTTCAGGATCCAGACTGCCACACAGAAATGATGGAATTTAATATCCAAAAGATTATTCAGAGTAAGTTTGACATTGTTATTATCATTATTATAAAAATGAATGTGAAGACTGTGATAGTAGAAGAAGAGAGTTATCCAGCTTTTAAAAGTTTGACACGGACTCTTACAGAGTAATTTCTGTTTTGAATGATGGAGGATAATAAAGTCAGGCAGGCAACACCTGCGCTGGCAAAATGTATTGTAGCAGAGGGTGTCGTCTGTAGCCGATGATGATGATAATAACAACAATAATAAAAACACATCGTGCGTCTGCAGCTTTTTATGAATCAGTTCATTTGCTGTTAGAGCAGGTTTAGGAGGAAGGATCATGGCGGCTGCACGATTTTGGAACGACAGCCTTCACATTTTTATTACAAGCTTAAAATCTGGACTCTCACTCTCTCTCTCACTTTTAATTACAACCCCAGCCTGCCAAACACAATGAGAAACATGATGGATGTATGAGGAGATCAGAAGTAGACATTAGTGAAGATTGGAGTTGATTAGAAGAGTTTGGTGAAGCTGGACAAGTCTGATCTATGTGCGCCCCCCCCCCGCTCATGCACTCACACACTCGCTGCAGAATGGCAGGAATCAATTATCACGAACAATTTAACAAGAAACTGAACCAGAACCTGCGGTAAAATCACCACGCTGGAGTCTCTGCTCTGTTTTCTCCAGCTGCACCAGAGCACGGAGCCGCTTCACATGAGCGTTCACTGTAACGCCTCCACATACAGCACAGCTCTCGAGGGGTCATAACTCGATATCACCACATGGAAATGTCCACACAGTTTGTGGTCCGTCCACCAAATATTTGCAACTGAGGGTGCAAATAAAGATCATGTGCCGAGGTCGTTAAATAGGATTCATGATGTGTTACAAACACATCGACACTGCAAGTTCACATTAGGATCTGAAGTTATTTCTCTGTCATGAACTTTCAGATGCTGTGGTCGCAAACTGCAGCTCCCCCCCCCTCCTCAATGAAAACACACACACACAGACTCACACACACTTACCACTCACACATGCTTCAGACAGGCAGATGTCTGGAGAGGAAAATCATAACAAAAACACACACGAGATCTTTGTTTAAAACCACACACAACAAAGAAACCAAAAGTGAGATCAGCAGGAGGAGGAAGTGACCATCCCATCCCAGATATCAGGGAAGCACATGAGATGCTGGTTGAGTTATTCACTTTGAGAATAAAGTGTCTCATGCTTATTATTTCGTCTTGCTAATTACAGTAAGTGCTGTAATTTAGCAGCGGGGGGCTGAGGGGCTCCAAAACAAACTGTAATATGCCATTGACTTATCAGGTCAACCCTGACTCCGAGAAATTGCATTTATACTTCTCAAAAATTGTTTCCCCAGCTACGTTGCAAACATAATTATACAGCCTGAATAATGTTCAGAGTAAACTTTTTTTTTTTTTTTGGACTGTGTTTATGAAGGAGGTGGATGATGGTCCATCACATCCACATTCACATCTGTGACTCAGGAGGCAACAACAGCACTTTGGTTAAGGTTACAGACAGATGCCGTTTTCTTTCCTTCCCACGTAATGACTGTGAATTCACTGCTGCTTTTAACCAGCTTTGCTTCTGCTGAATCTGGGACCAACACATCATCCACGTCATCGCCGGAGCAGGAGGAAGTTGTTTGTGTCACTGATTACTTACTGCACCACAGCGTCTACTCTCTCTCTACATGTACTTCAGCAACTTGAAGAGCAGCAACAACAATGAAACAACCAGTGGTGAATGTGTAGGACCACCCAGCTCTTTACTGGTCCACCCAGCTCTTTACTGGTAATCCATATGACTCAACATCCTCTGAGCTCAATGCCTCTACCATGGTCACCGGTCTGTAATGCCAGCTATTAGCTAAAAGAGCTTTTGGATGTGAGCACTGGACCATAAGTGTGTGTTTGTGTGTGTAGCTGCTGCACATGTGTGGGGCCAGGGATATGTGACGTGTTGCTTCCTTCCTTTTGTGAAACGTCTTACTAGGCGCAGCGAGGCAAGACTGTGGAGGCGTGGTTTGTGACCCATGCTTCATTATCTGTCTTGTAACAAGCTACGGTGGGTGGCGAGCTGTGACGGACACTTGGCACCAGCCAACCCCCCCTGACCCAGCAGCCAGACTGACAGAGCAAGACAGGTCATAAACAGCAGCAGAGGAGTGTGAGCGGCTAGAGGGAGGGACTGGTCTGTATCTCTCATAGTCAGGATGTGAGGATGAAGAGGGACCACAGAGTCCACATGGAGTCAGAGGGTGGAGTTCATCACAAGTTAAATGCTCGGCCTGAGGTGTGACGATAACTTTCTGTCAGAGATGGAGCAGACTGGGTGAAGGGAAGATGTGTATTTGTGTTTGTTCTCATTGGAGAGAATAAAGGAGCAGAAAGAAAGAGTTGAATATATGTGTTTTCCCGTGTGCTCATGTGAGGGACAGAACGAAAGCGGAGGACACAGAGAGGTGATTGCAGTTGAGTGGAGAGCCGGCATCTGCTCTTCTCCATTTGGAGAGACACTCGGCAGCTTCTCAAGAGGGAACCACTCCTCCTGGGCCAATCAAAACCAAGAGCAAACCCTCTTCCTAAGTCAATTGCCCAATCAGGCAGAAGGACAACAGCTCCTCGTCGGTCGATTACCCAATCACACAGATTGCTTGTTCCTCTTCCCGTGTTAATTTTTGTTTCCGATCACAAAGAAGGACAGCTGCTCTTCCGGGGTCAGTGGTGCAACAAAAGGCAGATATGAGGCTGCATTGTGACTCTGAATGCCAATAAAACCTGAGACTGTCTCGTCCACTCACAGCTAATTAACCAGCCAATAAATATAGACAGAGACAATTAGCCAATTAGAACAGAGGAGGACTGATCAACAAACCAATAAGAGAACTGACATAAACACAGATCCAGCACACGCTGTTCATGTTTGTGTAACTGTAAATGGACCAATAACAAAAGTCCTTACATCTATACAGCAGAAGACGCAAACACACACATGTCCCTGGAGGGTTGAAGAGCTGACAGCCGTCGACCAAATGAATGGACTCTTATTGAAAACTGTCTTACACCACTGGACGTTTGAAGTGTTTGATCAAATAAACAAAGTCGCAGTTTTTTCTGTCACGATGACGCAGCTCAGTACCTGGCATTTGTTCTTTTAAAAAAAGAAAAAAAAACATCAGGGTCCATTTTGCTCTGAATCAAATAAACTACAACGATCTGTCAAAATAAAAAGCCTTGATGAAAACAGAGGGAAAAAAAAGCATAATGCAAGAAAAGTGGGTTATTTTTCATGCTGGCATGGCGAGGTGTAGAGGAGGGAGTCAGAACAATGGCTCTGATATTAGCTAACGTCAGGCTTGGAGTAAGATGAATGGAAGTGCATTAGTGCTGTGTTTATTAATGGGTTGGAACAAAGGAGCCGAAAAAGTTGTTAAGCCGCGTTAAAAAAATCTGCGTTTTCATTTCCTGTCTCGGCCGAAGAGATCTGTTGTTCAGCCGCTGCACGTTCAAGAGACCTCACTGACCGTTAACTCACGGGAGAAACACAAACATGTAGAGCAGATGATGCATTTGAATACACAACATGACAGAAGCGACAGGAAGTCAGTGAGTGGCCAACTTCAGTTTCCTTTGCAGATCTTTGTGTCGCACCCGTGTCATGACTCTGCTCTAACTTCCTCCTCCTCCTCCTCCTCCTCCTCCTCCTCCCTCTGCACCTTCTCCCATCTTTCCAGCCACACTGTTTTGTCTTCTCGCAGCACTTTGTTGCCTCTGTCTCTCTTGTTTATCCACGGTTCAGGCAGCGTATGTATCTCCATCTCCATCTCCTCTCCAACCTCCCCACCCTCCTCCATCAAACACCTCCCTTCGCCCCGTTTGTACCCGGGCAAATACACAGCTTCTTCTCCTCCTGCTTTTTTTCCCCCAGCTTTAAAGAGAAACATAGATTTTTTTCCCAGTTTGAACTCTGTGTGATGTGGAATAGCGCTGCCTTATCGCAGCATCAATCTATCATCTGCTCTCTCTCACTGTTTTTCTTTACTCTGCCTTGCCAGCTACTATAGCAGCTTGCACCATCCAGGCTGAGAGCCCTTACCTCTGTTTGACTTGTGGAATAGCAAGCAGTCTGTGCTCACACACACTCTCAGAGGAGGGAAGCTTTGTTCCACTGGCTTTGACTCTGGTACTTTACCTTTACACTCATCTCTGAATGCTGTGTGCGTTCTCCGTCCCCCGTCGTTCAGGAGCTGTTTTATATTTTATATTATTTAACCTCTTCAGCTCCGCGGGGACGCCGGCGTCCCCAAGCCGCTCCTCTTCTGCAGTTTCAGCTTGCGCGGGCTTACTACATTGGTAAACATGGCGTATTTGGTATCTGTGTCTTCATTAGGTTGTTTTGCTAATTCAGTATCGATTTTATTTTGTTTCTCATTTATTTTTGCACAAGAATATACGGAATATCTACAGTCCGAAGCGTGATTGTTTTCCCCGTTTCAACCGAGGGAGACGTTCCCTCGTTTTTATTTTGAAGTTAGTGTACGACACGGATGTTGAAGGGAGGGTGCTGGACATTGATGTATTATAATGGACAGTGTAAATAAAGATTTAGCTGATTCAATCGTAAATGTGTACAAGATGAAGTAGAAGAAGACTCGTAAATATAAGCGCGCGAACATGGCGACATGGCGACCGCGGTGTCCGCGGTCGCCATGTCGAAACACGGACGGAAGGGTTAGTTATGCCCATACTTTATGGGCATAATTTGATAATTGAACAGTTCAATATTGCAAATTTGTATGATAAAAAAATGCATGTGAAGAACACATTTGGTGTCTCAGTATACCATTTGGTTATCATGTGTCCATTTGGACTCTCATCTCCGCCTGGATCTTATCATGAAAAAAACATTGCAGAATGGTCATGGGTCATTCCTGGATATTGGTGACTTTTCTGTCCCCAGGATATAAATGTTAATATCTTATTTAAAATAAATGAAATGTCTATAATAAAAAGCCACAGCCGCTGGCCCCCGGTGAGAATAGTAAGTGAGCCACGCTGACCGGGCCGGACTCAGCAGAGACACTCAGCCACCCGTTCAAACACTGGGGCACACTGTACAGAGCAGGAATCAGGGGGGCGGGGGCAGCTGACCACAGCCGCTGGCCCCCGGTGAGAATAGTAAGTGAGCCACGCTGACCGGGCCGGACTCAGCAGAGGCACTCAGCCACCCGTTCAACCACTGGGGCACACTGTACAGAGCAGGAATCAGGGGGTCGGGGGCAGCTGACCACAGCCGCTGGCCCCCGGTGAGAATAGTAAGTGAGCCACGCTGACCGGGCCGGACTCAGCAGAGGCACTCAGCCACCCGTTCAAACACTGGGGCACACTGTACAGAGCAGGAATCAGGGGGGCGGGGGCAGCTGGCCACAGCCGCTGGCCCTCGGTGAGAATAGTAAGTGAGCCACGCTGACCAGGCCGGACTCAGCAGAGACACTCAGCCACCCGTTCAAGCACTGGGGCACACGGTACAGAGCAGGAATCAGGGGGGCGGGAGCAGCTGGCCACAGCCGCTGGCCCTCGGTGAGAATAGTAAGTGAGCCACGCTGACCGGACCGGACTCAGCAGAGACACTCAGCCACCCGTTCAAACACTGGGACACACTGTACAGAGCAGGAATCAGGGGGGCGGGGGAAGCTGGCCACAGCCGCTGGCCCCGGACTCAGCAGAGGCACTCAGCTACCCGTTCAAACACTGGGGCACACTGTACAGAGCAGGAATCAGGGGGGCGGGGGCAGCTGGCCACGGACTCAACAGAGACACTCAGCCACCCGTTCAAACACTGGGGCACACTGTATAGAGCAGGAATCAGAGGGGCGAGGGCAGCTGGCCACAGCCGCTGGCCCCCGGTGAGAATAGTAAGTGAGCCACGCTGACCGGGCCGGACTCAGCAGAGACACTCAGCCACCCGTTCAAACACTGGGGCACACTGTACAGAGCAGGAATCAGGGGGGCGGGGGCAGCTGGCCACAGCCGCTGGCCTCCGGTGAGAATAGTAAGTGAGCCACGCTGACCGGGCCAGACTCAGCAGAGACACTCAGCCACCCGTTCAAACACTGGGGCACACTTTATAGAGCAGGAATCACGGGGGCGAGGGCAGCTGGCCACAGCCGCTGGCCCCCGGTGAGAATAGTAAGTGAGCCACGCTGACCGGGCCGGAATCAGCAGAGACACTCAGCCACCCGTTCAAACACTGGGGCACACTGTACAGAGCAGGAATCAGGGGGGCGGGGGCAGCTGGCCACAGCCGCTGGCCCCCGGTGAGAATAGTAAGTGAGCCACGCTGACTGGCCACAGCCGCTGGCCCCCGGTGAGAATAGTAAGTGAGCCACGCTGACCGGGCCGGACTCAGCAGAGACACTCAGCCACCCGTTCAAACACTGGGGCACACTGTACAGAGCAGGAATGAGGGGGGCGGGGGCAGCTGGCCACAGCCGCTGGCCCCCGGTGAGAATAGTAAGTGAGCCACGCTGACCGGGCCGGACTCAGCAGAGACACTCAGCCACCCGTTCAAACACTGGGGCACACTGTACAGAGCAGGAATCAGGGGGGCGGGGGCAGCTGGCCACAGCCGCTGGCCCCCGGTGAGAATAGTAAGTGAGCCACGCTGACCGGGCCGAACTCAGCAGAGACACTCAGCCACCCGTTCAAACACTGGGGCACACTGTACAGAGCAGGAATCAGGGGGGCGGGGGCAGCTGGCCACAGCCGCTGGCCCCCGGTGAGAATAGTAAGTGAGCCACGCTGACCAGGCCGAACTGAGCAGAGACACTCAGCCACCCGTTCAAACACTGGGGCACACTGTATAGAGCAGGAATCAGGGGGGCGGGGGCAGCTGGCCACAGCCGCTGGCCCCCGGTGAGAATAGTAAGTGAGCCACGCTGACCGGGCCGGACTCAGCAGAGACACTCAGCCACACGTTCAAACACTGGGGCACACTGTACAGAGCAGGAATGAGGGGGGCGGGGGCAGCTGGCCACAGCCGCTGGCCCCCGGTGAGAATAGTAAGTGAGCCACGCTGACCGGGCCGGACTCAGCAGAGACACTCAGCCACCCGTTCAAACACTGGGGCACACTGTACAGAGCAGGAATCAGGGGGGCGGGGGCAGCTGGCCACAGCCGCTGGCCCCCGGTGAGAATAGTAAGTGAGCCACGCTGACCGGGCCGAACTCAGCAGAGACACTCAGCCACCCGTTCAAACACTGGGGCACACTGTACAGAGCAGGAATCAGGGGGGCGGGGGCAGCTGGCCACAGCCGCTGGCCCCCGGTGAGAATAGTAAGTGAGCCACGCTGACCAGGCCGAACTGAGCAGAGACACTCAGCCACCCGTTCAAACACTGGGGCACACTGTATAGAGCAGGAATCAGGGGGGCGGGGGCAGCTGGCCACAGCCACTGGCCCCCGGTGAGAATAGTAAGTGAGCCACGCTGACCGGGCCGGACTCAGCAGAGACACTCAGCCACCCGTTCAAACACTGGGGCACACTGTACAGAGCAGGAATCAGGGGGGCGGGGGCAGGTGACCACAGCCGCTGGCCCCCGGTGAGAATAGTAAGTGAGCCACGCTGACCGGGCCGGACTCAGCAGAGACACTCAGCCACCCGTTCAAACACTGGGGCACACTGTACAGAGCAGGAATCAGGGGGGGGGGAAGCTGGCCACAGCCGCTGGCCCCGGACTCAGCAGAGGCACTCAGCTACCCGTTCAAACACTGGGGCACACTGTACAGAGCAGGAATCAGGGGGGCGGGGGCAGCTGGCCACGGACTCAACAGAGACACTCAGCCACCCGTTCAAACACTGGGGCACACTGTATAGAGCAGGAATCAGAGGGGCGAGGGCAGCTGGCCACAGCCGCTGGCCCCCGGTGAGAATAGTAAGTGAGCCACGCTGACCGGGCCGGACTCAGCAGAGACACTCAGCCACCCGTTCAAACACTGGGGCACACTGTACAGAGCAGGAATCAGGGGGGCGGGGGCAGCTGGCCACAGCCGCTGGCCTCCGGTGAGAATAGTAAGTGAGCCACGCTGACCGGGCCGGACTCAGCAGAGACACTCAGCCACCCGTTCAAACACTGGGGCACACTTTATAGAGCAGGAATCACGGGGCGAGGGCAGCTGGCCACAGCCGCTGGCCCCCGGTGAGAATAGTAAGTGAGCCACGCTGACCGGGCCGGAATCAGCAGAGACACTCAGCCACCCGTTCAAACACTGGGGCACACTGTACAGAGCAGGAATCAGGGGGGCGGGGGCAGCTGGCCACAGCCGCTGGCCCCCGGTGAGAATAGTAAGTGAGCCACGCTGACTGGCCACAGCCGCTGGCCCCCGGTGAGAATAGTAAGTGAGCCACGCTGACCGGGCCGGACTCAGCAGAGACACTCAGCCACCCGTTCAAACACTGGGGCACACTGTACAGAGCAGGAATGAGGGGGGCGGGGGCAGCTGGCCACAGCCGCTGGCCCCCGGTGAGAATAGTAAGTGAGCCACGCTGACCGGGCCGGACTCAGCAGAGACACTCAGCCACCCGTTCAAACACTGGGGCACACTGTACAGAGCAGGAATCAGGGGGGCGGGGGCAGCTGGCCACAGCCGCTGGCCCCGGTGAGAATAGTAAGTGAGCCACGCTGACCGGGCCGAACTCAGCAGAGACACTCAGCCACCCGTTCAAACACTGGGGCACACTGTACAGAGCAGGAATCAGGGGTCGGGGGCAGCTGGCCACAGCCGCTGGCCCCCGGTGAGAATAGTAAGTGAGCCACGCTGACCAGGCCGAACTGAGCAGAGACACTCAGCCACCCGTTCAAACACTGGGGCACACTGTATAGAGCAGGAATCAGGGGGGCGGGGGCAGCTGGCCACAGCCGCTGGCCCCCGGTGAGAATAGTAAGTGAGCCACGCTGACCGGGCCGGACTCAGCAGAGACACTCAGCCACCCGTTCAAACACTGGGGCACACTGTACAGAGCAGGAATGAGGGGGGCGGGGGCAGGTGACCACAGCCGCTGGCCCCCGGTGAGAATAGTAAGTGAGCCACGCTGACCGGGCCGGACTCAGCAGAGGCACTCAGCCACCCGTTCAAACACTGGGGCACACTGTACAGAGCAGGAATCAGGGGGTCGGGGGCAGCTGACCACAGCCGCTGGCCCCCGGTGAGAATAGTAAGTGAGCCACGCTGACCGGGCCGGACTCAGCAGAGGCACTCAGCCACCCGTTCAAACACTGGGACACACTGTACAGAGCAGGAATCAGGGGGGCGGGGGAAGCTGGCCACAGCCGCTGGCCCCGGACTCAGCAGAGACACTCAGCTACCCTTTGAAACACTGGGGCACACTGTACAGAGCAGGAATCAGGGGGGCGGGGGCAGCTGGCCACAGCCGCTGGCCACGGACTCAACAGAGACACTCAGCCACCCGTTCAAACACTGGGGCACACTGTATAGAGCAGGAATCAGAGGGGCGAGGGCAGCTGGCCACAGCCGCTGGCCCCCGGTGAGAATAGTAAGTGAGCCACGCTGACCGGGCCGGACTCAGCAGAGACACTCAGCCACCCGTTCAAACACTGGGGCACACTGTACAGAGCAGGAATCAGGGGGGCGGGGGCAGCTGGCCACAGCCGCTGGCCCCCGGTGAGAATAGTAAGTGAGCCACGCTGACCGGGCCGGACTCAGCAGAGACACTCAGCCACCCGTTCAAACACTGGGACACACTGTACAGAGCAGGAATCAGGGGGGCGGGGGCAGGTGACCACAGCCGCTGGCCCCCGGTGAGAATAGTAAGTGAGCCACGCTGACCGGGCCGGACTCAGCAGAGGCACTCAGCCACCCGTTCAAACACTGGGGCACACTGTACAGAGCAGGAATCAGGGGGCTGGGGAAGCTGGCCACAGCCGCTGGCCCCCGGTGAGAATAGTAAGTGAGCCACGCTGACTGGCCACAGCCGCTGGCCCCGGTGAGAATAGTAAGTGAGCCACGCTGACCGGGCCGGACTCAGCAGAGACACTCAGCCACCCGTTCAAACACTGGGGCACACTGTACAGAGCAGGAATGAGGGGGGCGGGGGCAGCTGGCCACAGCCGCTGGCCCCCGGTGAGAATAGTAAGTGAGCCACGCTGACCGGGCCGGACTCAGCAGAGACACTCAGCCACCCGTTCAAACACTGGGGCACACTGTACAGAGCAGGAATCAGGGGGCGGGGGCAGCTGGCCACAGCCGCTGGCCCCCGGTGAGAATAGTAAGTGAGCCACGCTGACCGGGCCGAACTCAGCAGAGACACTCAGCCACCCGTTCAAACACTGGGGCACACTGTACAGAGCAGGAATCAGGGGGGCGGGGGCAGCTGGCCACAGCCGCTGGCCCCGGTGAGAATAGTAAGTGAGCCACGCTGACCAGGCCGAACTGAGCAGAGACACTCAGCCAACCGTTCAAACACTGGGGCACACTGTATGGAGCAGGAATCAGGGGGGCGGGGGCAGCTGGCCACAGCCGCTGGCCCCCGGTGAGAATAGTAAGTGAGCCACGCTGACCGGGCCGGACTCAGCAGAGACACTCAGCCACCCGTTCAAACACTGGGGCACACTGTACAGAGCAGGAATGAGGGGGGCGGGGGCAGGTGACCACAGCCGCTGGCCCCGGTGAGAATAGTAAGTGAGCCACGCTGACCGGGCCGGACTCAGCAGAGGCACTCAGCCACCCGTTCAAACACTGGGGCACACTGTACAGAGCAGGAATCAGGGGGTCGGGGGCAGCTGACCACAGCCGCTGGCCCCCGGTGAGAATAGTAAGTGAGCCACGCTGACCGGGCCGGACTCAGCAGAGGCACTCAGCCACCCGTTCAAACACTGGGACACACTGTACAGAGCAGGAATCAGGGGGGCGGGGGAAGCTGGCCACAGCCGCTGGCCCGGACTCAGCAGAGACACTCAGCTACCCTTTGAAACACTGGGGCACACTGTACAGAGCAGGAATCAGGGGGGCGGGGGCAGCTGGCCACAGCCGCTGGCCACGGACTCAACAGAGACACTCAGCCACCCGTTCAAACACTGGGGCACACTGTATAGAGCAGGAATCAGAGGGGCGAGGGCAGCTGGCCACAGCCGCTGGCCCCCGGTGAGAATAGTAAGTGAGCCACGCTGACCGGGCCGGACTCAGCAGAGACACTCAGCCACCCGTTCAAACACTGGGGCACACTGTACAGAGCAGGAATCAGGGGGGCGGGGGCAGCTGGCCACAGCCGCTGGCCCCCGGTGAGAATAGTAAGTGAGCCACGCTGACCGGGCCGGACTCAGCAGAGACACTCAGCCACCCGTTCAAACACTGGGGCACACTGTACAGAGCAGGAATCAGGGGGCGGGGGCAGCTGGCCACAGCCGCTGGCCCCCGGTGAGAATAGTAAGTGAGCCACGCTGACCGGGCCGAACTCAGCAGAGACACTCAGCCACCCGTTCAAACACTGGGGCACACTGTACAGAGCAGGAATCAGGGGGGCGGGGGCAGCTGGCCACAGCCGCTGGCCCCCGGTGAGAATAGTAAGTGAGCCACGCTGACCAGGCCGAACTGAGCAGAGACACTCAGCCACCCGTTCAAACACTGGGGCACACTGTATAGAGCAGGAATCAGGGGGGCGGGGGCAGCTGGCCACAGCCGCTGGCCCCCGGTGAGAATAGTAAGTGAGCCACGCTGACCGGGCCGGACTCAGCAGAGACACTCAGCCACCCGTTCAAACACTGGGGCACACTGTACAGAGCAGGAATGAGGGGGGCGGGGGCAGGTGACCACAGCCGCTGGCCCCCGGTGAGAATAGTAAGTGAGCCACGCTGACCGGGCCGGACTCAGCAGAGGCACTCAGCCACCCGTTCAAACACTGGGGCACACTGTACAGAGCAGGAATCAGGGGGTCGGGGCAGCTGACCACAGCCGCTGGCCCCCGGTGAGAATAGTAAGTGAGCCACGCTGACCGGGCCGGACTCAGCAGAGCACTCAGCCACCCGTTCAAACACTGGGACACACTGTACAGAGCAGGAATCAGGGGGGCGGGGGAAGCTGGCCACAGCCGCTGGCCCCGGACTCAGCAGAGACACTCAGCTACCCTTTGAAACACTGGGGCACACTGTACAGAGCAGGAATCAGGGGGGCGGGGGCAGCTGGCCACAGCCGCTGGCCACGGACTCAACAGAGACACTCAGCCACCCGTTCAAACACTGGGGCACACTGTATAGAGCAGGAATCAGAGGGGCGAGGGCCGCTGGCCCCCGGTGAGAATAGTAAGTGAGCCACGCTGACCGGGCCGGACTCAGCAGAGACACTCAGCCACCCGTTCAAACACTGGGGCACACTGTACAGAGCAGGAATCAGGGGGGCGGGGGCAGCTGGCCACAGCCGCTGGCCCCCGGTGAGAATAGTAAGTGAGCCACGCTGACCGGGCCGAACTCAGCAGAGACACTCAGCCACCCGTTCAAACACTGAGGCACACTGTACAGAGCAGGAATCAGGGGGGCTGGGGAAGCTGGCCACAGCCGCTGGCCCCGGTGAGAACAGTAAGTGAGCCACGCTGACCGGGCCGGACTCAGCAGAGACACTCAGCCACCCGTTCAAACACTGGGGCACACTGTACAGAGCAGGAATGAGGGGGGCGGGGGCAGCTGGCCACAGCCGCTGGCCCCCGGTGACAATAGTAAGTGAGCCACGCTGACCGGGCCGGACTCAGCAGAGAAACTCAGCCACCCGTTCAAACACTGGGGCACACTGTACAGAGCAGGAATCAAGGGGGCGGGGGCAGCTGGCCACAGCCGCTGGCCTCCGGTGAGAATAGTAAGTGAGCCACGCTGACTGGCCACAGCCGCTGGCCCCCGGTGACAATAGTAAGTGAGCCACGCTGACCGGGCCGGACTCAGCAGAGACACTCAGCCACCCGTTCAAACACTGGGGCACACTGTACATAGCAGGAATCAGGGGGGGGGGCAGCTGGCCACAGCCGCTGGCCCCCGGTGAGAATAGTAAGTGAGCCACGCTGACCGGGCCGGACTCAGCAGAGACACTCAGCCACCCGTTCAAACACTGGGGCACACTGTACAGAGCAGGAATCAGGGGGGCGGGGGCAGCTGGCCACAGCCGCTGCCCCCGGTGAGAATAGTAAGTGAGCCACGCTGACCGGGCCGAACTCAGCAGAGACACTCAGCCACCCGTTCAAACACTGGGGCACACTGTACAGAGCAGGAATCAGGGGGCTGGGGAAGCTGGCCACAGCCGCTGGCCCCCGGTGAGAATAGTAAGTGAGCCACGCTGACTGGCCACAGCCGCTGGCCCCCGGTGAGAATAGTAAGTGAGCCACGCTGACCGGGCCGGACTCAGCAGAGACACTCAGCCACCGTTCAAACACTGGGGCACACTGTATAGAGCAGGAATCAGGGGGGCGAGGGCAGCTGGCCACAGCCGCTGGCCCCCGGTGAGAATAGTAAGTGAGCCACGCTGACTGGCCACAGCCGCTGGCCCCCGGTGAGAATAGTAAGTGAGCCACGCTGACCGGGCCGGACTCAGCAGAGACACTCAGCCACCCGTTCAAACACTGGGGCACACTGTACAGAGCAGGAATCAGGGGGGCGGGGGCAGCTGGCCACAGCCGCTGGCCTCCTGTGAGAATAGTAAGTGAGCCACGCTGACCGGGCCGGACTCAGCAGAGACACTCAGCCACCCGTTCAAACACTGGGGCACACTTTATAGAGCAGGAATCAGGGGGGCGAGGGCAGCTGGCCACAGCCGCTGGCCCCCGGTGAGAATAGTAAGTGAGCCACGCTGACCGGGCCGGAATCAGCAGAGACACTCAGCCACCCGTTCAAACACTGGGGCACACTGTACAGAGCAGGAATCAGGGGGGCGGGGGCAGCTGGCCACAGCCGCTGGCCCCCGGTGAGAATAGTAAGTGAGCCACGCTGACTGGCCACAGCCGCTGGCCCCCGGTGAGAATAGTAAGTGAGCCACACTGACCGGGCCGGACTCAGCAGAGACACTCAGCCACCCGTTCAAACACTGGGGCACACTGTATAGAGCAGGAATCAGGGGGCAAGGGCAGCTGGCCACAGCCGCTGGCCCCCGGTGAGAATAGTAAGTGAGCCACGCTGACCGGGCCGGACTCAGCAGAGACACTCAGCCACCTGTTCAAACACTGGGCACACTGTACAGAGCAGGAATCAAGGGGGCGGGGGCAGCTGGCCACAGCCGCTGGCCTCCGGTGAGAATAGTAAGTGAGCCACGCTGACTGGCCACAGCCGCTGGCCCCCGGTGAGAATAGTAAGTGAGCCACGCTGACCGGGCCGGACTCAGCAGAGACACTCAGCCACCCGTTCAAACACTGGGGCACACTGTACAGAGCAGGAATCAGGGGGGCGGGGCAGCTGGCCACAGCCGCTGGCCCCCGGTGAGAATAGTAAGTGAGCCACGCTGACCGGGCCGGAATCAGCAGAGACACTCAGCCACCCGTTCAAACACTGGGGCACACTGTACAGAGCAGGAATCAGGGGGGCGGGGGCAGCTGGCCACAGCCGCTGGCCCCTGGTGAGAATAGTAAGTGAGCCACGCTGACCGGGCCGAACTCAGCAGAGACACTCAGCCACCCGTTCAAACACTGAGGCACACTGTACAGAGCAGGAATCAGGGGGGCTGGGGAAGCTGGCCACAGCCGCTGGCCCCCGGTGAGAACAGTAAGTGAGCCACGCTGACCGGGCCGGACTCAGCAGAGACACTCAGCCACCCGTTCAAACACTGGGGCACACTGTACAGAGCAGGAATCAGGGGGGCGGGGGCAGCTGGCCACAGCCGCTGGCCCCTGGTGAGAATAGTAAGTGAGCCACGCTGACCGGGCCGAACTCAGCAGAGACACTCAGCCACCCGTTCAAACACTGAGGCACACTGTACAGAGCAGGAATCAGGGGGGCTGGGGAAGCTGGCCACAGCCGCTGGCCCCCGGTGAGAACAGTAAGTGAGCCACGCTGACCGGGCCGGACTCAGCAGAGACACTCAGCCACCCGTTCAAACACTGGGGCACACTGTACAGAGCAGGAATGAGGGGGGCGGGGGCAGCTGGCCACAGCCGCTGGCCCCCGGTGACAATAGTAAGTGAGCCACGCTGACCGGGCCGGACTCAGCAGAGAAACTCAGCCACCCGTTCAAACACTGGGGCACACTGTACAGAGCAGGAATCAAGGGGGCGGGGGCAGCTGGCCACAGCCGCTGGCCTCCGGTGAGAATAGTAAGTGAGCCACGCTGACTGGCCACAGCCGCTGGCCCCCGGTGACAATAGTAAGTGAGCCACGCTGACCGGGCCGGACTCAGCAGAGACACTCAGCCACCCGTTCAAACACTGGGGCACACTGTACAGAGCAGGAATCAGGGGGGCGGGGGCAGCTGGCCACAGCCGCTGGCCCCCGGTGAGAATAGTAAGTGAGCCACGCTGACCGGGCCGGACTCAGCAGAGACACTCAGCCACCCGTTCAAACACTGGGGCACACTGTACAGAGCAGGAATCAGGGGGGCGGGGGCAGGTGACCACAGCCGCTGGCCCCGGTGAGAATAGTAAGTGAGCCACGCTGACCGGGCCGGACTCAGCAGAGGCACTCAGCCACCCGTTCAAACACTGGGGCACACTGTACAGAGCAGGAATCAGGGGGGCTGGGGAAGCTGGCCACAGCCGCTGGCCCCCGGTGAGAATAGTAAGTGAGCCACGCTGACTGGCCACAGCCGCTGGCCCCCGGTGAGAATAGTAAGTGAGCCACGCTGACCGGGCCGGACTCAGCAGAGACACTCAGCCACCCGTTCAAACACTGGGGCACACTGTACAGAGCAGGAATCAGGGGGGCGGGGGCAGCTGGCCACAGCCGCTGGCCTCCGGTGAGAATAGTAAGTGAGCCACGCTGACCGGGCCGGACTCAGCAGAGACACTCAGCCACCCGTTCAAACACTGGGGCACACTTTATAGAGCAGGAATCACGGGGGCGAGGGCAGCTGGCCACAGCCGCTGGCCCCCGGTGAGAATAGTAAGTGAGCCACGCTGACCGGGCCGGACTCAGCAGAGACACTCAGCCACCCGTTCAAACACTGGGCACACTGTACAGAGCAGGAATCAGGGGGGCTGGGGAAGCTGGCCACAGCCGCTGGCCCCCGGTGAGAACAGTAAGTGAGCCACGCTGACGGGCCGGACTCAGCAGAGACACTCAGCCACCCGTTCAAACACTGGGGCACACTGTACAGAGCAGGAATGAGGGGGGCGGGGGCAGCTGGCCACAGCCGCTGGCCCCCGGTGACAATAGTAAGTGAGCCACGCTGACCGGGCCGGACTCAGCAGAGAAACTCAGCCACCCGTTCAAACACTGGGGCACACTGTACAGAGCAGGAATCAAGGGGGCGGGGGCAGCTGGCCACAGCCGCTGGCCTCCGGTGAGAATAGTAAGTGAGCCACGCTGACTGGCCACAGCCGCTGGCCCCCGGTGACAATAGTAAGTGAGCCACGCTGACCGGGCCGGACTCAGCAGAGACACTCAGCCACCCGTTCAAACACTGGGGCACACTGTACATAGCAGGAATCAGGGGGGGGGGCAGCTGGCCACAGCCGCTGGCCCCCGGTGAGAATAGTAAGTGAGCCACGCTGACCGGGCCGGACTCAGCAGAGACACTCAGCCACCCGTTCAAACACTGGGGCACACTGTACAGAGCAGGAATCAGGGGGCGGGGGCAGCTGGCCACAGCCGCTGGCCCCCGGTGAGAATAGTAAGTGAGCCACGCTGACCGGGCCGAACTCAGCAGAGACACTCAGCCACCCGTTCAAACACTGGGGCACACTGTACAGAGCAGGAATCAGGGGGGCTGGGGAAGCTGGCCACAGCCGCTGGCCCCCGGTGAGAATAGTAAGTGAGCCACGCTGACTGGCCACAGCCGCTGGCCCCCGTGTGAGAATAGTAAGTGAGCCACGCTGACCGGGCCGGACTCAGCAGAGACACTCAGCCACCCGTTCAAACACTGGGGCACACTGTATAGAGCAGGAATCAGGGGGGCGAGGGCAGCTGGCCACAGCCGCTGGCCCCGTTGAGAATAGTAAGTGAGCCACGCTGACTGGCCACAGCCGCTGGCCCCGGTGAGAATAGTAAGTGAGCCACGCTGACCGGGCCGGACTCAGCAGAGACACTCAGCCACCCGTTCAAAACACTGGGGCACACTGTACAGAGCAGGAATCAGGGGGGCGGGGGCAGCTGGCCACAGCCGCTGGCCTCCTGTGAGAATAGTAAGTGAGCCACGCTGACCGGGCCGGACTCAGCAGAGACACTCAGCCACCCGTTCAAACACTGGGGCACACTTTATAGAGCAGGAATCAGGGGGGCGAGGGCAGCTGGCCACAGCCGCTGGCCCCCGGTGAGAATAGTAAGTGAGCCACGCTGACCGGGCCGGAATCAGCAGAGACACTCAGCCACCCGTTCAAACACTGGGGCACACTGTACAGAGCAGGAATCAGGGGGGCGGGGGCAGCTGGCCACAGCCGCTGGCCCCCGGTGAGAATAGTAAGTGAGCCACGCTGACTGGCCACAGCCGCTGGCCCCCGGTGAGAATAGTAAGTGAGCCACACTGACCGGGCCGGACTCAGCAGAGACACTCAGCCACCCGTTCAAACACTGGGGCACACTGTATAGAGCAGGAATCAGGGGGGCAAGGGCAGCTGGCCACAGCCGCTGGCCCCCGGTGAGAATAGTAAGTGAGCCACGCTGACCGGGCCGGACTCAGCAGAGACACTCAGCCACCTGTTCAAACACTGGGGCACACTGTACAGAGCAGGAATCAAGGGGGCGGGGGCAGCTGGCCACAGCCGCTGGCCTCCGGTGAGAAAAGTAAGTGAGCCACGCTGACTGGCCACAGCCGCTGGCCCCCGGTGAGAATAGTAAGTGAGCCACGCTGACCGGGCCGGACTCAGCAGAGACACTCAGCCACCCGTTCAAACACTGGGGCACACTGTACAGAGCAGGAATCAGGGGGGCGGGGGCAGCTGGCCACAGCCGCTGGCCCCCGGTGAGAATAGTAAGTGAGCCACGCTGACCGGGCCGGAATCAGCAGAGACACTCAGCCACCCGTTCAAACACTGGGGCACACTGTACAGAGCAGGAATCAGGGGGGCGGGGGCAGGTGACCACAGCCGCTGGCCCCCGGTGAGAATAGTAAGTGAGCCACGCTGACCGGGCCGGACTCAGCAGAGACACTCAGCCACCCGTTCAAACACTGGGGCACACTGTACAGAGCAGGAATCAGGGGGCTGGGGAAGCTGGCCACAGCCGCTGGCCCCGGTGAGAATAGTAAGTGAGCCACGCTGACTGGCCACAGCCGCTGGCCCCCGGTGAGAATAGTAAGTGAGCCACGCTGACCGGGCCGGACTCAGCAGAGACACTCAGCCACCCGTTCAAACACTGGGGCACACTGTACAGAGCAGGAATCAGGGGGGCGGGGGCAGCTGGCCACAGCCGCTGGCCTCCGGTGAGAATAGTAAGTGAGCCACGCTGACCGGGCCGGACTCAGCAGAGACACTCAGCCACCCGTTCAAACACTGGGGCACACTTTATAGAGCAGGAATCACGGGGGCGAGGGCAGCTGGCCACAGCCGCTGGCCCCCGGTGAGAATAGTAAGTGAGCCACGCTGACCGGGCCGGACTCAGCAGAGACACTCAGCCACCCGTTCAAACACTGAGGCACACTGTACAGAGCAGGAATCAGGGGGGCTGGGGAAGCTGGCCACAGCCGCTGGCCCCCGGTGAGAACAGTAAGTGAGCCACGCTGACCGGGCCGGACTCAGCAGAGACACTCAGCCACCCGTTCAAACACTGGGCACACTGTACAGAGCAGGAATGAGGGGGGCGGGGGCAGCTGGCCACAGCCGCTGGCCCCCGGTGACAATAGTAAGTGAGCCACGCTGACCGGGCCGGACTCAGCAGAGAAACTCAGCCACCCGTTCAAACACTGGGGCACACTGTACAGAGCAGGAATCAGGGGGCGGGGGCAGCTGGCCACAGCCGCTGGCCTCCGGTGAGAATAGTAAGTGAGCCACGCTGACTGGCCACAGCCGCTGGCCCCGGTGACAATAGTAAGTGAGCCACGCTGACCGGGCCGGACTCAGCAGAGACACTCAGCCACCCGTTCAAACACTGGGGCACACTGTACATAGCAGGAATCAGGGGGGGGGGGCAGCTGGCCACAGCCGCTGGCCCCCGGTGAGAATAGTAAGTGAGCCACGCTGACCGGGCCGGACTCAGCAGAGACACTCAGCACCCGTTCAAACACTGGGGCACACTGTACAGAGCAGGAATCAGGGGGGGGGGGCAGCTGGCCACAGCCGCTGGCCCCCGGTGAGAATAGTAAGTGAGCCACGCTGACCGGGCCGAACTCAGCAGAGACACTCAGCCACCCGTTCAAACACTGGGGCACACTGTACAGAGCAGGAATCAGGGGGGCTGGGGAAGCTGGCCACAGCCGCTGGCCCCCGGTGAGAATAGTAAGTGAGCCACGCTGACTGGCCACAGCCGCTGGCCCCGGTGAGAATAGTAAGTGAGCCACGCTGACCGGGCCGGACTCAGCAGAGACACTCAGCCACCCGTTCAAACACTGGGGCACACTGTATAGAGCAGGAATCAGGGGGGCGAGGGCAGCTGGCCACAGCCGCTGGCCCCCGGTGAGAATAGTAAGTGAGCCACGCTGACTGGCCACAGCCGCTGGCCCCCGGTGAGAATAGTAAGTGAGCCACGCTGACCGGGCCGGACTCAGCAGAGACACTCAGCCACCCGTTCAAACACTGGGGCACACTGTACAGAGCAGGAATCAGGGGGGCGGGGGCAGCTGGCCACAGCCGCTGGCCTCCTGTGAGAATAGTAAGTGAGCCACGCTGACCGGGCCGGACTCAGCAGAGACACTCAGCCACCCGTTCAAACACTGGGGCACACTTTATAGAGCAGGAATCAGGGGGGCGAGGGCAGCTGGCCACAGCCGCTGGCCCCCGGTGAGAATAGTAAGTGAGCCACGCTGACCGGGCCGGAATCAGCAGAGACACTCAGCCACCCGTTCAAACACTGGGGCACACTGTACAGAGCAGGAATCAGGGGGGCGGGGGCAGCTGGCCACAGCCGCTGGCCCCCGGTGAGAATAGTAAGTGAGCCACGCTGACTGGCCACAGCCGCTGGCCCCCGGTGAGAATAGTAAGTGAGCCACACTGACCGGGCCGGACTCAGCAGAGACACTCAGCCACCCGTTCAAACACTGGGGCACACTGTATAGAGCAGGAATCAGGGGGGCAAGGGCAGCTGGCCACAGCCGCTGGCCCCCGGTGAGAATAGTAAGTGAGCCACGCTGACCGGGCCGGACTCAGCAGAGACACTCAGCCACCTGTTCAAACACTGGGGCACACTGTACAGAGCAGGAATCAAGGGGGCGGGGGCAGCTGGCCACAGCCGCTGGCCTCCGGTGAGAATAGTAAGTGAGCCACGCTGACTGGCCACAGCCGCTGGCCCCCGGTGAGAATAGTAAGTGAGCCACGCTGACCGGGCCGGACTCAGCAGAGACACTCAGCCACCCGTTCAAACACTGGGGCACACTGTACAGAGCAGGAATCAGGGGGGCGGGGGCAGCTGGCCACAGCCGCTGGCCCCCGGTGAGAATAGTAAGTGAGCCACGCTGACCGGGCCGGAATCAGCAGAGACACTCAGCCACCCGTTCAAACACTGGGGCACACTGTACAGAGCAGGAATCAGGGGGGCGGGGGCAGCTGGCCACAGCCGCTGGCCCCTGGTGAGAATAGTAAGTGAGCCACGCTGACCGGGCCGAACTCAGCAGAGACACTCAGCCACCCGTTCAAACACTGAGGCACACTGTACAGAGCAGGAATCAGGGGGGCTGGGAAGCTGGCCACAGCCGCTGGCCCCCGGTGAGAACAGTAAGTGAGCCACGCTGACCGGGCCGGACTCAGCAGAGACACTCAGCCACCCGTTCAAACACTGGGGCACACTGTACAGAGCAGGAATCAGGGGGGCGGGGGCAGCTGGCCACAGCCGCTGGCCCCTGGTGAGAATAGTAAGTGAGCCACGCTGACCGGGCCGAACTCAGCAGAGACACTCAGCCACCCGTTCAAACACTGAGGCACACTGTACAGAGCAGGAATCAGGGGGGCTGGGGAAGCTGGCCACAGCCGCTGGCCCCGGTGAGAACAGTAAGTGAGCCACGCTGACCGGGCCGGACTCAGCAGAGACACTCAGCCACCCGTTCAAACACTGGGGCACACTGTACAGAGCAGGAATGAGGGGGGCGGGGGCAGCTGGCCACAGCCGCTGGCCCCCGGTGACAATAGTAAGTGAGCCACGCTGACCGGGCCGGACTCAGCAGAGAAACTCAGCCACCCGTTCAAACACTGGGGCACACTGTACAGAGCAGGAATCAAGGGGGCGGGGGCAGCTGGCCACAGCCGCTGGCCTCCGGTGAGAATAGTAAGTGAGCCACGCTGACTGGCCACAGCCGCTGGCCCCCGGTGACAATAGTAAGTGAGCCACGCTGACCGGGCCGGACTCAGCAGAGACACTCAGCCACCCGTTCAAACACTGGGGCACACTGTACAGAGCAGGAATCAGGGGGGCGGGGGCAGCTGGCCACAGCCGCTGGCCCCCGGTGAGAATAGTAAGTGAGCCACGCTGACCGGGCCGGACTCAGCAGAGACACTCAGCCACCCGTTCAAACACTGGGGCACACTGTACAGAGCAGGAATCAGGGGGGCGGGGGCAGGTGACCACAGCCGCTGGCCCCCGGTGAGAATAGTAAGTGAGCCACGCTGACCGGGCCGGACTCAGCAGAGGCACTCAGCCACCCGTTCAAACACTGGGGCACACTGTACAGAGCAGGAATCAGGGGGGGGGGAAGCTGGCCACAGCCGCTGGCCCCCGGTGAGAATAGTAAGTGAGCCACGCTGACTGGCCACAGCCGCTGGCCCCCGGTGAGAATAGTAAGTGAGCCACGCTGACCGGGCCGGACTCAGCAGAGACACTCAGCCACCCGTTCAAACACTGGGGCACACTGTACAGAGCAGGAATCAGGGGGGCGGGGGCAGCTGGCCACAGCCGCTGGCCTCCGGTGAGAATAGTAAGTGAGCCACGCTGACCGGGCCGGACTCAGCAGAGACACTCAGCCACCCGTTCAAACACTGGGGCACACTGTACAGAGCAGGAATCAGGGGGGCGAGGGCAGCTGGCCACAGCCGCTGGCCCCCGGTGAGAATAGTAAGTGAGCCACGCTGACCGGGCCGAATCAGCAGAGACACTCAGCCACCCGTTCAAACACTGGGGCACACTGTACAGAGCAGGAATCAGGGGGGCGGGGGCAGCTGGCCACAGCCGCTGGCCCCCGGTGAGAATAGTAAGTGAGCCACGCTGACCGGGCGGACTCAGCAGAGACACTCAGCCACCCGTTCAAACACTGGGGCACACTGTACAGAGCAGGAATCAGGGGGGCGGGGGCAGCTGGCCACAGCCGCTGGCCCCCGGTGAGAATAGTAAGTGAGCCACGCTGACCGGGCCGGACTCAGCAGAGACACTCAGCCACCCGTTCAAACACTGGGGCACACTTTATAGAGCAGGAATCACGGGGGCGAGGGCAGCTGGCCACAGCCGCTGGCCCCCGGTGAGAATAGTAAGTGAGCCACGCTGACCGGGCCGGAATCAGCAGAGACACTCAGCCACCCGTTCAAACACTGGGGCACACTGTACAGAGCAGGAATCAGGGGGGCGGGGGCAGCTGGCCACAGCCGCTGGCCCCCGGTGAGAATAGTAAGTGAGCCACGCTGACTGGCCACAGCCGCTGGCCCCCGGTGAGAATAGTAAGTGAGCCACGCTGACCGGGCCGGACTCAGCAGAGACACTCAGCCACCCGTTCAAACACTGGGGCACACTGTACAGAGCAGGAATGAGGGGGGCGGGGGCAGCTGGCCACAGCCGCTGGCCCCCGGTGAGAATAGTAAGTGAGCCACGCTGACCGGGCCGGACTCAGCAGAGACACTCAGCCACCCGTTCAAACACTGGGGCACACTGTACAGAGCAGGAATCAGGGGGGCGGGGGCAGCTGGCCACAGCCGCTGGCCCCCGGTGAGAATAGTAAGTGAGCCACGCTGACCGGGCCGAACTCAGCAGAGACACTCAGCCACCCGTTCAAACACTGGGGCACACTGTACAGAGCAGGAATCAGGGGGGCGGGGGCAGCTGGCCACAGCCGCTGGCCCCCGGTGAGAATAGTAAGTGAGCCACGCTGACCAGGCCGAACTGAGCAGAGACACTCAGCCACCCGTTCAAACACTGGGGCACACTGTATAGAGCAGGAATCAGGGGGGCGGGGGCAGCTGGCCACAGCCGCTGGCCCCCGGTGAGAATAGTAAGTGAGCCACGCTGACCGGGCCGGACTCAGCAGAGACACTCAGCCACCCGTTCAAACACTGGGGCACACTGTACAGAGCAGGAATGAGGGGGGCGGGGGCAGGTGACCACAGCCGCTGGCCCCCGGTGAGAATAGTAAGTGAGCCACGCTGACCGGGCCGGACTCAGCAGAGGCACTCAGCCACCCGTTCAAACACTGGGGCACACTGTACAGAGCAGGAATCAGGGGGTCGGGGGCAGCTGACCACAGCCGCTGGCCCCCGGTGAGAATAGTAAGTGAGCCACGCTGACCGGGCCGGACTCAGCAGAGGCACTCAGCCACCCGTTCAAACACTGGGACACACTGTACAGAGCAGGAATCAGGGGGGCGGGGGAAGCTGGCCACAGCCGCTGGCCCCGGACTCAGCAGAGACACTCAGCTACCCTTTGAAACACTGGGGCACACTGTACAGAGCAGGAATCAGGGGGGCGGGGGCAGCTGGCCACAGCCGCTGGCCACGGACTCAACAGAGACACTCAGCCACCCGTTCAAACACTGGGGCACACTGTATAGAGCAGGAATCAGAGGGGGCGAGGGCCGCTGGCCCCCGGTGAGAATAGTAAGTGAGCCACGCTGACCGGGCCGGACTCAGCAGAGACACTCAGCCACCCGTTCAAACACTGGGGCACACTGTACAGAGCAGGAATCAGGGGGGCGGGGGCAGCTGGCCACAGCCGCTGGCCCCGGTGAGAATAGTAAGTGAGCCACGCTGACCGGGCCGGACTCAGCAGAGACACTCAGCCACCCGTTCAAACACTGGGGCACACTGTACAGAGCAGGAATCAGGGGGGCTGGGGAAGCTGGCCACAGCCGCTGACCCCCGGTGAGAACAGTAAGTGAGCCACGCTGACCGGGCCGGACTCAGCAGAGACACTCAGCCACCCGTTCAAACACTGGGGCACACTGTACAGAGCAGGAATCAGGGGGGCGGGGGCAGCTGGCCACAGCCGCTGGCCCCTGGTGAGAATAGTAAGTGAGCCACGCTGACCGGGCCGAACTCAGCAGAGACACTCAGCCACCCGTTCAAACACTGAGGCACACTGTACAGAGCAGGAATCAGGGGGGCTGGGGAAGCTGGCCACAGCCGCTGGCCCCCGGTGAGAACAGTAAGTGAGCCACGCTGACCGGGCCGGACTCAGCAGAGACACTCAGCCACCCGTTCAAACACTGGGGCACACTGTACAGAGCAGGAATCAGGGGGCGGGGGCAGCTGGCCACAGCCGCTGGCCCCCGGTGACAATAGTAAGTGAGCCACGCTGACCGGGCCGGACTCAGCAGAGAAACTCAGCCACTCGTTCAAACACTGGGGCACACTGTACAGAGCAGGAATCAAGGGGGCGGGGGCAGCTGGCCACAGCCGCTGGCCTCCGGTGAGAATAGTAAGTGAGCCACGCTGACTGGCCACAGCCGCTGGCCCCCGGTGACAATAGTAAGTGAGCCACGCTGACCGGGCCGGACTCAGCAGAGACACTCAGCCACCCGTTCAAACACTGGGGCACACTGTACATAGCAGGAATCAGGGGGGGGGGGCAGCTGGCCACAGCCGCTGGCCCCCGGTGAGAATAGTAAGTGAGCCACGCTGACCGGGCCGGACTCAGCAGAGACACTCAGCCACCCGTTCAAACACTGGGGCACACTGTACAGAGCAGGAATCAGGGGGGCGGGGGCAGCTGGCCACAGCCGCTGGCCCCCGGTGAGAATAGTAAGTGAGCCACGCTGACCGGGCCGAACTCAGCAGAGACACTCAGCCACCCGTTCAAACACTGGGGCACACTGTACAGAGCAGGAATCAGGGGGCTGGGGAAGCTGGCCACAGCCGCTGGCCCCCGGTGAGAATAGTAAGTGAGCCACGCTGACTGGCCACAGCCGCTGGCCCCCGGTGAGAATAGTAAGTGAGCCACGCTGACCGGGCCGGACTCAGCAGAGACACTCAGCCACCCGTTCAAACACTGGGGCACACTGTACAGAGCAGGAATCAGGGGGGCGGGGGCAGCTGGCCACAGCCGCTGGCCCCCGGTGAGAATAGTAAGTGAGCCACGCTGACCGGGCCGGACTCAGCAGAGACACTCAGCCACCCGTTCAAACACTGGGGCACACTTTATAGAGCAGGAATCACGGGGGCGAGGGCAGCTGGCCACAGCCGCTGGCCCCCGGTGAGAATAGTAAGTGAGCCACGCTGACCGGGCCGGAATCAGCAGAGACACTCAGCCACCCGTTCAAACACTGGGGCACACTGTACAGAGCAGGAATCAGGGGGGCGGGGCAGCTGGCCACAGCCGCTGGCCCCGGTGAGAATAGTAAGTGAGCCACGCTGACTGGCCACAGCCGCTGGCCCCGGTGAGAATAGTAAGTGAGCCACGCTGACCGGGCCGGACTCAGCAGAGACACTCAGCCACCCGTTCAAACACTGGGGCACACTGTATAGAGCAGGAATCAGGGGGGCGAGGGCAGCTGGCCACAGCCGCTGGCCCCCGGTGAGAATAGTAAGTGAGCCACGCTGACTGGCCACAGCCGCTGGCCCCCGGTGAGAATAGTAAGTGAGCCACGCTGACCGGGCCGGACTCAGCAGAGACACTCAGCCACCCGTTCAAACACTGGGGCACACTGTACAGAGCAGGAATCAGGGGGGCGGGGGCAGCTGGCCACAGCCGCTGGCCTCCTGTGAGAATAGTAAGTGAGCCACGCTGACCGGGCCGGACTCAGCAGAGACACTCAGCCACCCGTTCAAACACTGGGGCACACTTTATAGAGCAGGAATCAGGGGGGCTGGGGAAGCTGGCCACAGCCGCTGGCCCCCGGTGAGAACAGTAAGTGAGCCACGCTGACCGGGCCGGACTCAGCAGAGACACTCAGCCACCCGTTCAAACACTGGGGCACACTGTACAGAGCAGGAATGAGGGGGGCGGGGGCAGCTGGCCACAGCCGCTGGCCCCCGGTGACAATAGTAAGTGAGCCACGCTGACCGGGCCGGACTCAGCAGAGAAACTCAGCCACCCGTTCAAACACTGGGGCACACTGTACAGAGCAGGAATCAAGGGGGCGGGGGCAGCTGGCCACAGCCGCTGGCCTCCGGTGAGAATAGTAAGTGAGCCACGCTGACTGGCCACAGCCGCTGGCCCCCGGTGACAATAGTAAGTGAGCCACGCTGACCGGGCCGGACTCAGCAGAGACACTCAGCCACCCGTTCAAACACTGGGGCACACTGTACATAGCAGGAATCAGGGGGGGGGGGCAGCTGGCCACAGCCGCTGGCCCCGGTGAGAATAGTAAGTGAGCCACGCTGACCGGGCCGGACTCAGCAGAGACACTCAGCCACCCGTTCAAACACTGGGGCACACTGTACAGAGCAGGAATCAGGGGGGCGGGGGCAGCTGGCCACAGCCGCTGGCCCCCGGTGAGAATAGTAAGTGAGCCACGCTGACCGGGCCGAACTCAGCAGAGACACTCAGCCACCCGTTCAAACACTGGGGCACACTGTACAGAGCAGGAATCAGGGGGGCTGGGGAAGCTGGCCACAGCCGCTGGCCCCCGGTGAGAATAGTAAGTGAGCCACGCTGACTGGCCACAGCCGCTGGCCCCCGGTGAGAATAGTAAGTGAGCCACGCTGACCGGGCCGGACTCAGCAGAGACACTCAGCCACCCGTTCAAACACTGGGGCACACTGTACAGAGCAGGAATCAGGGGGGCGGGGGCAGCTGGCCACAGCCGCTAGCCCCCGGTGAGAATAGTAAGTGAGCCACGCTGACCGGGCCGGACTCAGCAGAGACACTCAGCCACCCGTTCAAACACTGGGGCACACTGTACAGAGCAGGAATCAGGGGGGCGGGGGCAGCTGGCCACAGCTGCTGTCCCCCGGTGAGAATAGTAAGTGAGCCACGCTGACTGGCCACAGCCGCTGGCCCCTGGTGAGAATAGTAAGTGAGCCACACTGACCGGGCCGGACTCAGCAGAGACACTCAGCCACCCGTTCAAACACTGGGGCACACTCTATAGAGCAGGAATCAGGGGGGCAAGGGCAGCTGGCCACAGCCGCTGGCCCCCGGTGAGAATAGTAAGTGAGCCACGCTGACCGGGCCGGACTCAGCAGAGGCACTCAGCCACCCGTTCAAACACTGGGGCACACTGTACAGAGCAGGAATCAGGGGGGCTGGGGAAGCTGGCCACAGCCGCTGGCCCCCGGTGAGAATAGTAAGTGAGCCACGCTGACCAGGCCGAACTGAGCAGAGACACTCAGCCACCCGTTCAAACACTGGGGCACACTGTATAGAGCAGGAATCAGGGGGGCGGGGGCAGCTGGCCACAGCCGCTGGCCCCCGGTGAGAATAGTAAGTGAGCCACGCTGACCGGGCCGGACTCAGCAGAGACACTCAGCCACCCGTTCAAACACTGGGGCACACTGTACAGAGCAGGAATGAGGGGGGCGGGGGCAGGTGACCACAGCCGCTGGCCCCCGGTGAGAATAGTAAGTGAGCCACGCTGACCGGGCCGGACTCAGCAGAGGCACTCAGCCACCCGTTCAAACACTGGGGCACACTGTACAGAGCAGGAATCAGGGGGTCGGGGGCAGCTGACCACAGCCGCTGGCCCCCGGTGAGAATAGTAAGTGAGCCACGCTGACCGGGCCGGACTCAGCAGAGGCACTCAGCCACCCGTTCAAACACTGGGACACACTGTACAGAGCAGGAATCAGGGGGGCGGGGGAAGCTGGCCACAGCCGCTGGCCCCGGACTCAGCAGAGACACTCAGCTACCCTTTGAAACACTGGGGCACACTGTACAGAGCAGGAATCAGGGGGGCGGGGGCAGCTGGCCACAGCCGCTGGCCACGGACTCAACAGAGACACTCAGCCACCCGTTCAAACACTGGGGCACACTGTATAGAGCAGGAATCAGAGGGGCGAGGGCCGCTGGCCCCCGGTGAGAATAGTAAGTGAGCCACGCTGACCGGGCCGGACTCAGCAGAGACACTCAGCCACCCGTTCAAACACTGGGGCACACTGTACAGAGCAGGAATCAGGGGGGCGGGGGCAGCTGGCCACAGCCGCTGGCCCCCGGTGAGAATAGTAAGTGAGCCACGCTGACCGGGCCGGACTCAGCAGAGACACTCAGCCACCCGTTCAAACACTGGGGCACACTGTACAGAGCAGGAATCAGGGGGGCGGGGGCAGGTGACCACAGCCGCTGGCCCCCGGTGAGAATAGTAAGTGAGCCACGCTGACCGGGCCGGACTCAGCAGAGGCACTCAGCCACCCGTTCAAACACTGGGGCACACTGTACAGAGCAGGAATCAGGGGGGCTGGGGAAGCTGGCCACAGCCGCTGGCCCCCGGTGAGAATAGTAAGTGAGCCACGCTGACTGGCCACAGCCGCTGGCCCCCGGTGAGAATAGTAAGTGAGCCACGCTGACCGGGCCGGACTCAGCAGAGACACTCAGCCACCCGTTCAAACACTGGGGCACACTGTACAGAGCAGGAATCAGGGGGGCGGGGGCAGCTGGCCACAGCCGCTGGCCTCCGGTGAGAATAGTAAGTGAGCCACGCTGACCGGGCCGGACTCAGCAGAGACACTCAGCCACCCGTTCAAACACTGGGGCACACTTTATAGAGCAGGAATCAGGGGGGCTGGGGAAGCTGGCCACAGCCGCTGGCCCCCGGTGAGAATAGTAAGTGAGCCACGCTGACCGGGCCGGAATCAGCAGAGACACTCAGCCACCCGTTCAAACACTGGGGCACACTGTACAGAGCAGGAATCAGGGGGGCGGGGGCAGCTGGCCACAGCCGCTGGCCCCCGGTGAGAATAGTAAGTGAGCCACGCTGACTGGCCACAGCCGCTGGCCCCCGGTGAGAATAGTAAGTGAGCCACGCTGACCGGGCCGGACTCAGCAGAGACACTCAGCCACCCGTTCAAACACTGGGGCACACTGTACAGAGCAGGAATGAGGGGGGCGGGGGCAGCTGGCCACAGCCGCTGGCCCCCGGTGAGAATAGTAAGTGAGCCACGCTGACCGGGCCGGACTCAGCAGAGACACTCAGCCACCCGTTCAAACACTGGGGCACACTGTACAGAGCAGGAATCAGGGGGGCGAGGGCAGCTGGCCACAGCCGCTGGCCCCCGGTGAGAATAGTAAGTGAGCCACGCTGACTGGCCACAGCCGCTGGCCCCCGGTGAGAATAGTAAGTGAGCCACGCTGACCGGGCCGGACTCAGCAGAGACACTCAGCCACCCGTTCAAACACTGGGGCACACTGTACAGAGCAGGAATCAGGGGGGCGGGGGCAGCTGGCCACAGCCGCTGGCCTCCTGTGAGAATAGTAAGTGAGCCACGCTGACCGGGCCGGACTCAGCAGAGACACTCAGCCACCCGTTCAAACACTGGGGCACACTTTATAGAGCAGGAATCAGGGGGGCGAGGGCAGCTGGCCACAGCCGCTGGCCCCCGGTGAGAATAGTAAGTGAGCCACGCTGACCGGGCCGGAATCAGCAGAGACACTCAGCCACCCGTTCAAACACTGGGGCACACTGTACAGAGCAGGAATCAGGGGGGCGGGGGCAGCTGGCCACAGCCGCTGGCCCCCGGTGAGAATAGTAAGTGAGCCACGCTGACTGGCCACAGCCGCTGGCCCCCGGTGAGAATAGTAAGTGAGCCACACTGACCGGGCCGGACTCAGCAGAGACACTCAGCCACCCGTTCAAACACTGGGGCACACTGTATAGAGCAGGAATCAGGGGGGCAAGGGCAGCTGGCCACAGCCGCTGGCCCCCGGTGAGAATAGTAAGTGAGCCACGCTGACCGGGCCGGACTCAGCAGAGACACTCAGCCACCTGTTCAAACACTGGGGCACACTGTACAGAGCAGGAATCAAGGGGGCGGGGGCAGCTGGCCACAGCCGCTGGCCTCCGGTGAGAATAGTAAGTGAGCCACGCTGACTGGCCACAGCCGCTGGCCCCGGTGAGAATAGTAAGTGAGCCACGCTGACCGGGCCGGACTCAGCAGAGACACTCAGCCACCCGTTCAAACACTGGGGCACACTGTACAGAGCAGGAATCAGGGGGGCGGGGGCAGCTGGCCACAGCCGCTGGCCCCCGGTGAGAATAGTAAGTGAGCCACGCTGACCGGGCCGGAATCAGCAGAGACACTCAGCCACCCGTTCAAACACTGGGGCACACTGTACAGAGCAGGAATCAGGGGGGCGGGGGCAGCTGGCCACAGCCGCTGGCCCCTGGTGAGAATAGTAAGTGAGCCACGCTGACCGGGCCGAACTCAGCAGAGACACTCAGCCACCCGTTCAAACACTGAGGCACACTGTACAGAGCAGGAATCAGGGGGGCTGGGGAAGCTGGCCACAGCCGCTGGCCCCCGGTGAGAACAGTAAGTGAGCCACGCTGACCGGGCCGGACTCAGCAGAGACACTCAGCCACCCGTTCAAACACTGGGGCACACTGTACAGAGCAGGAATCAGGGGGGCGGGGGCAGCTGGCCACAGCCGCTGGCCCCTGGTGAGAATAGTAAGTGAGCCACGCTGACCGGGCCGAACTCAGCAGAGACACTCAGCCACCCGTTCAAACACTGAGGCACACTGTACAGAGCAGGAATCAGGGGGGCTGGGGAAGCTGGCCACAGCCGCTGGCCCCCGGTGAGAACAGTAAGTGAGCCACGCTGACCGGGCCGGACTCAGCAGAGACACTCAGCCACCCGTTCAAACACTGGGGCACACTGTACAGAGCAGGAATGAGGGGGGCGGGGGCAGCTGGCCACAGCCGCTGGCCCCCGGTGACAATAGTAAGTGAGCCACGCTGACCGGGCCGGACTCAGCAGAGAAACTCAGCCACCCGTTCAAACACTGGGGCACACTGTACAGAGCAGGAATCAAGGGGGCGGGGGCAGCTGGCCACAGCCGCTGGCCTCCGGTGAGAATAGTAAGTGAGCCACGCTGACTGGCCACAGCCGCTGGCCCCCGGTGACAATAGTAAGTGAGCCACGCTGACCGGGCCGGACTCAGCAGAGACACTCAGCCACCCGTTCAAACACTGGGGCACACTGTACATAGCAGGAATCAGGGGGGGGGGCAGCTGGCCACAGCCGCTGGCCCCCGGTGAGAATAGTAAGTGAGCCACGCTGACCGGGCCGGACTCAGCAGAGACACTCAGCCACCCGTTCAAACACTGGGGCACACTGTACAGAGCAGGAATCAGGGGGGCGGGGGCAGCTGGCCACAGCCGCTGGCCCCCGGTGAGAATAGTAAGTGAGCCACGCTGACCGGGCCGAACTCAGCAGAGACACTCAGCCACCCGTTCAAACACTGGGGCACACTGTACAGAGCAGGAATCAGGGGGGCTGGGGAAGCTGGCCACAGCCGCTGGCCCCCGGTGAGAATAGTAAGTGAGCCACGCTGACTGGCCACAGCCGCTGGCCCCCGGTGAGAATAGTAAGTGAGCCACGCTGACCGGGCCGGACTCAGCAGAGACACTCAGCCACCCGTTCAAACACTGGGGCACACTGTACAGAGCAGGAATCAGGGGGGCGGGGGCAGCTGGCCACAGCCGCTAGCCCCCGGTGAGAATAGTAAGTGAGCCACGCTGACCGGGCCGGACTCAGCAGAGACACTCAGCCACCCGTTCAAACACTGGGGCACACTGTACAGAGCAGGAATCAGGGGGGCGGGGGCAGCTGGCCACAGCTGCTGTCCCCCGGTGAGAATAGTAAGTGAGCCACGCTGACTGGCCACAGCCGCTGGCCCCTGGTGAGAATAGTAAGTGAGCCACACTGACCGGGCCGGACTCAGCAGAGACACTCAGCCACCCGTTCAAACACTGGGGCACACTCTATAGAGCAGGAATCAGGGGGGCAAGGGCAGCTGGCCACAGCCGCTGGCCCCCGGTGAGAATAGTAAGTGAGCCACGCTGACCGGGCCGGACTCAGCAGAGACACTCAGCCACCCGTTCAAACACTGGGGCACACTGTACAGAGCAGGAATCAAGGGGGCGGGGGCGGGGGCAGCTGGCTACAGCCGCTGGCCCTCGGTGAGAATAGTAAGTGAGCCACGCGGGCCGGGCCGGACTCAGCAGAGACTACAGCCAGGCTAACCCAGAACCTCGGATAGGGGGACCCTCAGCCGCGCATGCTCAGTCACACACACACCCATATTAGTCAGCTGGGCAGCTGACCGCTGTGATAGCTACGGGGAGCCGGACCGGACCGCGGAGACTACAGCCAGGCTAACCCAGAACCTCGGATACTTTGTGCTATCTTCTTCAAATTTGAATCAGGTGTTCACTGATAGTGTGCTTACAGGCCTATACTGTCATTTACCTATATGGATAAAGCCACACAGACCATTTTTTGTTTTTTAAATTATTTTTTTGTAGGCGGACAGAAAATCTGAATTTTTTGCTCACTTACTGGCCCACTGCTCTGTTCCAGTAATATCTAAAGTGTTTTTGACACTTTCACAAGAAACTCTATAGTGTCCCCTTTCTGGCAAGCCCTCATTCATGCATGTAGTCAAATTGGTTGAGAAACTACAGCCATTATAATATGAGGATGGAATTTTAAGCGTTTTTGCTTCAAAATAGGGTGGGAGCGGAAGAGGTTAAATGAGGAAAGGTCGTAATTCAATATGTTCAGTGTTTCATCATATTACATAATGTTCCTTTCTGCAAGGAATCAAACTTCATGATTTGATCCAGTTTAAAGCAGCTCACAGTCAAATTACTTTCCCACCCACGCACACATATATATGTACACAATAAACAAGATGAAATGGGAAGCGACAGATTTCCTGTTTTATGAGGGTGGATGCTGGGTGGTCCGACGTCTGTGGGTCAGGGAGTAAGTATCAGAAGGTCAGTGACTTGATCCCCGGCTCCTCCAGTTCACCAAGTGTCCTCTCCTCTCCTGTCAGGGTTAGTGTGTGTCCAGACACCTGTCATGTCTGATCTGAGGATGTTTCATCTTCTGTCCCAGCGTCACTACGACCTCATGACCCCACAGACTGACCTCTCTTCCTTTAAGCTGGGTTCGTAGATGTTTGGCAGATTATGCACCGTGTTTCAAAATTTCACTCTGTTCAATAGTGATTGAACGTAATTGGTGTTTTCAGACCTGACTGTCAGAGTTAAAACATGGCTGCTTCCTCCGTCACTGAAACTAAAACCATCAGACTCGGCGCTGCGTCTCTGAGACCAGAAGATCGAAGGGTTCAAAGAGTGAAACTGAGAGAGAGAAGGGAGTGAACAAACTCCACTGGTCTGACACGAACATTAACCAAGTTTTATGAGCAGCTGAACCAGGCAGGTTGGAAATCTATTCAATCATGCTTTTATTCACCATCCATTGTTTTGGGAAGCAGAGCGAATCGATAATTTTGTGATTGTAAAGGCCCTGAGGGATGGAAGATAGGAATCTGCTCAGATAATGAGCCGCTACTCAAACCTGCAGGGCAACAAATTACAACAATACACACATCACACACCGCTGCGCACACACACACGCACACACACACACACAGAAACATGAAGTGCCTGAAGTGCAGACATTCACTCAGACGTTTTCAACCTTTGTTTCACTTGGAGAGATTGTTGAGGAGGCATCACATTAATCATCCTGTCAAATCCAGACAACACAAACAAGAATCACTGATAATCACAAAAATATTCATAAACCAGCGAGAGAATGAAGGACTCGTGCAAAATAACACGATCATATATGTAATTTAGTATGTGACATAGGGAGAAATGCAGATACATAATACATTTAATCAGCTTTCACAGTCTTAAGAACTTGACCTCAGCTCCAACGTTTGTGTCGAAGCGGAAATCTCAGCGACAGCGTGATAAATAAATAAACCCTTTCACACTTCCCACCGCGTAGACGTGAATGCACACCAATCACACACTCCTCTCTCTCCCTCTCTATCGCATTGTTTTCAGCACATTTCCACACCCACACACCCCGTATACACACACCTACACAGCTGCATGATCAGCTCTTGTTGCATTGGTCTGACGGGGCCGACTCTCTAATGCCTCTTTCCTGTATACTTAAGCTCTGTGGCAATCTGCAATAGTGCTGTGCTGGCTTGTTTATTGGCAAAACCGTTGGCTTCTCTCACTCTGCGTCTTGAATTCCTCTCCTCTCCCACTCCCTCTCTTTCTCTCTCTTTAACTCCCGCTATGGTTCTACATCTCTCTCTTGCACGCTCTCCTTCTTCGCTCTCAGAATATTTGTTTATCCCAACATTATTGACTTCTCCCTCGCTGCCAGCTTTCCCTCTTGGACGGCGATAGCTCAGCCAAAGACGCCCCTGGTTTTTCATTTCCACAGCTGGCACAGCGCTCTGAGAGGAGGCCCAACAGGATCAGCTCTATGCCTAGATGTCTAAATTAGTCAGCATGATACACACATACACATGCACACACACACACACACACACACACACACACACCTTGACATTCGAGGGCTCCAGATAGTTATTGATCAGAGATTGATTGACCGGCTCCTTGTTAAAAAGATCTTGAGATGAAGCCGAGGTGAAGATGAGGCAAAGTTGCTGACTCTTCGACTGCACACAAACACTGTGACTTTACACACACACACACACACACACACACACACACTCTCAGTTGATGAGTTGTATATATTGGCGAGCTGAGGCCATTGTTAATGAGATGGGGCCTTGTTGTGTTGAGTAGTGCTGGGCTCTGCAGCTTTACGTCCAGGTTTCACTGGCACTGGCAGAGAAGGGTGGAGGGATGGATGGATGGATAATAAAAGGAGAGAGAGACAGTGAGGAGAGAGATGAAGAGAGAGGCATTATGATTTAACAAATATAGAAATGGACATAGAAACAGAAACTGGTCAAATCAGCCATGAAGTGCATTAACTCCGACTGGTCAGCTTACGCCGAGGTTACACTGCGGCATTCTGGGAGGTTAGTCTAAATGAACTGATGAGATCAGACCAATATACCTGGTCCATTCAGTGGGAACATGTGGTAACTGCTGCCACAGCAAATGTTCAGTAGGTTGAAGCTTCAGCCATCTCCGTGTGGGCGATGACATTTTTGCTTTGGCAGGAAAAGATAAAACAAAAAGCTCAGGACGTTTGAGCACAGCGAAGACACCGTCAAGTGTTACTCATATAAAAAGCTCGTAGTTAAACCATAAAAAGTTAAACAGCAAAATGGACAAAACCGGCAACTGAATCAGAGCCATAAAACAACAGTGACAGTTTAATGTGAGTTGTATCTCAAGTATTTACCAGGTGACAGCAACACAGTTTATTGAGTTAGAGATAGTTTTTGTCCAAACAGCAGCCGCAGTGGCTGATACACACTTAACCCTCTGAGGCTTCATGTTCACAGATGCAGCAAATCACTCAGTTGAAAGGTGTTTTCTTTTGACTTTTATAAGTCCAGTCTTGTCGCTGTTTTTAGTGTTTGTGAAGGGAAATTAAAAGCAGCAAGTTAAGTGCGTTTCCCAAAACGTCTGAGCATGTCTTCTCAGATACAGATAAAGTTTTCTCTTTGGTTAATCTGGAGCTTCTGAAGCTCAACTATCAAAGCACACGCAGCTGTTTGGTTTCCAGATAAAGAAGAAGAGGAGAAATGACTGAAAGTGAAATGAAAGTTGTCTCACTTAACTCTACTCAGCTTTGATACAGAGGCGAGAACAGGAAGTTTATACTCTGTCCTTCTCTAAAACATCGTCACTTAAAGGTCACACTTAGTATTGCGGGTCGATTGCCCTGTGTTCTTTGATTATTGATCAGCTCTAAGTTCTATATCGATGTTATGAAATTATCAGAGTTTCAGTTCTCATCAAAAAAATGCACACAGACTGTATTCAGAACCTGAGGCTTAAAACCAGCCGTCAGGACTTCCTGTCACTTTGTGATGTCACAAAAAGTAGTCTCCAAGCCGCGCTCGTTCATCCTTTTATATAAAGTTGTTTCAAAGTGAATAGAATCAAATTTGACAGAGAATTAGGGCCAGAATGATTAAACACCTCCTCACATTTCTACATTATGAAGATGTAACGATCTCATTAAGAAAAGGTTGGCCTGTATGGTTGTCAGCTCACCGACGCCCAATCAGAGCCATTCTCCTTGACCCGAGAGTCGGCGACCTCGGCCGACCTATCCCAGCAGGGGTCGCTCCCTCAACACAATCTAATTGGACATGGTGCAGGAAGTGGCGCTCAGCTGGCTCATCAGCTGGGGAGTGTAATTGGTGGATAGGACGGGTGCCAGCCAGCCAACCAGAGAGGTCAGAGATAATGATTATGCGCGACGTCTCTGGTGCAGGTGGGAATTGATGAACGTTAATCTGATATTTGATTAGTTTGTGGAGAGGAGGGGTTGGCGATCAGAGGGAAACATAAACTACTGCTACACACAGTACACACACATACACACAGTGTGTGCTGTGCACATAAACACAAGCTTGGTTACACACACACACTGGAGCCCCTCTAGGGGCCGAGGTAGACAGATGGGAGGTTGATGCTAATGGGACACACGGCTAAATGGACTAAATGGACGGGATAAACACTGTTCCCAAGGAAACCAAAGGACCGAGAGAGACAGAGAGAAACAACAAAAACAGAAGAGGGCAGAGTGTATATACTGTACTGTATGTTTGCATAGCCTGCGACTGGGGCCTGGTAGCGTTTCAGAGCAGCGTGATCGTTGTGAGATCTGTTGGTGTGTTTGTGTGTGTGTGTGTTTGAGAGAGAGAGACTGCGGTCAACGGGATATACGGTTGTTTAAATCCTGTAAATCAGCCTTTCAAGGCTGTAATAAGAACCACCTACAGACACACACAGTACACACACCTCCACACACATACACACACACACAGAGTACATAACAAAACACATCCTACCTTTTTGTACCACTTTACAGATTCAGAAGAATTACGTATAAATCCATATTTAACCGCCGCAGCCGTCGAGGAGGAGGATAATAAAGAAGAAATAAGTCATAACTCTCCCCCTGCAGATCCAAACACACTTGACATTTGATGCTGGCGACACACATCATACAGATTAAAGGCAAGATGGAGCCGCTGTAGAACAACAGGAACAAATGTGATGAAGCTTCCGGAGAATGAAATAGTTCAGATTTAGACCCCAGCCAGAAGAACACCAGCATAGAGAGCAGCATCGCGTGTGGAGCGACTGGACACCAGGTGACACCAGAGTTTGTTCATTCTCTGACCTCAGAACTAGAGTTCACTGAAAATCTGTTGCAGCAGTTTCTGATGAAAAGAAAAACGCTAACACTGTGAAATGTTTGAGGTAAACTGACTGATAATGACTCTGAGTAGGTGTGGAAGTGAGTGTGACTGGATGTTTGTCTCTGTCATAGACTGGTGACTTGTCCGTGGTGACCCCCACCCCCCCCACCCCTTCCCTGTGAGGAGGAGCAGTGTGTATGATGAAGTGAGTGAGTGTGTGAGGAAGCGGAGATTTGGTGAGTTGTCAGAAAAAGCACCGTGAGCTGCTGGATTACGGCTCCGTTCATGAAGGAGCTGTCGGCGGCTCACTGCTGCGGCTGCCTGCCTGGAGCTGCTCGACCCCGTCGCTCTCGTGGGAACCAGGAGACCAACGGCGTGCCGTTCACACGCAGCGCTCTGTTTGGAAATGATGAAACTCGTTGAGTGCAACTTGAGAGTTGGATGTGCCAGGTACAGCAGATTAACTCCAGCTGCTGGACTTGTATCCTGCAGGAGGAGAAGGGGGGCACAAACACACACACACACAAACCAGTTATCCTCCACAGTTCTTTCATTCCCTGTGAACGTGTGTGTGTGTGTGTGTGTGTGTGTGTGTGTGTGTGTGTGTGTGTGCTGGCCTGTGGAGAATGGGAATGGATGAGGGCTGTCTGAGCCGGCCAATGATGAGGGCTAATGTGATGGGATATAATGGATGACCTCTTAAAGCGGCCCACTTTTCTTTCCTTCCATCTCTCTCTTTTCATTCTCTCTGTCCCTCTATGTCTCTCTCCCTCTCTCTGTCACTGGCTGGTGATTTAGTGGACCGGGTCACCACGCTGCTGAACACAGTGGTCACTGCATTTGAGGAATAGAGTGACGGACAGAGAGAAAGAGAGAGAGAGAGAGAGTCTATATTTCCTGGTGGTCGGGCATGTGAGTGAAGCTCTCAGACACCTCCAGCTCCATTTCCATCCAGTGTTTAGTCTGCAAAGATCCACACGCATCATCCAGACTGAAATAAATCCACTATCATCCCCCGACGTGTCTGTTTCCCGTGCGTCCTGTTTTTTATTAGGTGTGACTGTGTTAAAGGCCCAGGTCACTGTGGTCGCTCCTCCTCTCCACATGATTAGAAGCACATTTAAAATGTCTAGGGAAGAAGGAAATGCAACAGAATTTGAAATTTCATTGTGGTTTTTAGTGTCTCAGCACGGTCACACGGCCACATGCTCCCTATTTCCAAAAAATAGTGGTTGTATTATGCTTCAATCTTGTTTCAGCAGAGAGGGTAGAAAACCCATTTTCTGGCAGTATGAGAAAGAAAAGCGTCTGCCTCAGATGTTGAGGATCGTTTCTGAAAGCGTTGGTGTCATCACACTGTACATGGATACATGGTCCATAGTTTTGTTTTTCACAAGCCTCCTCTCTCTCTCTCTCTCTCTCTCTCTATCCCTCTGTTGTCTTTTCTTTCCCCAGTCAAAGTGTTAGCAGTGATTGCCAGGCAGTTAGCTGTGAATGGGACTTATTGGTCATAATACAAGTGTGTGTCTGCCTTGTTCAGAGTAACTGCTACAAGCCACACGATCTATAAACCTTTTCTGTCTCCCTTTGTCTCTCTGGTCTTCTCTAATTAGCTCTCTAAAGCAACGGGGATTTATTCCACCACCACTGCCACCGCCGCCGCTGCTGCGCTGCATGTGTCGAAGATGTTGTGCTGCGTTCAGACTCTCTCGAGCTTTCGTTGCACATCCGGCCTCCGTCTGTGGAAAAGCTGCTTTTTTAACGCTGCTCGTCAGTGCAGTTTTCAAACCAAGCTACAGTTTAAGATGCACCTTGACGTTTTGAGTTGTGTTGTTCTATGCCTCAACAGTGCTCCCCCGCACCCCCCCCCCCATCCTAACCTTGATAATCCAGCTCTTATGAAGTCCTGCAGCACATGAGGACCACTCCAATCACTCATCACTGTTGTGCCCAGACCTTGAAGGACCAGCGGTTTTGCAAGTCTTGGCCGATTTTCTCTGAATCACGTTCCATGCTCCAAAGCTCAAACCACTTTCTGAGCCGTGCAGCTGTGTGTCTGATTTTTACAGCCAGTTTCAGCCAGTTAATGGCCTCCAATTATTCCCTAAATTCCCTAGTTTTACTGATAGTTTGTGTTTTCAAAGTTTCATTATAATGCTTTCCAATGAATTTACTCTGCAACACATTTTCATTACAGGCTGCTGAGAACGTTACAGGGTTTTGTTGCAGATATTGAAAAATATAAAATTCTGTATCAGGCCTGTTATTTGTAGTTAGGAAACTAAAACATCCCAAAACCTCAGTGTTGTGATCCTTTTAAATAAGTAATCAAGAAAGAACTGTCTCATTTCAGCATCCGAATCCCAGGCCGCTCTCTGTTTGGCCCTGAGAAGTTTGCAGTATTGTCGAGGACAGTGTTTATCTGCTACAAAACATCGCCACACGTTCCATATATAATTCAGTGTGATCCAAACAATCATCACTTTGCTGTTAAATTGTTAATACCTGACACAACTTACAATAGAGCTGTGAAGCAGGAGCTTAATTCAGGTGTACAGGTTCTGTGGCCGAGTTCTTGCTCTTTGGATTTTCTCCTAATAAACAGAGTCAAGTGTGTGATTGATAATGATAACGTAAGGTGAGATTTGGTGCTGTACAACTGACCTCTGGCATCAACTGCTGCTACCTGGATGGTTTCTTTCTTCCCTGTTCTGATACTTGGATTGAACTTGTGCAGATCCTCTTCACCATCCTCTACATGCAAAGAGCTGCTGCCACGTGATTGGCCTCCTAGCATTCACGATAAAGTGGCTGATGAGGGCATGTAGCTCTGATGCTCCGTCTGTTTAGTAATTCTTAGGTAAAACCACAAGAGTTTGGATCAGACTGAACATATGGATTGTTCAGTGGAGTCTCTCGTCACCTCTCCGGTCCACAGGCAGAGTCTCCGTCTTATTCGTTAAACTGGAGCTGCACCCTGAAGGCTTTGTCTGGCAGCCACCACTGCAGATTCTCAAGTGCTTTGTCCACTCTCGGGGCTGATGTGTAGGAAGCTCGTGTGGAGTGGTGACTTCTATCAGACAGGGATATCTGTGCTCTTGTTTACTCTGCTCAGATCCCACTCACCACATTCAGCCAGGAGACAAATGCCGTCTGGAAACTTGGCAAACATGCCGGAAATGAGATTTGTTATCACCTCTCAATTGTGGCCCCACTGGCATACAAATTCAAGAGGCAGAGAAATGTGTGTGTGTGTGTGTGTGTGTGTGTGTGTGTGTGTGTGTGTGATTCTCAGTGTTAATTTGTCTCTGTGTGCTCACTCACACCTGTTTGTCTGCACACATCCAAGGGACAAAATTGGCCCTTTTTTCCAGGTGTTTTTATGATGTAAATCCATGAGTGCGCCCATGTGTCTGTCCTTTGTAAAGCAGCTGCATTGTATCAAACAATCAGAGCAGCGGTGTCTCTGCGGACACTGTGCCTGGATGGATTCATTGTTCATTCAATAGCTTATATGATATTTTATGCTGAGAGGCAACGCTGCAAATCCTATCAGTCTCCAGTCACAGCACTGAGCTTCAAAAGCCACATAATGAGGGAATAATTGAATACTTATCAGTATCAATCACGGCTCTATGAATATGCGTGTGTGCGTCTGCGTGTTTTTGTTTGTATAGATCACTATCACAGCTTTGAGAGTAAGATACTGTCTGCATCTCTTTGTGTCTTGTTTTCTTGAAAGTGTGCACTCGTGTGTGTGTGTGTGTCTGAGTTTGATTTCCCACGTCGCACACCGATGAAACATCGGGGGTCAGAGTGCAGTCACCCTGCCCAGTGGCACTTTGACATACAAACTGAAAGAGTCAGGGATTGAACCGACAACCCTCTGGATTAGTGGACAACCCCCCCTACCTCCTCAGCCACAGCCAGCAAGTTACAGAGTTCATGTAGTAACACTAGCAACAAAATAAAAGCATGTGCACCCTTTAATACTTACAGTATAATATAATATAACCAGCATCATTCATCACTCTAAAGACTCTCGACAGTATTTACAACCTTAAGTCACAGTCAGTGTGGTAATGTGTAAAAATCAGAAGAAAAGAAAATACTTGAAATCTATAAAACGGAGCCTATAACTTGTGTGAGAGCTGTATCACTCTGTCTTGCTCTACTGACACCAAAAACACGACAGATTGTACAAAATGCTCGACCAGATTTTACATTTAAATAAGATTTTTGCCTTTTACTTTCAGTGCCGAGCTGTAAAACTGTCACAGTCAAGCTTTTCATCTGTCCCTCCTTATGTCTGCATTGACTTTGAAGGCGTGCAGTATACACCTCTTTAAAAAGGTGTCATATCAGGCTCAAGTCTTCATGGGACACTGTGGGGGACACGATCACCCAGTGACCATCCGTCCCAACAAGGCCAGTGGGGATTTCAGGCTTAAAGATGTCTCAGCTGATGCCATCAACGTCATGGTGACTTTATACCTGCTTCCAGGACGTTATTAGACTCAGCTGTAACACTGGTGGTGAGGCATACTGTGAAACTCTGCCTGTCTGTGGTTTGGGGAAACAGCCAGTAAGAGTTATAAGGCCTGTCCAGACATGGGTGTTTCTTGCGTATCTCTGATTAAAGCATTAATCAGAGCTAAACCTGCGGCCTTCCGTAGCATTGATTAAACCATCTAGTTAGGTTACAGATGGACTGGAGGAACATGGGCGCTGATGTTGCATTACATCTACAGGGGGAAACAGTGGCAGTAATGTTGGATGAGAAATGTGTTGTTCAGCAGATTCTGCACTGTGTGTTGGAGTCGGGTCTGTTTTCCCTGCTGTGGGCTTTATTTCCTCAGCTGCAGGCCCACTCCACTGCGACTGCAACAGTCAGGCCACTTCTTCTGTTTTTGTTGTTCACTGAGGACGTTTGGGTTCAAGATCAAAAGATGAATATGGGAAATAACTCTCAGCTTTTATTTCCTGGTGTATGCAACCAGCTCTTGTTTGAAGTTCCTCCTGATCGGTTTGGGTGTATTTATCTGTAAATAAGCAAATACATGTTTCTGCAGATGTCTGAATTAATGCTACTGTTGGCACCAGGATTTAAACTGCCGAAACCCAAGTCATGACACCATCATCCCTTTCTCTCTCCGTCACTGTGGTGGAGGCTCATAACACGCTGACTCATACCTTCTGCAGCTGATCACACTTCAGACAGTGACGGTGGGGAGAGGAGAAGCTGGCGATGATGAGCTTGGTCTGACTTGAGGTAGATAAAGCAGAGGAGGCTGCAGCAAACACACTGAAATGCACAGATTTTAAAATATGACAAGAACAATGTGATTGGCTGGTGGAGTGTGTTGTCATCTAGATGTAAGAGGAGTCGTGCCTGACACCTGTCAATCAATCACACGGTGTTGCTCAGGCACTTCTCAAAACCAGAAAGTAAGAGCTGAACTTCTGAGCGAAGAAAAAGGAAACTAAACTAAAGTCTGTGGCTCAGTGAGTCCCACAGTTTCATGTAGAGTCTGTTATTAAAATCATTATACATAGAAAATGAAAACACGCTGTTCCAGTACAGTGCTGAGTGGTTGTGAATATGGAAGACATGCTGCTGGAGCGTGCACACTGACGTATGTACACAGGTTTACAGATGTGTTGACACTGCTACAGTTTTGCCCTCACGGAGACGATGTGCAGTTTAATTGCAGCCACAGGAGCAGTGAGCCACTTTCACGTTGTGAAACCCGTTATTTGCTCAGGAGTGCATCGGAACTCAGCAAACAGCACATTACACAGATATTTCCAATCCGTCTAACAGTACCGGCAATTTGAGCTCGCAGGTGCTACTTTGGTAGAGCTGCGCTCTGTGAAGCATAATTCGCCATGTGATTGTCTCCATTGTTGCAGCACTCTCGTTTTTCTCCTGGCTGTTTATTCGTCTGTCTGTCCAGCTGAGACGGACGGATGGATGAATGAATGGTTGTTTGGATGCCGTGCCTCCCCCTCGAGGATAGATAAACACCGGCACATTCAATATGGAGTGAAAGCATGGACGGATACTCAAAGGGAATGTTAACTGTGTGTCCTCCTGTGATTCACTTTGAATTTCAGGCATCTCGTTAAAAAGAAAAGGTAGATATCACCTCTCTCTCTCTCTCTCTCACGCACACACCTCTGTCTCCACCCTCCCTCCGTTTTTGTCATCCAGTTGGTGGTTTCTAGTGTGGCACCGCTTGTTTACAGCACAGCAGAGTTAATTAGCCGTTTTATGGCTGATTTACAGCCCGACAGGCAGACAGAGAAGATGGCCGCTGCCTTGTCCTTGTTGCCCACTCAAGGACTTGTCATAGGGGGCATTAAACACACAACACATGCATGGGCACACACACGAGTGGTCTGTTTTACCCAAATCAACGTGAGCATTTGTATTTGTATGCAGCAGGACAAACAAAAGTCTCTGTGTGTGTGTACATTGAACACACACATACAGTGCTGTATATACACACACTCACTGTCCCAGACTCTAAAACTTAACACAGTGCTGAATATTACTCCCACGTTTTATGTCCAAACATAATTCCTCTGTCTAGACTGATTTATTAAGTCACAACACACACACACACACACAAATGTGACCTCACTCACCTTGACCAGTTTGTCTAATCTCACTTACACAGCAGTTGTGGCTTTAGGGAGGAAAGAGAAGACAGGACAACTCACACAGGGATGTACCCAAACTACGAATGAAGCGCACCCCAAAAACAACATATTTTTGTTTTCATTGATTTGGCCTGATGTCGGAGGAATCAGCAAACAATCTGCATTCAGAAGTAAGATTGGATGGTTCGGGTTCAGCTGGGGGCAGGGCTCGATGACTGCTTCGTTGTGACATCACAAAGTGAAGTCCTGACGGCTGGTTTTAAGGCTCAGTCTCTGAATACAGGCTGTGTGCTCTGTAGTGTGAGGCAATCAATAACATATCAGTATATCAATAACACATGAAGTCAACTTCAAGCAGTAATATGCTGGCTACAAAGACTTCATACAGAGATGTTCATCATTTTGTAGCTACACCGCAGGATCATGTCTCTCTACATTTGAACTAACCTGATAAAACCTGATTCACCTCTAAAGGTCTAAAAATGTTTAAAGGGGATAAATTACATCCTGAAGCTCACAGAGCACAGACACCCCCCCGTCTCCCTCCCCGTCTCACCTGGGCTCCTACAAATCTGAGCTGACATCAGCAGGAGGCTAACAGCGACGCTAGCGAGCACACTCTGTCATCCGAGCAGCGTTAGCATAGCAGTGACAGCTAACAAGAGAAGACATCACATTAGCCGGCACGGCAGCACGCTAGCAGAACAGTTGCCGCCGCCGGAGCGCCTGACTGTGCTGATGTAGCTACAGGTGTAGTATTCATTCATGCTTAAAGAGTCTGACACTGGCAAGCGAGGCAGCCGGCGGCACGCTCGCACAACACCTGACAGCTAGTTAATGTCAGCGTGCAGCCTTTTCTCAGCAACAGGAGCCGACACAGAGGCAGGGGAGGTGCCTCGGTTTAGGGAGAGGTAACAGAGTGTGGAGGCCATTGACATTTAGGAGTGGCTCACTTCTTCCAGGTGGTAATCACTCTTCCTTTGCTCTTTCCCTTCTGTCACTTTTGCTTCTTTTCTGTCCCCTCGGCCTTTCATTCTTCTTCTTCTTCTTCTTCTTCTTCTCTGATTGTGTTTAATTCTTGTATTTTACTGTCTAGGTTTTCTGCAAATGTCTTGAATCCCTCTCACACCCTCCTCATGCTGCTCGTTCATTTCACTTGGTCACACTTCATCATATCTCCACACTATTGATCATAGCTAATTCATCATTTATAAAGTATTGTTACTTCATTGATACGCATTAGTATGTTTAAGTGTAAATTAAGTATCATGTCTCTACAAACAGTTATGTAGGAGGCGTCAGTGGTTCACCAGATCATTTGTAAAGTGTAAGTGAATGAACTATTTATGCTGCACTTGTGACGTAGACGTGTGCTAATGTTTAGTGAGTGTGTTAATGGATGTTTTATGAACGCTGCAGTTCATGACTCTTTCAGGTTGTGAGTAATTGATCCATTGTTTAATGAGTATGAAAGTGAAATCATTCAACACATTATAGATGAGTTTATGGATTATAAGTTAAATTACTACTAATTAGTATCAGCGTTTGAAGAATGCATTAAAATGATGAATTAGCTATTCAGTTATGTTCAACTAATACTGATGAATGTGTTGTTATTATGAAGTGTTAGCTCACGTTTTTGATTGGCAGCAACAGTTTGACAGGAAACATGTTACAGGAGCATCTTCTACCACAGGTTTATGATTGTTTCCTGTTTTCTCTTCCTGTTGGATTTATTCTCCCACTCGGATCCAACAAAGTTCATTTCATGTGCTTCATCTTTGTGGAATAATTATCTCTGGCTGTAGATGAACGTAAAGCTTTTACCCCCCTGTAAGGGTCACAATCTGGAGTCAGAGTCTACCTCCGTCTGACGGGCGAAGCCGCTCAGAAATGTGTGTGTTTGTGTGTGTGTGGTGAGGGCTACGCCGGAGTTTTTGCCGAAACAACAAGCACCATACTGATGATTAGAGCTTTGGCGCATTATCGTGCTGAAATGAGTTTGTTGTGCGTGAAACAGGTGGCCACCCCCGAGCTAAACGTAGAAACAAAACCCCATTAACACGTCTGTAGTGGAGCGGAAAACGCCGGGAACGGGGGCTTTTGATGGAGAGTGGAGGGTGGATGAGAACACAACCAGCATGTTTTTGTTTTTTTGCTGATGTTGATGTTTGTGTCTTTGTTTTACTCTGTGTGTGTGTGTGTGTATTTGCATGTTCCCAGTATGTAGCAGGCTCCCTCTCTGTACTGTATCTTTCTGTGTTTGTGCTCTCAGTCGGGTGTTTGGACCTCATGCTGATAAAGGCCTCGCCGTCTGCCTTTGTTCATCTGACATTTCCTCATTAATGAAGTTTGCTCGCCCGCCCTCCTCCTCCCCCTCCTCCTCTTTCCCTCTAACTCCCTCCATCCCTCCACCACCTGCCACCCCCCCCCCACCCCCTCTTCTCTTTCCTCCTGTGCATATATCAACCGCTCTGCTTTGATCTCTGCTCCCCCTTTCCCCCCATCCCTCCTCCTCTTCCTCCCATCCTCACTATCCTCACCTCTCTCTCTTTAAGTCCATTTGTCTCCAGCCATCATTTTAATCTTTCTTTCCTCCTTCATCACACATGGTTCTCAGTAAAACAGGCGTCAAGCATATGTGCCTTTTGTGGGGTGAAATCCAAACCCAGATGGATGTAAAGGAGCAGTAACTACTGTTAAGATGCCCTTGAGCAAGGCATTTAATCTCCTGCTGGTCGTAGCGGAGCCTCTCAGTAACCAGCAGAGAGGAATCATGCTCCACCTGTACATCAACAGCATTGTTTTGCAGTGTAAATAAAGACAACTCTGTCAGATTTAGCTCATGAATAAAGTTTTGCATTAAACATGATTATTTCTCTGTTTCTTCTCTGCAGCAGCTGATGAGAGAGCGACAGCAGATGGCCAGTCGTCCCTTTGCTTCGGTTGCCGTAGTGCTGGAGGTGGGCGGAGACCAAGAGGAGCTGCTACAGGTCAGTGAGAAGACACAAACAGGGATGCACACGAGAGATAAACAAAACTGAAGGAGACACACAAACACACAAACGTAGTCGCTGAGGGCAGTGTGTTCATTTGCATATTCATACCTGCTGAAGTAGTGGCAACACCTGACACTGTGTGAACACTGTTGTGGCCCAGTGACCTCCTGCCATGACCGCTGTCGTGGCAACACTGTGGATGCGGTTGTAACGTAGCGCTGTAACTAGTGTAGGCTCTGAGAAAGATTTGAAGCTGATTTTAATACCCTCAGCAACCTCAACAGATGTTTTGACTCTACCGCTCACAGAAGTTGCTTTTCTTTCTCTAAAATGACTAAATGCACTGAGAACTAATGAAAAACAAAACCACTGACACGTATTCAAGCCTGAGGTGAATGGAGTTGTGCCTTGTCACAGTGGCAGAGCTTCATACAGACGCTTTGACCTCGTCTGGTTTGCTGTGGAATATCCAGAGTCATCCCACAGCGCGCTGCACGGCCGAGTCACCGCGGACTGTTGTCGGTTCAGAGAGAATAGCAGCGTCTGTGCCATTGTGTCCTGATTAGACTCTAACAAACACACAGAGCCACAGAGGGCGCAGACCAGTCACAACAGCTGAGTGTGGTGGAATTAAAGAGTTCACCACATCCACAAACAGACGCTGAGCTGAGGAGACTGACTCTGATGATACAGAGTCACAGACTGAAGCTGGAGCCCTGACGCTGGAGCTTCTCTGGTGAGTGGAAAATAAATCACAGCGCTGTTATTCTCCTGCAGATCGTTCAGATGATATGAACCAGCAGCTGTGTGTGTGTGCGGTAGTGTCGTCCAGAAGTGGTAAAGAGCATGTGACCCGTGCTCGCATTGGTTCACAAGTGTCTTTTCGTGATGTCGCGTCAGACGCCCTCAGGTCTGCAAGAGCACGGTAACATTAAACTGTGAACCTCTGCCGAGCAGCTGCAGACCACATGTGACAGCGCGGTGTTCAACAGCATCCGCACTACACCTGAGGGAGGCACAGACGTCAGCACAGAGGTGGAGGGCAGGGGGTGGAGAGAGAGAGAGAGAGAGAGAGAGAGAGAGAGAGAGAGAGCAGCACCTGGTTTCAATAGCCCACTTCTCACTGAGATATCCAGAGAGCCCCCCCCCCAGCGCCCACTCTGTCTGTGATTCTCCACCACACTGGCACCTCACCTTCACCCACCGGCCCTGGAGGGTCCTCCAGAGGCTGTGTGAGCGGGTGGAGTGTAGGTCCTGAGAGAGGCAGCTGGCCCGCTGCTCATATCTGCCTCTTGTGCAGAGAGATTGCAGAGCACATGCTGCAACATGACAGGGTACTTTCAGTGAAAGGGTAACTGCCAAATGTGATGGGAGGGAGGAGGGTGGAGGAGGTTGGGGGGTGACTCATCGTCCAGTGAGCTGTAGCATTGTTAGAGTCATGGATGGAGGAGGATGTGGCATGTGAAGTGGGTGGAGAGGTCACCACAGTAAACCAGGCTACATGATGAATACTCATTGTTGTTCAGGTCGTGAGTGTCGGCCATCTTTGTCTAGTACAATGCAGGAGGGTTGAACAGACTCATCTTTGACCGTAGACTGTAAATGAACATGGACGCAGCCTCATGCAGAGCGGGTTGTGAAGCTCACAGCGGGTTAGACTCCGCCCACAGCTCCCAGCTAATACCTAAATGGGCGTTCAAATGTATTTATAGAGCGCAGTTGGAAATAACAAGTGCTTCACACAGGTTTATTGATTCAATAGAATAATTAAAAGATGGTTAAACAGGTGAATGTCTGTAATATCTGAATTTAAAACAACAGGGAGTCGTTTCACAGCGAGCAGCTTCCTCTGTTGGTGTCATTGTGGCAGCAGCATTTTGTTGATGTATCACACTTTTCCTGCACAGCACAACAAATCAGCACAATGTGTGAAGTGTAACACAGAGTTTAACACTGTTTAAATGGTGGATTGTTGTCTCATTACACAAGGTCCATGAGACCTAAACAGAACATGCTAATTCGGCCGACCTTGCCTCGATGGAACCAGTTTCAACGCATTAATAATCCTGATGGTAGCAGTGCATCATGGGAAGGGGAACCGTTACCACTGAGCCAGCTCAGTCATCCCTCCCTAAAGCCAGAGTGCAGCCCAGTGACAGATGTTGCAGGAGATTTGCTGCGAACAAGAGGTCGACCGGTCGGAATAAAAAGCCAAGAGAACAGCGACCCTCATTTATCAAACTGCACGCAAACAACTAACAGAGCTGAGCTGTCAGGACGCGTCTGAGAGAAAGAGAGTTCAAACATTTCCACATCAGGAAAACAATAGCTAATAACACACTAAGACAAAATGAATGCAGGCCATGTGCCGGGAAGCATCCGGACCAAATATCCTCTTTTAAGTGAAGTCAGATGAGTTTAATTAGATTTTATTTTGGAGGTTCTCTGTAAAAACAAACAGAAAAAGCACTGTGGTGTTTTTACAATTATAACTCCATCTACCCTGTTGTCTGTGAACACCACGTCCACCTCCACCTCTCCCCCCTCCCCCGTTTGAAGTTTCATCTCCTCGCACAGCTGGAGCTGAAGGTTGCGGAGGCCGCGGCGTGGAGGTTCTATCTGCACACGACGTTTAATTAGTTTTAGCACTGATTCTGACCAGGTTTGACTCGGCTCCGTTCAGCTTAGTTCACGTGCCGGTGGAAACCTCAGGAGTACCTCCCCTTATCTCCACCTCAGCCTGGTTTCCATTTCATTCTTGAAGGTGAGAGACAATGGGGCAGAACGCTATCTTCACACCGAGGTTAATTACACAACATCTGGTTCATAGTCAAGCATGCAGCTTAGCATAATTGTGTAATGAATGAGGGAAAGGGAATGTTTCCATGCTGCCCCGCTATTTTATGCCGTCCCACTTATGCGGAGCAGCAGAATATGGTTAAACAAATAGAGTCATCATCGTCATCCCGCTGCACGCCATGTTTACTCGGCGAGCACGAAACTCAACACCTGTTGTTCCCACACGTGTGCAGTGATGTGGTCGACACGGTGAGAAGAGGGAAGGTGTGTGAATCACACCATGAGCATGTAATTACATGGGAAGGGGTGTAGTGCTGTTGTACACGAGATTAATACATAATGATGCTTTTTATTTTTTATATCAGTGTTTTATTTTAGTTTCATTTCATAATGGAGCTCCCTTCCTCTTATTTCCTTCTGTTTCTTCCTTTATTTTTATCCCCTACTTTCCAAAAATGTAATCACTTTTCCACATTAGCATCCAAAGAGTCGATATTACAATATATATTGTTACATTAAACATAAATGAACATGATTTATTGCGGAAAGCTGACTCAGACTCAGTGGACCCTGTAACCCTGAGGCTGCAGCAGGTCCTGGTTAATGGCCCTGCAGCAACAGCAGCAGCAGCAGCAGGACACCTGAGCCGGACCTGCTGGAGTCTGGTGTCCTCTGCTGCAAAGTAGGTGGTGACTGCAAAGTAATGAGATGAAAGGGAGATGAAGTGGGCGGAGAGAGGAGACTCTCTGTGACCTGTCACTTTACAATCAAGGACAAAATCGAAGCACATTAATCACCTCAGCTAAGTATCTGTTTTAACCTCAGTGTATTTATATGTGTATTTATAGCTTACAGCTTTAGTCTTTAGCTGAATCTGCTGTTATTTGTTTAGTATTTTCACCATCACCATCACCACAGGTCAGATTTATCCTGCAGTTGTTTGTGTGACACTGATGTTCAAGGTGTGAAGGAAATGTGAGGCCGCCATGATTACTTTCGTTATCATCATGAATCATTTATCAACATTTCCAGTCACAATATCTTGATGCACATCATATCAGTGAGACTCACTGCACTAATATAATTTGCTGTATATTTATGTGTTGCGTTATCAACATTCACCCAGTTAAATGTGTCATATAGAAGCCGTGGTCGTCGTCCAGGCAGCCGTGTGTTTCCCATCAGAGTCTAAAAGTGAAAATAAATAACTATTATATATAGACATATGAATATTTAACTTACGATGTGTGCACATATGCAGCCAGACTGGTGCTGACTGATGTCCTCTCTAACCACGCTGTGTCGACTGCTCTGTTGCTCTGTGTGGTCGTCTTGCTGAGTAGACGACGACCTCGTCCTCTGAACTTCTCTCCTTGAGTTTCCTTTCAGATGCGACTGTCTGAACTCGAACCACAAAGTCTCCTCTTCTCTGCCTCTGCAAGAACAAACGCTTTTAGGATCCATCACAATATTATGTATAAATTCATGTGGACGTGCGGTGCGCTTAGATTGCCCAGGACACATAAAGGATGAACTTTAAAAGCGTGTTTTTTTTTTCTCTTCCTCCTCAAAGACGTCTCCTCTGTCCTCCGTGGACTTGCAATTATAGCTACTCCCTGGAACAAGAGCCGTCTATCTTCGCCTATCATGCAGCGCGGCGAGGTGTCTGGGCTCGGTTAATCTTCTGTAATGATGCAGGCTGCATGTGTCACAGCTGGAAACTATGTTTTTTTCTGTTCTCTAAAGACTTACAATTATATATCAAACAAAACAAAACAAAAAAAAACTGAGAGCAGATCCGTCAGTCAGGCGGTTTTGTGGGGAAAAAAGTTTTCATATGGCGAGGTGTCTGGGAGGGGTTAATGATATATCTATATGAGTCACAGCTGTGTGCAGTTACGTCCAAACTTCGGTAAATGATCTGTTTTCAAGGTCTGAAAACTCGTTCAGTCGTTCAGTGAGAGACAGAAACCATGTGCTATTTTTATCATCCTTTATTTAATTACTTTAGGAAACTTGTTGTTTTCTTTGCAGTAGTTACGTGTGCTGTGTCACTCAGACGCTTTACATATTGGTCACCGACATTTTAGGGTCAGGGTGAGTTTAATTTTACTTTAGTTTATTTGATGTGTTTGTCTGTTACCATGTACAAGAGAGAAATGATCTCACTGAGATAAGATGCTTTAAGACGGTTTATAGCAATTTTCCATCTTCAGTCCCTGGACACACAGAACACAACACATACAGCACAGAGGAATAGAAAATGATCCAAAATCATGTCACTGTCACATCATATTTCAAACAGGCACGTTGTAAAGTCTCAGAAATAACATGTATAATCACCTGAAAGAGGCGATAATGTGATTACGTGTGACACTGCGATCAATGTTGACAGTGTTGACGTGTGAGACTTTTCCCTGTCGCTGTGAGTAATACACAGACCTCCCTCTTTACAGTTTGGATTGTACCTGCTCACCTAGAAAACTCCTCTGTGTAAGATTCAGAGGCTGGAAAGATTTCTTCCTCTGAGACGTCTGAACCTCTGATAACAGTTAAACCTCATCTCAACATCTGTTAAACATCTGTTAAACACTTCTCTCTTGATTTTCCACTTTGTGATAAAGATTTTATTCCATAGCTGGAGGCTCGTTGTCTATTGATTGTCCATCCATGTGTCCCATGGTCGAGGACACAATACGTCGGTAACTCCCTTGTGGAAGTTCTTCGGATATGACAGAAACATTCATCTGGACTCAAGGTCAAAGGTCAAAGGCTAAAGTCATGCTGACCTCACCATATAAAGCTGTGGCCTTGTGAATGTGTTCCTCCCTTCACTGATTGGACTTTATTTGGTCAACGTGACCTTTTAAAAACACTTTTTAGACTCACACAGATATTAAGACACAGTTTTACACTAACGGGTCGTATTTTATTTGACGTGATCTTCAAGTTGTAATTCTCGTGCTTTTCCAGCAGCCAGTTCTCAGGATGAACCTTTATATCATCTCAGCTGTTTGTGTAATTTGTTTCCTGTGGTAACAGATCGATCACCTGGAATCATCATTATCACACAACTCTCATTTGTTTGCTTGTAGACGAACTTCATATCACTGAAAATCTTGTTGACCTGTTGTGCGTTGATTGATTAGAGATCAAATCCCTCGACGTGAACTCATTAAACTCATTTCTTCTATAATTTGGACCAAATGACACAGTTTTTGGAGGAAGCGACGACCTGTGAATCTCGCCGGTAAATCTACGCACATGTTCAATCCGACTGATGTCGTCCTCCGTTCTCATGATTACAGTCACTCCTGAAGTATAAATATTATGTGTCCATATGGGAAATGTTTTTAAATAATGAGATGCTCGAGGTAGTGCACCGCCTTGTGCTTCGCTCGAACTAACCAACCACCACCCTCCATATGTTTGATAGCAGGTAACAGCCACTAGATCACATGGCCGTGCTCTGCGGCTGCAGGCCTCCTCTCCCACTCCCCAGCTTCACCGGAGCTTTACACTGTGTCATTGCTGCATTACAGAACACAGGCAGAGTCATCAGCATAAATCGATGTTTCCACTGCCTCCATAAAGTACTGCCGTTACGTCGTAAAGCTGATGAGCCCGCAGCAACTAGCATCTGCACGCCTCCGCCTGCGAGCAGCAGCTCCCACCTTGCCGCTTATTAACGGCAGTCTCCCTGTTTTCATAATGCTATTTAAAGCAAAGAATGAATCCATATCACATCCTGTGTTTTAATGTGGCGTATTTATTCTTCAATTGCAGGGATTTAATATGCCTGAGGAAGGAGGGCTGGTGAATGGGGATGGAGGGAGGGATGGATGGATGGATGGAGGGCGGAGGAACGAAGGGGAAAAGAAGCAGATAAAGAATATTTATGACACCTGGGAGTAATGTATGTTTGGTAGAAAAATACACAGCTAAACACTGATCTGCACACAGCGCGCGCGCACACACACACACACACACACACAGCACTGCAGGGCTGATCAGATAACACAAAGGCTTTTAGAGGCAGAGAAGAAAAATGAGCAAAGGTACAAACACACACACAGTCACACACTCACTCATTTGCATTCATAATGAACAATTGCATGTGTTTCTTGGCAGTCACCTGTGGCTCTTTGTGTGTCTCACGGCTGAAAGGCTCAGCAGCAAACTTACACACACACACACACACCAGGATGTTATTAACTCAATAACTCACACCTCTGTCAACACTAACAAGGCTAAAGCAAACACATTGCTCTTCATGCTCTGTTTGCGCTTTAACAAAAAGGCTTTTTTTTCCTCCTTCCTTTTATCATTAGGCAGATTAGAGGAAGTGTCCGGGCCACGCGTTATTTCACTGAGTGGAGGAGAAACACCTGCATCAGCCTCAGCTGAGCAAACGCGCCAACTCTCCCCGACCATCCCTCTTCCTCTGTGTGTCGTTATCCCTCTGTTTATCTTTCTCCTCCTCTGCTGCCGCTCCATCTTCTCCAAGGTTTATATCTGAGGGAAGAGGCACTTATAGACATGCGGGAATAAAAAATCATCTTCTGTGTTTCTTCTCCAACCAGCAATTTTATCATTTGACAGATACGTGTTAAGTAATTCAGCACGAGGCCAAAGGTAGCGAGTGCTCAGTCGAGGAGACGCAGGTGAAATTATGGCAGAAGAAAATAACAGTAGCAGTTGTTGACCCGGCGGAATAAGCAGCAGAGACCAGGTCTCAGAGGCTGAAATTATTGTTGCTGCCGGGACGCAGCAGAAAAACAAGGACAGAGACAAGGTGGAGGTTTGATACAAGATTCAGAGGAGCTGAAACCAGGATACTTGTGTATGACTATGAATCAGACGAATCAGCTTATTACGTATAGTGACGTTTCGTTGCTAGGAGACATCTAGTGGTCGAAGCCATTATGACAGGAGCGAAGGCAATAGTACGATGATGAGGACCGAAGAAGTCAACATCTGGAGAGTGGTTTTCAGCTGTTTGTTTTTTTTGTTGATGTTTGTTGACAAAGTTAACTGTGTTGTTATTGTTGTAACCATGGCGACAATGACCATCTAGCTCTGAGAAAGTACAGATTTTAACCTAAATCATGATCCTTTTTTTCTGAACCTAACCAAGCCAGGCTGTTATTACAGTAACCATTGATGATTGGTACACAGTGCTTACTCTGGTAACCATGACAGCTGAGGTCTGAGGCGCAGGAGAGGGTCTATATGGCTGTTCAGGTTTGAAGATAAGGGCTGATGTACATTAAGAATATATGTGCAGATTTGATAAACAAAACCTGGAGCGAAAATGAAAGAGAATTTGAGCTGCCAGATGGGCTAAGCTACTTTTACCTCCCTCTCCTCCTCCTCCTCCTCCTCCTCCTCCTCCTCCTCCTCCCCTGCAGTGGAGGATTTACCTTGAAACAGACAGTGACCAATACCTCAGTCGGAGAAGAAGCACACCTTGAGCCATAAACACATTTACAAGTGGCTCCTTGTCTTAAACTGTGGAGTTTTTGTCTCCGGTTGTTTAAGAACAACTTTTATCAGTCAGAGACACGTTTTGTTCTCAGCTCTGAAGAACATGTTGCCCTTTTCACTGTTTCACCACATGCACCCAATCCACTCTTCACTGAGGGCAAACAGATGTTTCATTTGATCTTTGACCAAACGTCATAAAAAACGACTTTTACGATCAGCCTGTATTCTCTGGACCTGACGCTGTCCACGGCCGAGCCGGTATCTCAGTGCTTCAGATGTTCTGGACTCTTCACAGTAACTCCCTGTTACCTCTGTCCCACCTCCGTCTTCACTTCTTGTTAGGTGAGATATAAACCAGCCTCCTACCACAGAGGTAGACTTCTTTCACATGAAAATACTGACACTAACACACTTTGCATGTGGCACCTTTCAAAACACAGCTTCACACTCTTTTAAATGGACTAAGAGCTTTAAAATGAATCACATGAAACGTCGTGTTAATGTGAACCCTGGATTAGTAACTTGGGGTGACGCCTACCAGGGGATTTATGGAGAATGAACTAAATATGAAGGCGACAGGGATCCAGTGGGAGGAAGCCAGAGGTGGCCAGATGTGCTTGTGCACTTCAGGCTGTGATCGGTCACCTGCGTGAAGGTGTGAAAGCTTTTTATACATTTGTTAAATAAGTGTCACTGTCACTTTCCTGAGATCTGTCGAAGTCGGACAAACACGTCATATGAACCTGTTGTTTTCTAACTCTGTCCATCCTCCTCTTCTCTTCCTCCTCTCTTTGCCTCTTGTTTTACCTTCGTCTGGAACATCCTCTCATCTCGTCTGCTCTGCATCCACCTCTCCATCCTCCTTTTTCCCCATTTTCCTCCCTGAATGAAATCTAAGATCACTCTCTTTCACAGTTCCTCCCATCTTTCCTCATTGTTCCTCCATCTCCCTACCTTCCTCTCTCTCTCTCCCTCCCTCTGTCTTTCTCTGCCCCCCCCCCCCATTTAGTCTGACTCTGTTCATCATGGAGTTTAGTGCCAGTTTCAGTTTCAGCTGACCAAGCAGGCGCGCCCATTATGTCCTGGACACTCAGCCTTTATGTGTGTGTGTGTGTGTGTGTGTGTGTGTAAAGTTAAGTGAGTAGAACTGAGTAGACACAGTAGATCCCAGCCTGAATGAGAAAATGTTCAATAGAACAAAAAATGAAGGAACCTCAAAGTGCTGGTTGATAAATGGATGCTGAGGGCGTTACCATGACTACAGCCTCTCTCTAATTGACACCTGAACTAAACTAAAGCGCTCAGCTGCAGCTGTGTCTCCACCCAGTTCTCCCAGTAACGATCAGGGGGTTAAACTGGGAGGAGTCTGTGTCTGTGTCTAGTCTCAGTGGTTCATGTGACTGTTTGATGCTCAGTCACTGATGGTTTTAGATTAGATGTTCGATGATCTGTGGGAGCTGCAGCTCCAGGTATAAATGGTTTAAGTAGCTGTATTAACAAGTCGTCGGTTGTTTTTTTTAACAGAAAATAGTCTGTTAATAATTTTAGTGCCTTGTTTTGATGTGATAATGGTGAGTTGGAAGGAGAGCGCAGCAGGCAGAGGGAGCAGGGAAAAGAAATGGAAACGAAGTTAATGAAATATGACAGACTGAAGTGAAAAACAATTAATATGAGTCATTGTGAACTTTGCGTTAAAACGTTTCTGTTGCTGCTGTGCGGGGGCGAGAAATGAAGACGAGTGGGAGACGGAGCGGTTTGACTCAGACCCGGCAGTCAGACAGACGTGATGTTGTAAAAACGCTCTGTACTTCCCTTTACACTGAAGCTCGTGAGCTGAGAGGTTTGATGCTTTATGCTGAGTTGCATTTCACCAGGATTTGCCCATTAAACTCTCAAACAAGTCCTTCAGGGCGGCGGCGGGGGGGGGGGGGGGTGTTCAGTCTGAGCACAGTAACGAAGCATTTTTAGGTCAAGATCCCTCAAAACACAGAAGCCCAAGTCAACAGTGAACCACAGGACACAGGACTTATCTTTACTCATCATCATCACTGTCTCTGATGAACAGACTGTTTGAGCCGTGTGAGGAAGAACCAGGTTGGAGGAAAGTTGTGTAAATGTTCATTTTAACCTCTAATGACCTCCCGTTAATGTAACTTATACTTTTATTAGATAGATGACCTCCATAAGCAGCTTTAAGGTAAGATGTGAAGCAAAGTTAATTGGTTTGGTAAAAGAGTGTCAGAAAAGTAGAATATCATACACATTCACTCATCGTTGAACTTTGCATTAGTGCTTCATTCATAAACTTCAGGCTCCTGACTGGATTTAAAAACGAATGAAAGTCTTGTTACTGTAGTTTTAGGAAAGCTTCTCTACCGACATGACCTGATACAGATCTAAAGTTCATGTAGGTCTTTAGAGCCTGGTTTGAGCACAACAAAGAGAAACAGCAGCAGGCTGTCGAACTCCCTGAGGATATATGACCATGGGTCTCACACACTTTCTGTGGTTAAACACCAGAGAGTGAAAATCTCATCAGGAATGAAAGAGAAAAACAAAGTCCAGACCTCGCTGCCTGTCACACCTCCTGCCACCTGGAGAACAGGTGTGATCATCAGAAACCAAAAGAAAACAGGATTTGAGCTGTTGGTTAAAGCAGCAAACTCGTTGCAACCTGAGCATCATGTCTCTCGGTCTGAATCGTGTCCATCCCACTCAGCCTCACTGAGTTGCTGCAGGTGGTGACTCAGAGGTGAGGACCAGGCGGCGGCGGCGGCGGCATGGTGTGGTGTCCAGCACTCATATTCTTTCTCATTAGGCCGTTTTCTCGGCGTACAGCCTTTTCTTCCCGGCTCTGTTAATGATGAGTGTGTTTCTCCGTTCTTCTCTTCTCTCCTTGATCGATATCTCCCTCCTCCTCCTCCTCCTCCTCCTCCTCCTCCTCCGCAATCCATCAATACTGATTCTGAAAAAAAAACATTTTCAGAAATGATGATGGCCTTTGGAGCATTGTTATGTAGCTTCATGTGTATGACTGTAACTGTGTGTGTGTGTGTGTGTGTGCAACCAGGTGCATATTAGTGTGTGTGTTCTCCCCTGTGGATCCGACCACAGACAGAAAACACATTCATCTTTCCACCGCTAATAGTGAAAGGAGGAGAGGAGAGGACAGAGAAAGTATGTGTGTCTTTGTGTGTGTGTCTGGTGGTGGGGGTGGGGGGTGGGAGGTGAATGACGGATATACTCCACCTAACGAATTAAGAAGAGGCCAAAAAAAAGAAAAAAAGTTTGTCTTTCATGAGGCATTAGAGACATGATTAATTTGTCGTCACGGAGAGAGAGAGAGAGAGAGAGAGAGAAGGGGGGGGTGGAGGGACAGAAGGAGGGAGAGGGGAAGAGACGGAGACAGGGAGAGGTGGTGAAGTGGCCCTTCTGTCCTCCCTTGCAGTAATGGGATTGTTCGCTCACTGACGGGCTGATTAAAATGGAAATTCAACACAACCCCCGCTCACACACACACACACACACACACACACACACACATTCGTACAATTTGCTTAATATGCAGGTGTGTGGAGACGAGGATGTGACCCGCCGTCCCACAGTGAGGACTGAAAGAGGAAGTGACACAGACAAGAAATAAACAAGTGGAGAGAAATGATGAAGGAGAGGGAGAGAGGGAGGAAGGGTGAAAAAAGGACAACAATCAGAGAGAGGAAGAAGGAAGAGGAGGAGGAGGAGGAGGAGGAGGAGGAGCAATAATTTTGGGCATGAAGGGATCCAGGAGTGAAAGTCCCTCTGATCGTCTGCTGATCCTCTCATATTCTGTCTTTTAATCACATGTGTGTGTTTCCTCCGTGGACACGTGTCATAATCTGAGCTGAGTTAGGGTCAGAGGTCAACCAACCACAACACGGCTGTTGGAGGCTGGATCACGTCCAGCGTCGCTACAATAATTCCTCAGATCCAGAAACACAGCAACAGATTTGTCTTTTGGATCCAAAACAAACAACGTGACCGTTCCAGAAATGTCTGTCTGCGGGTTTTTGCTCATGTCTCTTCTCTGTTAAACTGAGCACCATGACTGAAAGCAGGACTGTGAGTCTGAGTTATGATGAGGACAGTTGGTTTTTGTTACTTCGTTATGTTGTTAGTTAGTTAGTTTGTGTTTGAGTTCGTCGGTTAGTTTAGAGATTAACGAGGTTCAGACCAGTTGAATATTCTCTGACTTGTTGAACCGACGTCGAGCTGAGTGACTGTTGTTGTTGTTGTTTCTGTTTCTTCCTTTTAATTACGTTTGATTTATTTCTTTGAAAAGTGCAACGAGAGTAAATTAAAGCCAATAAGAGATTTGCAATATCTGTAATTTGATTCATTTGGTTTATTGTCGAGCCCCAGGAAACAATATTTACCCAACCAGTGGCTCCTCCCACTTTTTAACTTAGGAGGAGGAGGAGGGAGGCAATAAAGGCAACAGATAGAGACACAATGTACAGAAGGAGAGATGAAAAAAGAAAAGATGGAGAACAGTATTTACAGGAAGGCAGGTGTGTGTGTGTGTGTGTAAAGGAATATCATTACTCATTTCTTCTCCTGACTCCAGCCCTGTCATCCTCTCTCCTCTCTGTCATCTCTCCTCCTCCTCCTGTTTTCTTCTCATCTCTGCACATTTCTCATCTTTTCCTCCCCTCGCTCCTCTTTTCCTCCACTTCTCCCCCTCCCCATTTCATGACCCCCCTCCATCTCCTCTCCTCAATTCACCTGCTCTCATCCCCTCGCTTCCTCTCCTCCATTCTCATCCTTTCCTTCTCTCCTCTTCTCATCTTTTCTTTCCCCTCTCCCTCCCTTGAATTGTCTCCTGGTCTCACTGTTTCATCTCACTCCTCTCTTCTCCTTTCATTTCCATTTCTTTCCCTCTTCCTCATTCCACTCATCTTCCTTCTCCTCTTCTTCTTTATACTAATTTCTTTTTGCCTCCCTCTGCTCCTCCTCCTCCTCCTCCTCCTCCATGCCTTCCTCCTCACTTCCTCTCATTTTCTTCTTTGATTCATCTGCTCTCATCTTCTCACACCTCCTTCTCTCCCATCCTTTCCCTCTCTCGTTTCTTTCGCTCCTGTTTTCACCTTTACTTTTCAGCTCATCATTTCTTGTGCTCATCTCATCTTATTTCCTCCCTGTCCTTTCCTGTCCTCCTTGTCTCTGTCCTTCTCTCTCCTCCCCTCTTCCTCTCCCGTTGTCTGTCCTCCTCCCCTGCTTCCTTTTCTCTCATTTCTCTACTCCTCCACTTCATTGTCCTTTTTGTCTCTTCAGGTCCTAGTTTCTCCTTTTATCCTCTCCTCTGCCCACTCCTTCTCTCCTCCCCTCTTCCTCTCCTCCTCTCCCCTCCTCCTCCTCTGTAGAAGTAGACTTGTCAGTAAAATGCTGGAGGCTGTTGCAGAGACAACAAAGTGTCCGCTCTGCAGAGTCTTTTGTGTACTTGTTTACCACTTGTAGATGACAACAAACTGTTTATGAGACAGGAGGCACAGCGCTTTATGGAGATTAGAGAGGAGGAGGAGAGGGTTGGGGGGGGGGGCATGCCGTATCTCCTGTTGGATCTGTGATTACAGGGATAAAGACACCACTTTGTGCTGGAAAATCTCCTCTCACTCTCAAAGCTCCGAGGGATTTTCTGTTTTCTTAGAAATACCTCGAACATGTCCGCCCGCTCACTCTGTCTCCATCTCCTCATCAGCCCGTGAGCAGAATCCAAATGTAAGTGTTCAATTGCACTTTTATACCTGTTTTACTCATTAACAGAAAACCGCTCCATCAAACTGCCACAGTGAGGAAACTGCCTGTGGCTCAGTCACTCTGAAGGTCAGAGGTCAGGAGATTTTAACTTGGTCTTAAATCAAAAAGACAGTTTATCTTTTAAAGCTGCTTAAAGACACAGACTGTGATCGAAATGAATAAAGGAGCAGCTGTTTGCATCTGGAAAGAAAAAGTGAATGACAGCGGTCCTGAAAACAGGTGTTTCTCTTCTATAATACACATTCTACATCTCGGAGGTGACGTCTTCACACGTACGGGCTGCCTTCACCTTTCACACGGGGCCGAGCTCCGTGGGAAACAGTCAGTCCAGGGGGAACCGGGGTCTGGGAGAAGCATGTGCATGAAATACAAGCGTGTCACACCAAATGTGCACCACCACGGCGTCGGTTTGGGTTGTGAGAGCGCATGATGCGCGCCACCTGTGTGGACGACTCACACTTGCGAGCCACAGCAGTTCAAGCGACGCACACACGCCGCTCACGCCACGCTTGCAGTGTAAACCATGGTCCCGCTCCCTGACATGGAAATATCACATGGATAAGCACGATAAATGTGCTCTTCACACACACACACACAGCCTCTGACTCACTATCTGTCCCGCTCCCTGATCAGCACCATTTCCTCTCAATCCAGCCGACTCCCTGTGGAGCACGGCGACAGATCCAGACAGAGAGGGAGAGGGGAGGAAATGGAAAAAAGGGCTTTTGGATGGAGAGAGGATTGGACACGACAATTTTCTGCCCCGCGGGGGTGGACATGCATGGCCAGTCTAATCGGCTAAGGAGGGCACGACAGGGGGGCACTCTCCACACCTCGGGGGTCAGAGCACGACGCTGTGTGTGTGTGTGTCAGTGTGAGATGTGTTGGACGGGAGGTGGCTGTATGTTCAAAGACTCACTATCCAACATGGAGCCTTTGTGTCAGTGTAAATGCCACCATTGACGATGACAGGAGAGACGGAGGAGGAGAGATGAGTGTTTCCCTTAAAATGACCTGCAGATGTTTTCTTCTCCTGCTTCGACGTGATTGTTACAAACCAACACATCATTTCTTATCCTCACAGATACATGAAACGTGTGTCTCTGGCCTCTCAGTTCATAGAAAGTGATTATATTTCAATTTACCGTCAACTCACAGGAACTTTTTGGCTTAGAAAAGTAGGAAGTTAAAGTTTTAAAGTTGAAATTCTTGTTCTCTGGTAGATTGAGATAAAAGATAAAATTGTACAGAGACGCTGGTTATCAGTTTACACATCGCTTCTTTGCTCTGAACAGAGCAGAATTAAGAGTGTTAACACCCAGACAATCAGCGTAACAAAGATCCTGCTGCATACTGAGCCGCTGCCCGAGGCTTTGTTATTGATATGAACAAAGATAAGACAAGCATCACTTCAAGACTTTCACCTGATATCCAAGCTCCAGCAGCTGTTTTTATCTCTGGCTGTTGAAACGCTCTTTGGTGAAGCTTTGTTTCTGTCTTAGTTTAACACTGTGTACAGTGTGTCTGTGTGTGTGTGTGTGTGTGTGTGTGTGTGTTTCTGAGGTAAAATTGGACCAGATTTAGTTTAATGTTCTTTTTAACATTCACGTTTTAAACTCCATATTTCACTCTACTCTCCATAAGAGAATATATCTTTGTTTCCATCTCTCAGCTGCTCTCTGGAGCTCTAGTAAGAACAGGTCGATGTCAGCCAATCAGAAGGGAGGAGGCTCTGAGCCTCTCTCCTGATTGGTTGACTGTTTTCCGAGCAATCCAGATAAAAACAGAGCAGATTTCAGGAGAAAACACTCAAAGAAACTAAATCCTGTTGTTGGATGGAGGGTCCAGGTGGGCGGGGTTTATGGACTGCTTCGTTGTGACATCACAAAGTGACAGGAAGTCCTGTGTGTGTTTCTCTGTGGACTGAGGCTTTGATACTTTCACAGTATTAATATTGAACCTAGAGCTGATCAATAATCAATCTACACAGGAAACCATCTAAGACTCAGTGTGAACCCTTTGGTGTCTCAATATCTTTTGACCTCAGGGTCACAGAGTCAGCGACACAGGCCGAGGCTGTGAGACGTGACCTGCTGTATGTGATCTGTTGGTGATGTCACCTCCAGCGCCTGAGACTAGAGAGTCTGACAGACATAAAGAGGTAGAGAGGGATGGCCATTAGGGGAGAGAGAGAGAGAGTGATGAAGGTAACAGGGAGGACGGAGAGGTGATGTGAGGGAGGAGCAGAGTGAGGCGTGAAGCGATTTCTCCGAGGCGTCTCCGCACTGTTATTACAAATATCTCTCTCTGTGTGTACTTATCTCCTGACCTTCAGCTGCTTCTAAATGCTGCTGTGTGATAATTGGTGTTGCAGACGTTCCATTGTTCAGACTCAGCAACCTGAAGAAATCCTGTTTGAAGTCGAGTGTCAGGCCTGAGCCTGGTCCCAGGTTCATACTGTGGCTCGATCAGGGAGAAACTTGACTTTCTAGCCTTTTTATACAACCTGAACTTCTGCGTGGCCTCCAGGACTCTTCACAGAGATCAGCTTTTCACAGATGGAGACAGGAAGTAAACCAGCTCAGATTGTTTTCTGCAGCCTCCTCCTTGCACCTGCAGCACGAGCACAGTGTCGAGTTAAATATCCTCAACAGATAAAAGCTCCTGGGCCTGACACACGTCAGAAACACACTGAGCAATACTAAAGACCCTGTAGATGTCCATGTGTACGTCCTCAAATAAAAGCCCGGGCGCTGTGAGTCTGTAGCAGCTCTTCTCTCTTATGATGGGTTTGATTTGGTTCTTCTGAACAGCTGAGTTTAAGCCTCACTGAAACTCAGTCATAACAAATATACAACAGAAAACACAACTGTTCTCTATCTCTCTCTCTCTCTGTCTCTCTGTCTCTCTCACTGGTTCCTCTATAAGACCTGTTTCCTGTGGCTGGATTTCACAAGGCAATAACCTGTTAACTTCACCGTCGCTGAACCCAGTCACCCGCAAAGAGAAACAGGAGCTATTGAAAGGTGGACATAGTGAAGGCGCTTCAGCTGAACGCTCTGACAGCCTGCGTCCACAACAGGCCTCTGATTACTTTTACTACTAATTTACTAAAGAGGAAATGTAACACACAAGGCTTTGGAAATGCTTCATCCACTTAAATATGGAGTGAGAAGTTGTATATATCCTTTCATTACCTACTTCCTGTTATATATTTACCTTATTGTCCTCTGTAGGCATTCAAACTAAAGACATGTCCCACGTGACTCGTCAAGGTCGAAAAGACTGAATGAACCAAAGCTCACTCTTTTTCTAGTGTTGGAGAGAAGTGGTTTGTTTTGCTTTCCGCCTGCAGTGGAAGATTTTTCATCAAACTCTACTTTTCAGTTCATTTAGCAGGAAAAACTTGTTATTTCAGCCCAGAATCAGCAGATCGTTACGGTGCCTGTGCTCCTCCAACCTTGAGAGGTTTAGAGATGTGTTTCCTGACTTGATTAAGAAAAAAAAAAAAAAAGGCTTGAATCTTTTTTTCTCATAAATTTGCAACTTTAAAATTAAAAAGTCTTTAAAGGTTTGTAGACTTAGAGATTCACCCCTGCTCTTCTGGCTCTGGCTTTTTTGACCTACAGTGACCATAATATACCATCGTAGTGTTCCCATCGTAGGGTGCCGGACCTGCTCCCGGTTCCAGTAATGTTCAGCATCCGGTATAGCCCTGGCTCCGGTGGTCCTGGTCCTGGTCCTGCCCCATTCCTATCACAGCATCTGGACCCTTTCAGGTTCTCACACTCACTCACTTACAGCTGACGTTGTTTAAGTCAGTCAGGGTTCAAGGCCTGAGAGGAGGAAGGGAACTGGGCCCTTGTGTCCCCGGCCTGGTCCGTCATGTTAATGGCTGAGTTCCAGTCCGGTCTCTTCATGTGAAGTGTGTGAGTGTCCCATTGTCACATCATCAAGTCAGTTTATGTCCTGGTCCTGGTTCATGTGTGAAACACCTGCCAGTGTCTGTCTCCTCATGTGTCTGTGTCTGTGTCTGTGTCCACCACTGACTGATTGACGTATTTGGGTGATTGGATTAGAAATGTGCAGTTACAGCTGGGACTTGATGCAGAAAGATGGAGAGAAGAAGCAGTCTCAGAGTAAAAAAAAAGGGGGGGGGGGCACATCCATCCAGAGGAAGATAAACTTTTGGCTCAATTTCCTGTGGCCTCAGACGATTCATCTATCATGGTGCTGCAGCTCTGCCCCCCACCCCCACCCCAACCTATAAAACACCGCTCAATTGACCACTTTGTTCATCCCAGGGACAAAAATGGGACGAGTGTTGCAACATTTGTTTGTTTGAAGCCAGTACAAGAGGAAAAACCAGGAGAGGAGATGTGGATGAAAAAGAACAGGAGAGGAGGGGAGGAAGGAAACTGTGAGGGGAGGAGATGAAAGCAGGGGGGGGAGGAGGAGAGACCGACACTTTGGTGAACAGCTTTGCTTCTCCAGGAATCTTCCTCCTTTTTCTTCTGTTTATTTCTGATGACTGAAAGAAGAGGTCAGCTGAAGTCATCACTGTGTTTGGCTCCTGCTCTGATAAGTCAGAGAGTGAAGTGTCAGGAAATGAACCACTGACTCTGAAGGAACTACAAGTCCTCAGCTCTGAGACCTCAGTCCTCACATGACAAGCTGGACTTTGAGCTTTGTCCCTCTGTGTCCATCAGGCTCTTCTTCTCCTCTCTCACCGGGGATCCAGACTGCTCCCTTTCATGGGTCAGACAGATCCAGAAAAACCTTTTCTAGATCCGAGTCTTGATAAAGGAATGATAGAGATCCAGAGTAATGGAAAAGAAGGATGCAAACAGTGGACACTAATAGATCACTTTATAAGCAACACCTGCTTTGTCATGCAACTAGTCCAGCAGCTTCAGGTCAAACATCAGCTGATAAATGATGTGTTGTAATCATGTGAGGAAGAACATGTGCCTCCTAGTTCTTGTCTTCAGAGACTCTGTGTGTTTGGATTCGTCCTGCTGCAGAGTGACTGGACCGACTCTTCTCTAATGCAACTGTCTTCTGTCATCTAAAGTGTCCAAAACTTCAGGTGTGTTGGTGATGAAGTGAACCGATGGTCGTCTACTCTCCACTGTCTCTAACGGAAACCTCCGGCCTCAGCACTAAGGCCCGTGTGTGACTGAACGGGCCATAAAAAAGGTATTAGTGACGAGGCACTGAACCACTATGAGAAGTGCACGATGAAACAACAACCTTTCTGGATTATGTCCAATAATCCTCTATAGGGCCGAGCACTGAGATTGCTCAGTATTGCCAAGGAGCCAATTTCTACATTACACACGGTCAGCAAAAACTGTTGTCTGGCCTTAAGTGGCACTTGATATTTAAAATATAAATAAAATGAGCGAGAGACTCTGATCTTCCTCTCTCTCTCTCTCTCTCAGGTCAAAACCTCTGTTCTCTTCTCGTCCACTTAGTGGCCGTCAGCTCAGAAAGCTTTTACACTGGACACACAGCTCAGCAGGATTTTACTCTTCACTTAAATGGACACCTGGACTCCGCCCACCCACCTCTCCACTCACCCGTCTCTCTGCTCCGTCTTTCTCTTCTCTGGTCATTTCTAACTTTTTAGTCATCCCTCCCTCTTATTTGTCACTGTCTCTCTTTCTCTCTCTCCCTCACACACACACACACACACACACACACACTTACTGTGATTAGGTTGGGAAAGCAGCCAGAGACGGCTCTGAGTGTCGTCACATTACCCTGCTCTGCTTCATCATTTCGTCTCACACACACACACACACACACACACACACACTTACTCACACAAGTATGAGCTGGCACCAAACACAACACAAAAGCTTCAGGCACACACACACACACACACATACACACACACACACACACACACACACACACACGCTCTGACTCCTCTGCTGTTAGATTTGTCATTTTGCTAATCCACCTGTTATTATCCAGTTAAACCAGTGCAGTGGGGACAGCACACACACACACACACAGATCAGTGTGTGTGGAGGTGGTGTGTTTTGACCTGTGCTCTAAACTCAGTGCTCTGACGTTGTCCTGTGGGGTCTTGACCACTGGGGGAGGTGCAGAGATGAGTTGGCTCGTGTGTTTTCAGGCTCTGGTCGTGACTCTGTTTTGATCAAAGAGCATCATGTGACCTGCAGCTGCAGGCCTGGTTTCATGACGCGTTCACTAATGCACTGAATCTTGACTTGTGTGTGTGTGCGTGTGTGTGTGTGTTCAGTTTTTTTGTGGTTTATGTGCATCTTAGATCAAACGAGCTAGTGGGTTGTTATCACATGCACTCACACTATGTTGTCGTTGCTTTGGAAACTGTGCTACCAGTTTCAACTATAAGCCACCGTGAAGTAAATAAATGAGTGTGTGCACAAATATTAATGTGCACACACTCATTTATTCACTTAATGGTGGTGCACGGTCAGTGTGTGTGTGTGTGTGTGTCTAACAAACACCTGTAATTTCTCTCTCTTCTGTTTTATTCTCTTCATTTCCTGTCACCAGAAACATCAGTGACTTGTTTATTTCTTCAGCTATTTGTTACTAATGTGACGCTGCAGTCAAGTGTGTTTGTTTGTGTGTGTGTGTGTGTGTGTGTGTGTGTGTTCTTGTCAGTAGTTCATCGTTTCCTGACATTTTCCTGACGCTGCGTTCAGCGGGCTTGTTTTCCCAAAGCAACATTATCAAAACGAAGCAAATGGAAATGTAGAAATTAAAAGTCACGCTTTGTCTCTGTCATTTTATGTTTGTGTTTTGTTGTTTTTACAACAATGAACTAACGAGCAGCTCTGCATAAAGCCTTCATCAGAGCAAATACAACACAACTAATTGTTTTCTTGTCGAGGACGTGTATTAGCAGGGTGACACAGAAAACACACACACACACTTGTCTGTGTAGTATTTACTTGTCACTCCTTATGAAAGATAAAAACTGATGTGTTTGATCTTTTCAAACTGAAACGATCGTAAACATGCGCTGTAGTAACATGAACATACCGACACTGGAGACTTTGTTCATGGTCTAAAGCACTTCCTGTTTCAGTTGTACATATACATGAGTTGTAGGAAGTCAGAAGAAGAATAGACTCTCTGTGACCTCTGTGGTACGGTAAACCATAAGGGTCAAACCTGATCAATAACTCAATGCCTCTTCTCCTCGCTGTGGACTCAGAGGTAACGGAGGAAACATGATCCCACCCATTAGATGATACTTTACATACAGCAGGTCACATTAAACACCACCAGTCCCAGCGGTGCTCGGTGCTGCACACACACACACGCTGATGCATCATGTTTTAATTAACAAGTTGTCAGTAAATAAACCGGTCCAGTGTTAGTGTTGTGTTGTACATGTGCTCGCCATCAGCTGCCTATATGTTCAGATACAGTCCTGATTCATCTGAGGCTTCATGGGATGCCGATGCTGATGTGACGGATGGAGCCCAGTGTGACAGAGACACTGTGGGATCTTTATTGATATAAATGAGAGAATCTGTAACTGTGCATGTGGCGACTGTTGAATACCAACATGCAGTGCAGTGTTGAAGTATTCAGACTCCTGCAGCTACATGCTGAAATAGTTTAAATTCATTCTTTCATGCCCCAAAAAAGAAAAAAAAAAACAAAAACTGAATTTCTGAAATTGAGCTCATTTTAATCTTTGAGGTGTTCCTCCACCTTGGTTGGAGGCTTAGACCCCATCTGTGGTAAATTAAGCGCACACACACTGCAGAGGAGTCCATCCTGAGCAGAAGTCTACACCAGGCTTCAGCAAACAGCTTAGAGATGAAACCATCCATGTCTTCCAGCGGCCCTGTCAGAGCCCAACTTGAACCCAATTAAAAGTCTGTGGAGACCTGAACATGTGAGTCCACTGACAGTCCCCATCCAACCTGACCGAGCCTCAGAGGATCTGCAGAGAGGAATAACAGAAAATCCTCAAATCCAGGTGAGCTAAGCCTGTTTGATCAGGCCCAAGAAGACTGGAGGCAGTAATCAGAGCCAAACGTGGCCAAGGACCAAACGACTGAAGGAGTGAAGCTTCTGAATCCTGACGCCTTTCAGTGTGTAAAAATGTCTGAAATTCAGATTTTAACCACTGTGGCACAATGTTGCAACATAACTCTGAAAAAGTGAAGGTGTGAATGAACTGTACATGAGCAGACTGGATGTGAACATGTGTACACACACACTCTCCTACCTGTTAACATCCGTGCACAGCAGGTGGAACTCCACAGGCTGCCAGTCAGGCTGCCTCCCCCAGCTGGGAGCTTTGATCCAGGGGGGAGGTGGCAGCAGGCGTCTGGGCGGTGTGGCTGGAGCTCCGAGTGTTCAGGTGTCTGCTGCATCATTTAGACAGAGCCTCAGCTTCACACACACACACGAAAAAGACACTTCCACTGGCATATCTGACCTCTGACCTCTCTAGTTTCTTTTACCAACTGTCTCTCTGGTGTGTTTTCATTGTGTGTTTGTTTATCTGTTGTGTTCACAGGCAGCGCCGAAGCCCATCGCCATGGAGCCATGCTGGGGGAGCAGAGCAGGTGTTCTGACAGTGCTGCTGTACCTGCCCAGAGTCCCATCTGGTATACCTCCACCTGGACAGTCTGGTATGACATGCACACACACACGCGCGCAAACAGACAGGCAGCTTATAGAAACTGTTATTCCAGCAGATAGATTTATCATGTGCTTTTATTCTGAAGTCAGATTAACAGCACGGCCTCAGGTGCACAGTATCATCTGGTTCATGAGGAACGTCAATCATATTTCGTGCTGATGAATTTGAAGGGTCAGCTTGTGCGTAATGAGCAGCTGCAGTCGCTGCAGACAGTGTTTACGTCCGACTGTTAGACAGTTGTCAGACACGACTAATGTGACACTTTGTGATTAAGTGTAACAAATATCAACTCTCCCACCGGTGACTCCTCCATATTCATGTGATCGTCAGCGTTGTTGTAAACTGTCAGCTGTCGCAGCCGTGAAATCTCACATCTTAGTCATTGTGTTAGTCATAAAAACACAGTCGACGCCGTTTGTGTTGCTTTTACAAGTTTTCTGCAGCAGCGTCGTGTAAAAAGTCTCCAGATGTAGGAATCGGTGCTTCTCTTGTGCCTCGTGGCAGCTTCCCATCCACCGTCATGTAAAAGTGGATCTGGCAGTTTGAACAAAAGCCTCGTAAACACACTAAAACGTGATGGCATCTGAGACATCATCCAAAGTGTCTTGATGTTTCTTCGGCTGCTGCCATTAGGAGTCTGATGCAGGAGGCTGTTTAATGGCACACGTTGAAGTCTTCTCTCCACGGTACCTTTGATTTCAGAGTCTGTGGAGGTTATTTTCCTGAGAATCTGCGTCCAACACTGACAAATAGAGGAAAGAGCTTTTTGATTTCCCCTCCACAGTCACATAATGTTCAGTCCTCTGCACGAGTAATCAGGATGTCATCAAACTCACTGAGTCACACGGCCTCCGAAGCACATGGCTGACGTCTGGATGTGTCCAGAGTCTGGAACAGTGTGTTGGTGTCGGGAAATTTATTTTTAGTGTCACTCTTGTTCTTTAATTACACGGGATGCATTGTCATGGTAACCACCAAACACATGCACCCCCCCCCCACACACACACAGTTTGGTTGATTGGCAACAATGAGGAGAGCGATGCCTCAAAGGTCCTGAAGTTGAAACATGAACAAAAACAAAAACAGGAAAACAACAGAAAAATCAGCAGCTTTTACTGTATTTTTCATCATCAATACCTCGTATCCTTTTAGGAAGGGGGGGGTAGAGCCTGGAGGAAACCCACTCAGGTACAGGGTGAATATGCAAACTCTGCACAGAAAGGCAGGTTCGAACCCAGTGTCCCCTTGCTGTGAGGCGATGGTGTAAACACTGCACCACTGTGCCGCCTGTTTTTTCAATATGTGGTTTAGAATAAAACTCAAATGCAGCGGCTCATACAGATCTGCCTTTTCCTCAGCAACATGATGTATGACTCAGAAAACCTCTTGACATGTGGCGCCTCTTGAAGCAGGTCTGATGCGGTCGGACCTGCCTGGTTTCCCCTCTAACACTTCCTGTCGGATCCGTCGTTCCCCTCGTTGAGACGTCCTGACTTTCCACGGTCTGAGCTCATGTTGCTGCCACAGACGGACGTTAGGCGATATCCCTCCGTCGCTCCACTTGACTGCGGCTGAAAAAGACGAGCAGCACTTCCTCACAGACCTGACCGCGGCCTGGGTTGTTGTGCAGCGTCAGCACGAGGCCAATCTTCGCTCCCTGCAGCTCATCTTGCACCTCGGCCGACCTCTCCTTCTCCCCCCACTCTCACGGAAACGTGTCGTCTCTCTCACTCTTCTCTCTCTCTCTTTGTATTTTCTGTTTCCCCCCGCAGCTTTTTTGTGAGACTGCTGTCAGTTTGTCTGTTGGAAGTTTTTGTCCTCATGAAGTGGACTGTCTGTAACTGGAGCAGGTGTGAGGAGCCTCAGTTCCTCCAGGCAGGAAGCAGAGGCTTTAACACAGCGAGTACCTGACAGAGGAAACGAGCGGAGCAGACGGACAATGAGGCACTTTGCAAGGAAGTATTATTGTGGAGCTGGAAGGGGCTTCACGTCAAAGCCTTTAAACATGGCAGCAGTCAGTGTGGTCTGATGAGGAGGGAAAAGTGTCAGGTTGCGTGTCAGTGATAGAAAGTGAAAGCTTCGCCAGCACCACAGGTACAAAGTCTCCAGGATCAGTGTGGACATGAAGCTCAGGTGAAGTGAATGTTTCCTTCATTAAGATTAATCACTGATGAAACATTAGAAACAGGTTTATGAGACAAAACAGCCCAAAGCTGAACCTTAAACTCAACACGCAGTGAGCAGGGACGTTTTCACTGAACATTCAGCACCTGATACTTGTGGTTTATTATTTAAGGTCATAAAACTGCAGATAAAATCAGTTTAAGGACGTTTAAATTGTTTGAAACACAGTTTTCTGCATGAAAGTTCAAAGTCCTGTGATTTCAACAGAGGTTTTTTTTCCTCCCCCCTCCTTCCTCTACCTGGTGCTGTGGACATTAGCTCATCGGAGCAGAATCAGACTCATTTTCAGGAAATTAGGGCCAATAAGAGGCTCATCAGTTCTAGTCAGGCTGCTCCCCGGGGGACGTCCAGGCTCCTCTGTTGTTTTTCTCATCAAATCAATGAAATAACTCTCGTTACCCGTGTTTGAAGCCTGTAGTCGATGCCTTTTGTGTGTGTGTGTGTGTGTGTGTGTAATGATCAGAGAGTTTATCATGATCACAGTGTTCATACATACAAACTCAAGATATGATGTATATCCGAGTGCGTAAACACACTCTACAACTTCAAACACACCGAGGAGCAGATAAAAGTCTTAAACAAAAAATAGTAATTCGCCCACCCATCATCCATCCCTGGTCTCCCACCATCCTCCCACCTTCCTGCTCCCCAGAGAGACTCTCTGTGTGGGGTCAGACCGAAGCCCTCCATTGATGTTATGCATGTATGAACATGAAGTCACTGCAGGCTAGCTCCACCCACCCTCAGCGGGAGACACTTCAAGAGGAATCCTCGATGAGCGAGCCTGTTTTAGCTCTCCCTCCCTCACACCGGCTTCTCTTTCCACTCTTTGTTTTCTCCTTGTCCTCCTTTGCACTGCTCCCCTGAGGTTTTACCATAAACTGACCCTTCGTACGTTGGAAACACCAGCGTCGGTTTATTAGGAGGAAGAAAATAAGACTTCAGCAGCAGCTTCGTGATTTATGGTTTATCAGCTGCAACTATCTCAGCATCAGCTCTCACTCTTCTCCTGCAGTCTGTGAACATGAACATGTCTTAGATTAGGTAGACATTGATTACTATAGAGCCAACATGGATCAAAACACCTACAAAACTCTCTGTTAAACACCAGAGGTGAGAAGTCATTGACTTATTTCTTCATATCCAGTAAACACTCCATAGATGCAGCTCCTGCATGCGCAGACCAAAAAGATCCATAGCTCGTGTTTTGGTTTTGCAGAGCTTCTTCAATTGATCAGTTCTATAGACTGAGTGTGTAGGTGTTTTTGGTTTGTGGTTCTGTTCACTTGAAGGTTTGAAGGACAGGTGGACTTCTGTCTTCAGCAGCAACACAACAGACTGATATGGGACTCCTTTCAGGATTGTCATGAAGTGGAGACACCCAGAAGAACCACAGCTGCTCCATGTAGGAAGGAGCCGGTCGAGACAGTTCAGGAGAGACATTCATGGAGCTGGAAGCTGAGGAGTAGGGCTCCAGACCCAGAGCCACCAGGTGGATTTTATATCCCATCTGGGCTGAGAAAGACCTTGGCTCCTGCAGGATGTGGTTGTAGAGCAGGACATCTGGGTCAGCATGAAAGACCTGGATAAGAGGTTTATGTTGGATGGATGACATCAAACACAGCGAGGTCCAAGTGGGACATGGATGTAATGAGCAAAATGAAGACGTAAAACTGACAGGACCCCCTGTGTGTAAACTTTGACGCTTCCATCATGTCTTCTGAATCGAGGCACATTTTCCTCAGCATCACTCTGACACACACTATTTTGAAATAGCTGAGCTTTAAAAAAAAAAATAAAAAAAAACATCTTAGTATCAGTTTAACTCTGTCCTCTCAGTCGCTGCCCACAGTGTGTGATGAGATTACAAACTGCAGAAGTAGAGGAGGTCTCTAAGCTCTTGTGTCTCATGGCTTCTTCTTCACAGAAGGAAACAGACTTGAATAAAAAAAAAAAAGATCTCTTTTGTACGATTCAATAATTCAGCCAATCCTGAGTATTACAGCGACTTGCTGCCATTAGAGCGTCTGACAGCTGTCGTCAGCCAAATTGCAGTGGACGACTCACACATGGTGCCTGTCTCCGAGAGCGACTCGCACAGGAGAGGAAGCACTTGACCGCTGAGTGACTGTTTGACTGATTCAAAGTCACAGTGGCCTGACATGATGGACGGAGCAAGGGAAAAAGACTGACAGTCAGGACGGGTGAAATAGAGAGAGAGAGGGATGGGAAGAAAAAACGGAGCAAGAGATTTTATTTTTGGTTCCACCACCACAGACTCTGTTTCACTTCATCTTCCTGCTGTCAGTTTTACGTCTTGATGCTCGGCCTCCTGCAGCTGCAGCACTTTCATCTGGTATTGTTTCATATAAAATGGGACTCAATCAGTGGTATTAATGGATTTACCAGGCTGCGAGTGCTCTCGGTTTGGTGCAGCCGAAAGAGAAGAGACCGTGGGCTACGCTTCCCTCTCAGCCTCGCTCTCAAGCTTAGATAGTGGGCCAATAGAGACAGAGGCGCGGCATTCAGAGCCGCCTTCTCCTGCGCTAATCTGCCTATTCAGCAGCAGAGATAGACCCGGTAATATCTGACAGAGGGTGGGGGGAAAGAGGGAAAAAACACAGGTACTGGAAGATGTGGAAAGTCTTAGTGAGTAAAAATGGACCAGTGAGAGAGAGAGAGGTATTAAAAGGCTCAGGATTTGATAAACCCGACGAGGTCTTGAAAAATACACGTGAACTGGGTCAAAAGTTGAAGATGCATCAAGAGACGGAGCAGGAGAAAAGTGATTAAAGGAGGTGTTAAACGAGAGCAGTGGGTGGTGAGAGTCCGTGGCGCTGCCCCCTCATCCACAGACCCAGATTAGCATGTCGCTGCATTGAAGCTGAGGTGATCAGTCATCAAGTGGTTTAACTTTGATTAATCCACTCAAGGTTCCTCTAAAGCAGCCGAGGGGAAGTGGAGAGTAAACACGATCCGTCCATGTGCACCTTGTGTTGTTGTTGTTTTTAAGAGATAAGAGACAAAGACGTGAGACGTGGATCTCTGTCTGATCTGAGAGCAGGGGTGTAGCGGTGAGTTCCCAGAAGGCTTTGCTCCTTCAGCTTCTGTGTGTCTGTGAATCTGAATCTTTGCTGGCTCCCTCCTCTCTCCACACCACCTCCCTTCCCTTTGTCCTGACAAAGCATTTTGAGTCTTTTGCTGTATCATTCCCACTTTGGCCGTCGTCCTAAAGAGAAAAGTCAACGTTGTAAACAGTGGCCAGGCAAGTGGTTCAGGTCCTTTGTGTTCAAAAATACTGAAAGACACAACGATGGAAAAAAAAAAGACAAGACTTGAGCAAATTTTTTAGTCTAATTAGCCAAGGGAACGAGGAAGACATGAAGGTATCCTGCTCCTGACCTGTATCTGTATGATATTACATGTTATTATTGCATTGCTGCCACCTGATTGGCTGATTGAATGACTGTGTGTTGTGTTTCCTCAGAGTTGCCCGGCAGCTCTGAGTTCCTGTAAGGAAAGTATAGTGCCCTCCTCTCAGACTGTGACCACTGGTCTGGAAGCATCGCTCCAGCAGTTCTGACTTTTTTCCTCTGCTCACTGCGTCGACCTCTTCGCACCCTCCTCCTCATGTCCCACTGTCTCCCTCTGGGTGTCTGACTGGATAGCTGCTTGACAGGAATCGGAGGGCAGAGCTCTGAAATTCAGCTCCATTGACCCGGAATGGATCTCCGATACTTTGATCCTCTTTGTCTTTGAAACTACCCACCCCGCTGGGATGGTCTCTCCTGCCTCCTCCCAGCTCCTTTATCTATATGCTTTGACTTTTAGACTAATACTCAGTGGCATTTACACCCAAACAACTCATGTTTTTATGATGTGGACATAAGGGTTTGATCATATCCAGTCACTGCTCTTTCCTCCCCCGCTGTTTGGCCTTTGAGTTTTTTTCCGAAATGAGGAAAGAAAAAGCTGAAACTACGACGATTAACACAATAGTTTTAAACACGTAAGGATCAGGTAGGATAACTCAGGGTCTGACTGACTCTACTAAACGAGAAGAACAGCCAAAGTGAGGTCCAGACCTTCGTGTTGTCGCTGTTTGGTTTTTTAAATGATGTTTCCGTCCACACCAGACTCTGCCAGACTTCTGTCTAAAACTCACCTCAACTTTTTTGGGGTATGTTTCTTCCTTCTTGTTTTCTTCAATCAAATATACTTCAGGAATATATAAATATGGATTTGAGGTCATTTGCAGATATTTCTCATCGTGCAATCTTCAAACAAGCACAAAGAAAAGGTCCAACCAAACGCTGCCATGGTCTGTTAATGAGAGGCATCCTAGTTAGTCAGGATCAGACCTGAATCTTACATGGGTACATCAAAGCGCTCCTAGTTGTGTGTCATGTTTGCTGGTCGTCTGAAACCTGAAATCAGTGCCTCACGGATTCATGAATGTTTGATTATCAATGTGTTGCTGTTTGGCAGACTTTGATTTTTTATTTTTTTTCCTTGGCTTCACGGAGCAGACGCCGCTGTGGCGTCTTCTGTTTACTATTATACTGGATCGTAAGCGGGCTGCCGTCCCCGGTGCATTCATTGAGGGCAAACACAAACTCAGAGAAGCCTGGCTTTGAAGTGCGGGGGTGGAGGAGGAGGGCCTGGTTTGGGGGGGGGTGGGGGGGTCTGACACCAGGTTATCCAGCAGCCTCCTCCCTTCGCAGATGTTTCTCCAGCTTCAGTCCCAGTTTCCACATCAGACCTGTGCTGATACGTGTTCCTGGGGAATTTTGTCTCCTGCTAATGACCCCATTAGTCTATCAGGAGGGGGTGTGTGTGTTTGTGGGGAGGAGGAGGAGGGGGGGGTTAATGATGCGTCAACTCACCTGACAAAACAATCACATTAACGTGCCTGGTTGCCACGGTAGCAAATGAGCACTTGCACTCACCTGCAGCATAATTTGATTACTTTTGACCAATTTAATTTTGCAAATGGAAACGTGTGTGTTCACCCAGAAAAATCAACACAATTATGACGGCAATTTGTCAGAGGTGAAAGCTGTTTTGATGGTCGAATATTCTGAGGTTACATCACAAAATTAATTATTATCTCTCTTTCCTGTAACTTTTAAAGTCCTCATGTTTCTGCTTCAGTAGAACAGGTGTTTGAAACGTCCTGCACAGGAAACTGCAAACTCACACAGGTAGTCTGAGGTCTGGTGGAGATGATTTAGTGACGTGAAATATCTGGTGACAGTGTTGTGGCTCTGGTTCTGGCCTCGGGTCCTCCCCGAAACAGGAGCCGGGGGTTCAGACAGCTGTCGGTCTGATCAGAGCAGATTCACTGAGACGATGTCTGAGCTGATGTTTCCCTCCAGGAGCCGTCACCCGTCTTTTTCCATTTTCTTTCCTCTCTGTCATCTTTCAGTCATCTCCTTAACCTTTCTGTCTGAGGGGGATTTAATCACTAGACCCCTCTTTTTATCATGTGTTTACTGTTCTAATATCACAAATCAGACTTCACTTACAGACTGAGGACTGAGCCGACAGTATTTCTTTCCCTCACTACAATGTTATTAAGTTGTGACAACAACTTTAAACTTTATGCTCAACAGCTTGATGCTGTTTCATGTTTTACTTGGTTTTCCTACATCACACAGCTACACACTGAACATCCCTCAAGTGTATTTGTAGTATCTTGTGTCTTACAGACAGCATGCGTCTGTTTTTGCAAAGAACAATTAATGGATTTGTGTGTGAACTCTAAGAAAGTAAATGTGCAAGTGGCAAAGTTAGCAAAGAGTCTAAAAAGCAGGAATTGATCCTTCAAATATTCACAAACCAATAGTTAATAGTTTTGAAAAGATGACCTGCTCCCATGTCTCCTTGACAAATGTGTTGTGGACATGACCTTGTAGAAGTAACGTGGCAGCTGCTTACTCCTGAAATACTCTGAAGATTTGCAAATGAGCAACGAAAATACAAATAAAAGGTTTGTGTTGCCAACACACACACACACACACACACACCTATAAAACCAGGGCCAAAGAGAAACAAATGATGAGCTACATTCCAACAGACCAGGTGATTCCAGCCAATCGCCTTCCCTCTGTCGCTCTGAATGAACAGAGCACATGTTGCTGCTGTTGGCTGCCAGCTCAGTCTGTATGGCATCGCCGTGTCACAACTTTGCAAAAATATGCATGTGCACAGGTGCGTGCACACACCGACGGTATGCACACTGTTACTCACAGTCGCACACACAGACCTGCAGAGTCACACACAGACAGGCACACACTGAGCAACTGTGTAATCGGCTTTCCCCTTTCCACCCACTAAAAAAAAAAAAAAAAATCCCAAGAATCACTTGAGTGTGAAATGCTGAAAACGTCCTGCATCCAAATCATATCAAGAGCGCAGCAGATTCCCTCCACTGTTTGCCTGTTTTGTTTATTTGGCTCCTGCACACTGGCAGATTGAGCTCGCGCTGTAATGACCATGCATTGTCAGGCCCACGATTGTCGGGAGGGAGAGACAGGACTCGCTGCACTCACAAGAGCTGCCATGACTCTAAATCCACATTAACAACATCGGCTGCTGCCAAGGTAACACAATGCTGCGAGGCATCTGATGCCGCGGCCCATCCGGCCTTCTCTCTCTAAGCTGTGGAGAGCGGGTCCAGCATCAGATACTGACGTTGTGTTGAGAGAGGTATGACATCCTGCTGGATGGAGAGGGAGAGAGAGGAACGAGGAGACAGGAAGGTGGGGGATGCGCTTCAGTGATTTGAGCGTTAGCCCCCTCGTCTCCTGCTGGAGCCAGACAACACTGGCTGAGGGAGGAAGTCGTTGTGTGGACATTGCGGCTGCCAGTGGGACGACGTGTCTCCACCTGTCACACACCGGCTGAATCTTTCACTTGTAGATGAATGAGACTTAAAACACTGAACAGACTGCAGAAATAAGAACTTATACTAAATGTGCTGGGCTCATGACGGCGCTTTGTGGAGCGGCACATTTCATACAGGAACTGAAACTTAATTTGAGAACAATAATCGGTAATAATCACGATCCAACCAACAGGTGGTCATTCGTTAGCTTTAACCATGTCACACCTACTCAGCCACAGTCAAACTGAATCACTTTGCAGAGATTCCTCTGAAGCAGATTGTTATATATGTGTCTCTTAACCCTCTCCTCTCTCTGGACTTGCAGGTATTGCTATAGCCAGTGCTCTGGTGGACACGTCACAGCAGCGAGCAATGGACCTCAAAGAACGAGGCCTTGGTCTGAAGCACCGCAAACACACCGTGCACCATCAAGGGACCTGTGTATGAACTGGATGACCTCCACTGGAGATACTGTCACTGGCTTTATATGAAGGGGAAACACTGAAAACACAACACACAGCCTGCTAACACTGTGTGTGGATGATCTGTGGATGTGAGTACTGTCTCAACGGGCACCCACAATGGGAAAGATGAACTCGTGGTCGCGTTGTTCCCTGAATTTGATGGAAAACTTCTTCGTCAACATGCTCTTTTTGTCCAACAATTGGGAAATGAGTTGACAGAACGACAAAAGAGAATGTGTTTCTCCATCACAGCTGCGGTCAGATATTCAGTGGGACGTCTGACAGACTCCTCTACGTCTCCAGGGCTCTGCTGTCTGTTTGTCACGCTCACTCGTTTTTTTTCCACCGATGAACCAAACTAAACAGTTCTGAGCTCCAGTGGAAGATACTGAGCCCGAAAGACTTAGAAACCCACTTGGACTCAGATCAATGCAAAACACTGCAGTGGGTGATGATGTGTGACGAGGGTGTGCCTGAGGAGGTCTCCTCTGGGAATCTTAAAGACTACTGTTGTTGAGACGTTCAAGAGCTGCATTGAATCTTTGGATGTAACTGTCATTGGATTTGTGTTTTTCCCTGCACCAACATCTGAAGTTCTACATTGATATCTGCTCAGGTCCTCTGTAATGGAAACAGGCCCATTGCCTGTCGTTGTGGGCCTTCTACACATCTGTATATGCACTATAAGTGAAAATGCTTTACCAGTACTTTAGGACCCTCTGAGGGATTAAAAATAATATGCAACTGATCATCTGCAGTGTAACCGTAAGGGCAGTATCCAACACGTACTACTGATGCTCTTCATTCATCATGACTGTGAAGCTCCAGTATACTTCTTTTCTCATGACCTCCAGTAAATTACCTGCCTGTTGATTTGTGATACACAAGTGTTTATATAACATATCTCCCTGTGTGATATTTATTAATTATGCAAATTACAGTTACACAACAATTTAGCCAGTTTACAAATGCACTAAGGGTTTTTTTTAAACAGAGAGACCGAACAGTTGATTTTATAGAGCAGGTCGGTGCAGTTTTCCCTTTTTATGCTTCTACACTCGGTGTCTCTTCAGTTCCACGTTTTTCAGACTTATTTACATGGCAAAGTCCTTATTGTATGTGTATCATAGCAAGTGATGTCAAGTCGTTCCTTTGACCAAAGTATCTTAAACCCTCATTTAATATTGTAAAGTCACTTTTTATCAAGTGCACACACACACACACACGCGCAGTAGAGTTATGTCTTCATGCACATGTATTGTCTCTATATCGAGTCTGTTTCCATTCAGACGTTTTGACTCATGTACTTTTGCACCAGTTTGTCGTTGAGACTTGTATTAACAAAGGGCAGCTCACCTCACTGTTTTTGTCCATATGAGCATAAATCTGTACATTTACAATTAAAACATTTTGATGCCTCTTCGTATGGTAATTGTAACTGACAGACTGTGTGTGTTCTTACCTCTGGTCCCGTGTATTGATCCACGTTCGCAGGATGTCAATAGGGTCAGGTGATGGCTAATACTTATAGACTCTGTCATCCAACACTGCTGATCAACTTACAGCCTGCATGGACAAACATAATGACACGGGCACAACATGGGTTCAAGTGAATCATAATAAAACAGCCGGATAGTATTCTCCAAACAACCGCCCAGTCAAAACACTTCCTGACATGAAAAACCAACTCATCCAAAGGTTTCAGCAGCAGAGCAGCACCGACTGATTCTCACGGACTGAGCTGTGGATTTCCTCGGTCTCTAGAGTGACCCGCTGACATTTCCCCTTTCTGAACTGAGTCTGACCTGGCATGTCCACTGGAATCACTTCAGAGGAGAGTGTTTGCTCTGTAACAGCTACACACACTGTACACACAGTGTACTGGACTCCATGATAGTCACAAGTGTTTGGTTTTTTTTTTTGTCTTCTCTGTAAACAGAGGACCGAACAAATGAACCACCCCCAAGTCTGATACAACAACCTCAGGGGCAAAAACTGTGATTGAATATACATGGTCTTTTGTGTGGTCAGAAATGATGACAACACACGCACAGCACAAACTCACAACACAGCAGATGCGTTTCCAAGGACAACAAAAAGACTGAAGCGAGGCTAAGCTACAGTACTGACACACACAGACTCTTTGCAGTGCATGTGTTGTCAGCTTGAAGTTGTTTAATGGATTGTAATGTGTTTGTGTCTTTGTATGTGTTTGCTTAAGTTACAGTGCGTTGAGCTCTCTGGGCCACCGTAGCACGTAAAGTCAACTGACACCAAACTTCTACACTTTCACGTTTAGACAGCAAGTTCATTCATTTACACTTGCTGTAGACAAGTTCATGTTCTCCAGAAGATAAACACCAGCCCAGCCCCATCTCGCTGCAGACCTGTTGTCCTGTGACACACCTGTGTAACTAATGACCTTTACAAAGGCTCCATTTCTTCTGGGTGTCTCTGCAGTGGGGCCGTGTTCACGAATGTGCTGCCACATACAGATGTGCTTTATAGATCCACACAAAGTAAACGCAGTCTTTTTATGTCTACGCTGCTGTGTGCTTTAAAATGAACCGCAGATTATGTCCGTCATCATGAGGCGGTGGGGGTGGGATTGTTGAGCGGATCTCAACATCTTCAAGAATTAAGACACTTTTATGCAAATGAGGAACCGCAACCAGAAGAAGAAAACAACCAACACATATTCTTTCCAGGGAGCGGCGGAGGATCCGGTGACTGCAGCTCTCCGCCGACTGGCCGCGTTTCAAAATCCTTCACAGCCGGTGATGTAGCGGTAAATAAAAGCTGGGTAAACAATGCTTTCATGTCAGTAATCATTTGCATATGTCGTCTTTTACCCTGAAACGCCTCATTCTCTTGTAACCAATGTTTGTCTCATCCTGGGAATTGGACACATTTTTTTTATCCACAATGGCAAAATGATGTAAATGAAAAAGAAGTTATGTGAGAATGCAATCAATTACATGTGATTTGTGGAGATTTCCCTGATCGACCACTCGTTTCTGACACTAAATCAACTCAGGCTGTAAATCTACATGAAACAGAGCCTCTTCTCTTTACGCTGTTTGTTTCACTTTTGTCTCCTTTGTTGGAGAGTGTAGTTTGGAGCTTGAAAGGCCTCTGAACATTACATGAGGTCAATGCTGCTGCTGTCACCACCATTAGTGACCAGGAGGAGATAAGTGCTCCTTTTTACGCTCTTAGCTCGCTCTATTTTTTCCCACAAGATAAAAGACTGCAGTATTTAGCATTAAGTGGGCTGCTGGCATCTGCGCTCTGCTCAATACCTGCACGTCAGAGGCAGCAGGAAGTGGTGCACTTTCCCTTTTATCCTGATCTAATGTTTTTTAAACCAGTTGTGAGGATGAAAGCGGGCTCTGTGTTTTTAGTGAAGTCAATGGAAGAAGTTCAATGACTGAACTTGTACAAACATTGAAAGAGGGAGAGAAGAAGAAAGAGCAGGACCAAAGCACAACATGTTAATGGAGTCTGTTATCGCTGCTACACCCTTAACATCTGTTTCACTGTCATTTGTCTGCTGTACACGGTGGAGCCTGACACATCTGACACGAGTCCCACATGTTCACATATGGCACACGCACACAAACACACACACACTGCCAAATCCACAGTCTTCCCCTTACCTACTGGTGTGGGTTATACCATATGCAGTAGTGTGTTGTGTAATTGGCACTGTCAGAAAATGATCCATGTTCGTCAGCAGTGCACACAAGCATCGACAGCTATGCTAACAGCAGCCCTGCTACACACCTGTCTAAACACACTTATCATATTAGCAGGTAAACGCATGAGCACAAATAAAAGTCCAAAACATGACAATGTCAACACACACTTCACAACCAAACAGACAAGTAAACAGGGAAGCACACACACACACACACACACACACACTCTGAAAAATTCAATAATAATTGCCAATGGACCGATTATCACCCAGATATTAGTTAAATAAAATAACATATTTTACATTTACCAAATATGTAATAATGCTAACAGCTTGTTTAGAGTTTGTGTCATGAATAAAAGCAGAACATTAACAAATGAGCTGCTGATTCTGCACCAATCAAAACTAAACCTTCATTGATTTTTAGTGACACGCCTCCAGATTTCAAAGCAGATTAAAGTGAGAGCGTTAATTCCTACTCTCTTTACTGTTTATTAGAAATGAGGGAACATTTTCCTGTAAAACTAAACTGCACATAAATGATAATTTGTGCGACACTCAGGTTCATGTGCTCTCTATTAAATTTTCATTTTGATGTATTCACAGAGAGAGAGAGAGAGAGAGAGAGAGAGAGAGAGATGTCGCTCAGCGAAGAGCAGCAGGAAGGATTTTTATAATTTAGCAGGTTCAAGGCTAAATTCCAGACATCAGGACAATATTTAGCCTGCGATCAATCAATTCAACCTCAGTTAAATCTGCAAAATCAACCTCACCTTACCTCTGCCAAGTTATTAGGCCGCGGTGAATGTGCGCGCACGCACACACACACACACACACACACACACAGTGTCAGGAGCCTTGTATTAGAGCATCTTGTCCTTTTCAAGGACTGCTCAGTTATAAAACTGTTTGCTTCTCATCTCTCCGTCTCGGCCTGATCCTATTTGTTCTCTCTTTCTCTTCTGTCTGCTCACTCCATCTTTCCATCTCTCGTGCCCTTTTCACTCCCCCGTCCCCCCCGCTCTCTCACCCCTTTGCCCTCCGTCCTCCTCTCACCTCCCTCTTGTTGAGGACTCGGGGTCAGCCGAGCCTCGTCCTTGTGATTGATGTCCCGTCCAGACCTCAATCTTTATGCCATTATGGGCCAATTGTGGCGGGTAATTTGGGCCACGGACGGAGGACGAGTGACCGAGTCAGCTGGGCGGCCGACAAAGGATTACAAAGCACACTGCTGTCCTCCACCTCCACACACACACACACACACACACACACACACACATATAAACCACCAGCCAGTCAGCCAGGCTGTGTGACGCTATGAAGAATGTCGCCCCTGTCACCACTGTCCTCAACTCTATCCCAGCATGCACTTCACTGTCATAAGTGGCCTTCTCCGCCAACAAAGAGCTCCCTTTTTTTTCTCCTCTCAGCATCACAAAGTGCAAAGACGTGGAGGATGAAAGGGAAAGAGTGAAGCGGCTGACGCACTGCATCAGCTTTATTGTGTGAGCGGTAACCACAGAGACTTGAGGACGCCTGCGGGGGGGGTCAGCTGACGGGTTGAGGTGACCAACGTCCCACTTTGTCACACAGACATTTTTTCCATTCAGGGTGAAATGTTTTGTGGCACACTGTCATGTTTTCTCTCTTACTGTACCTGCTGCTCTGAGATGACGGAGTCACTGATCAATGTTTTTCAAAGGTTTTTTGTAACAAAAAAAAAAAACGCCTGAAAAAAACGTATTGTTTTGATCTTAACAGATACAGTTTCCATGTACGTATGTATCATGTGTGTCACGCTTTCATTTCAGCCTCTTTTCCAGTCCTGATGAAGTGACCTTGGTTGTTTGCCAATCTCAAGTAAGTAACAAATAAAGTGATTGAAGCAGCGTGAGCGAGGTCACCGTGTATTGGATTACAGGTCAGGCTGCCCGCCCCGTCAGTAACAGGGACCAGAGTAGGTCCAAACATTTAGAGCTAATGGGTCAGACCTGGTTCTGGTGTTGGAAGGTACAGGACGGACACAGGCCTCCAAATCTGGACTCACACAGTCACCTGATACGATTTGAAACTGACTGGCTTTAATTTGTAAACTGATGTTTTCAAAATAAAACAACCCTACACTTTTATTTTGTAGTTTATGGGAAATTGTAAAGGAACGAAAGAAGGTGAATGAGTTTTTTTTAAATCCCAGTAGTTCACTTGTTTACACACGTCTGGAGTTTTGGTCAGTGTTTATGTTTTCAGTTCATTGAAAAATGAAAAACAACATTTTTTCAACATTTTAACGCTCAAGTGATAAATATTTCTACTTATCTTCTCTGTGTGTCTTTAAAAAACATCATATGGTGTTTTTTTCCTGATCATAACGAACTCTTGTTTTAACTGTTCCTGTGTTTTATCAGAGGTGGTTTAGTCATCCGGGTTGTAAACATCCCGCCTAATCAAACTCTGACTGTAAAGGACCAAAGATGATTACAGCAAACACATTTATTAGTATTCATAACCTATTTGTCACAGTGGCACGAATCGGCCACACAGGAGTTCAGTGCGTCGCAGCGATTCCCCTGCGATACTTTAATAGATGTTAATTCATGCCAGTGTCAGGAGAGCTAACACGTTTATGTGAAGTTTTATGAGCTCTTCTTATAAACTGTCCATTAATGAATAGAGGTTTGGTATTGATAAACTATAAAAAATATAATATCTGGAGGCTTGTTATGAGTGTGAGCAGATGAAACTGCAGGATGAGGGTCAATTCTAGTGACAAGCCCGGTTCAGTTTTATTCTGGGTATTAATCATATGTATCACTGGTGCTGAATCCAAGGTGCTCAGGCTGGTAGATTATAACTACAAATCCCCTTTATAATAATTTTCTCCAGAGAGAGAGAGAGTCTAGATAGTTTCTAGGTTTCATATTCACAGATCAGATATCAAGTTGATAAGTTTAAATATGAAAAATAAACTGGGACAATGTGTTGCACAGAGATGCTGCAGAGTGATGCTTCCCCTGCCTCATAAACAATCTTTGTTCGAGCAGAAACACCTGCTGACCTCAAGTTCACATTACTCATGAAATTAATGATAATTAGTAAAACGATACGACCTCCTGTCTGTGATGTTTGCTAGTTAGCTGAATGATTAGTACACTGCCCTTTGCAAATAAGAAACAGGTGATAATAGCTTTGCCACTACACACACACACACACACACACACACACAGATGCTACAATAGGCTTTCCTGCAGTAACTCTAAATTTTAAATAGTAAAAAATACAAATGTTTTCACTTCCCTGTCATTTTTGCTACATGAGCATCAAACCTGAGCTGGAAATAAGTGACACGACATGAACTGACCGAGTCCTCCACACACACGTCAAGTCGACAAACCATTTCTAAAACCTAATGTAGGAGGTTATAACTGTGTCTAACTGTGCCCATCCAAAATCCTATTCTACTCACTGTCTGGACATAATGTTCGATAGCTGGCCTCTCAGTTGAGCTCTGAAGCTGCGGGGGGGGGGTGTTTCTAATATATTTGTGTGACATGATTAACTGTTTTTACAACGGAGGGAAAGACGTGCCGTCAGAGCATAAGTCTGCTCACTGCTCCTGCAGGAAGAAAGGAGAAAATACATGTAAACTGATAAACAATTGATCAGGACAAAGGAAACGTAAGGTTGGATGGATGTTGAATTTCACAGTGCTTTTATTTATATTTTAATCGACGCTTCATTTTTATCTAATCACTCCTCAGGCAGCTGAGAAGAGCAGAATAATTGTGAGAGCAGCATTTTGTCTCTGATCACACGTCACTGCAAATTTATTTTACTTTTCCATCTCCTCTCGGCACCTGAGCAGTGTGTGTGTGTGTGTGTGTGTGTGTGTGTGTGTGTCTGTTTCTGTGATGGAGCTGAGTCTACTTAACTTTTTTTATGTTCACTTGAATACAATTAGTTCGTCTTTAACAAGTCTTCAGGTATGAAAAAGTAAAAAGTACTTTTTTTTTACTGTTATGAAGAATGACTCAGACTTTGTTGCCTGCAGCCTCGTGCAACAAGTGATATTTATAGGCCACTTCTCCAAACGAACTCCATCCTTGGCAGATGTGGTTATACTGCAATCACTGTTATTATTCTGCACTGTGTTAAGGCTGGAGGATGTGCAGTTAGTCTAATGGTTGTGTTGGAAGACAATGGAGAATTATGACTTATTAGTACACTCAAATGTCAGACTCATTTTCTGGCATTTGGTGACGGTGATGTGCACGCGTCACACCGTTTTCCCCGTCACCCTTTTCTGTTTTACATTAATGTTTTATTCATAATGTCAAAAATGCCTCAGTGGATGTTCTCTGTGTCAGCGACTATCAACACCACTTCATGTGACACGCTGGGCCATAAATAGGAGCCGAGGCTCAGAATGAGCCTGTTTAAAGTTATCGCTTTTCTGTTCAACTCGTGAACATAAACCAAGAGAGGTTTTAATGAATAACTTTCCAGCTCCGAGGCCAATTAGTCTCCTGTTTTAAACACAGCAGTGTCATTTTGTGTACGCTTTGCACCGCAGCAGAAAATTACTGTATTACCTTGGCAGTTATCATTTGGTAGTAAATATGTTTGAGGTATTAAAAACATTTCTTAGGAGAAGCCAAACACTGAGTCTCTTCCCTAAAAGATGGGATAACAAGAAAGGTAAGAGGAAAAACAGTAAGATCAGTCTGTTGAGGGGTTTATAGCCTCACAACAAGTGTCAATATTTACCACAATAACAGTTATCAAAACCACCAGTGGATCAGCATCCACAGCATGTAGGAGGTTGGAGCAAACCTACACGACCAGATCCACATTGCTCACGTTGAATATAAATTCAGTTTCTGTACACAAGCTTCCTGTGTGGATCACGCACACAACAACCTGCTTAATAAAGAATAAACAGCAGCTTTCACTTCACCAGACAAAGTGACAAAACCCACACAATCCAACAAAAACCACCGTAAATATATCAACAAATAAATACAGGGTTATGAATACTGCAGCAGGTTCAACGTGCACTGATACATAAATCAAACATCCCCAAACTTCCAAGTCAATCAGCAGCAGAATATAAAAAAAAACACCATGGTAAAGCAGAAACACAGTCTGCACATTTTTTATCAGACACAACAACAACACTCGGCAGCTCGTGCTGAACAGACACAGGATGAGCACAGAGGATCTAACACAACTGTTTAATGCGCAGTGCAGATCAAGCTGTTAAATCAATGTAGTGAAGTAGAAAGTGGCTCACACAACAAATACAACCTGGATATATATAATACTTAACCTTGCCCTGTACTGATGTTTTAACCCCATGTTAAATCGAGGTAAGGTGGATCAGACTCCCCTGATCCCACTCATCATCATCAAATCATAAAGATCCTGTGTGATTTACAGTTTTCTTGCCATCACCACCTTCATCTTCTTCTACTCCTACATGGATAGAAACTTACAGTAAATACATGTTGCCCAACTATCAGATGCAATTAGACCTTCTTTTTTTCTTCTCACAGCAGCAACAAGCTCGGCTGCTGATGAGTGCTCCGTGCTTCTTCTTTTAACAGCTACTTAGCACTGTGGGATGAGAAGCACAGCTCCTGCACGTCATGATGAATCATCTGTGAATAACACAACTTATCTGCAAAGTGCTGCTCGGTGTAATGTCTTGTTCTTCTCCTAACATGCACCTGTTCAGATTTGTCTCTCACTTGTTACTGTATATTCAAATCTGTTTATTTCATCACATATAACCAGGGACGAACAGCTGAGGATGGGGCTGGTTTCCATAAACCTACACTGCTCTGATTTAACACTGGATTTCACTGTGCCTCTGCAGGATGGCCTGCAGGCCGTGAGCTACCAAGCCCCTGCAGATCAAAACAGTGCACCTGCACATGTTTTACTCTAACTCAAAATGGCTGCCCCCATGTTTCAACGTGCATGGCAGCTTTTGCAGATGTTTTAAATGCCTTACTGCCTTTTGTCAGTCCTTTAAAGTGACTGTGCTGCTGACACGTATGACATGATAAAAAACATTTGGGTAAAACTCATCACATCTGGAAAACTATTACAACTCGTCGATGTTTGAACCCATAGATTTTAACTCCATTTGTTTTCCTCCAGTGCTGAAAAACGAAGGTGTAGCTGCTGCAGATTTAACAGGTGCCACTTCCCACCACTTGCTTGTTGCTCTGTAACGTGATTGTTTGTTTTGCAAACAGGATTAGCATTGATTTCTGCCGTACAAAACCTTCCTGCAACTTTTATTTCAGACACCGAATGAATGAACATCTTGAGATGATGTTTGTAGAATGGAATAAGTTATTCTATTGGCTTTTTGGGGAGGGGGGGGCTATTTTCAATTCATTCCTATAAATTGGTATTGACTTTCTTTCTCTTTTTTTTTTTGGTGAACTTCAACGATTCCTCAGAACAATGCAAAATAAAACAATTTTATAGTAAAAGCCCCCCCCCCCCAAGCCCGAAGGTGTTCTAATATTATTTTTTGTAAACTAGTAGAAGAAGAAGATAAAACAAAATTTGAGTGTTTCTCCCCATGCAGGAGTGGATAACACAGCATCACTGAGGGCTGCGTTGACCTGATGTGACCCCCCCCCCTTTCCCCTCATCGCCTCACTAACCTGAGGTCTTATCGGCCTCTTGGCTTCACCTCAGACGACCTCACATCTTCTTTAATCCCCCCGTTGTCTGCTCGTCTCCTCTCGTATTTGCTCAGTGAAATGACACCAAGTACAAAGAGAGTGGGTGATTTCACAGTTTTTAATTATAACTTTTGTACAATAGATTTTACATTTTCACAAGCTAAGAAGTTAATGATGCCAGATAGCTGAGGCTGAGCCTGCATCTCCAAAAAAAAGCCATTTCTGGTATTTGAAACAACAGATGAGATGGAGATGAACGGCAAACATATTCACCTTTTTTTTTTCTTCCCTTTTTTCTTTGTGGATCTTCGAGAGGAAGCGACGCCCAGTTTCGAGGCCTCTTCAAAGAACGATGAAGCACTGAACCACCTCAATACACTTCACTTTCATGTCTCGTCTTCCAGATATGACTCTGGGATATTCAGAGAAATGCATCAATGCAGAGCAACTCGTAATATTTCTCTTTAGCTTTCCATCCAAACCACACACATTCAGTCTGTGGGATTTTAACCCACTCACCCACCTCTGCCACAATATACCATAAAAAAGCCTTCAGATGGTATAGAGTAGATTTGTCTTTGCTCACCTTCCAGTGACCGTCCGTCAACGGTGCACTTACAGTACCTGTCAATCTGTGGCCCATCTCATTCACTTTGACTCATTAACACAGTAGAAATTAGTAAAAGATAGAAAAATAAGTTCAAATCCAAAATCCAAAAAAATCCATACTATATTTAAGTAACTTCATAAATGGGGCTATGGTACAAAACAAGATGTTTAGGAAATACAGTCGTATATAACTACAGTAGGAGACTTACATTGATATCCTCTTTCTCAGATGCAATAATATTCCATAACCATGTACATAATGGGGGAAATATACATATACGTTGTTATAAAAAAAACAAAACAAAACAATATTCTGGCTTATTCCATGTACTCTATGTTGTATCTGATGTCAAAATAGCTCACAATGCTCTGGAACAGAATATCATCAGACATTTATTCGTCCAATTTATAGTTTCAGCCAAGTACATACATACAGTGCATATACCATGTTTATGCTCAGTAAATAACATTTAAGTTCTACTATACATTAATCATGTTCTGAGAAGCTACATAAACCCAAGCAGCGTGTCGTAAATGCTCTGTGTCCAAATGGCTAAAGGAACCTGCCGAACATGCCACAGTGATGAGCGTAAACGTCCTGGTCCGGTGTCGTATAAAGTAAAAACAGAAAGGATTTCCTCTGCGGGGGGGCGGGCGGGGGGTCAAAAAGAGAGAGAAATGTTGTGGCAGACAGACAAAATGCTTAGACAGTTTATATACAATACATAGTTTTAAGTAAAGTAAAAAGAGAGAACTGACCATTTGCTAAACCCTCCACCCTCAACAGCTACACTCCAGTCGTAGCTTAGCAACCAGAGCTGTGCACAGCAGGCCTGTCAGGCTCTTAAACAGTGGAGTGGGCATGCATGAGCCAGAATACAGGTGCACTACATTTCCATGAACCATAGATGCAAGGGTGCAGCCACACAAGAGCCAGACCGTCAGGAATGTGTTAACACTCTACTGTTAGCCGCTAATGTTAGCATGCTTAGTCCTCATTTCTCATGTCTGTTGTTATGGGGTGTTTCTTTTTTCCCATAAAAAGCATTTAAAGGCACAGTATGTAACTTCTGAACCAGCAGCCCAGTCGTCCACAGACGTGTTGTCCTCTCCGAAACCAAACAGACCAGAGGGATTAAAACTAGTAGAAAGAGGAGATGAAGCATGTTTGGGGGACACAGGACGCCTCGGAGGAGCTGGGAGCTGAGCTGTCTGACATTTACTTGGCTTTTTTTTTTTTTTTTTCCTCTGACAACTTAAAATTCAGAAAATCTTAGAGTTAAAATATGAACAAGTTGCTTAAAAACGTGGCTTTAACTTGACACTTCGGACAGGAAACTAGAAATGGGAATGACATGTTAGACACATGTGGGTTAACGTAAGAACACAACTGAAATGTATGTAACAGGGTCTGGTTGTTTTTAAACACTTTAATCGTTACATATTATGACTTTAAATGGGAGTCACAGTTTAATAGTAAAATAACAGTCTAACGTTTTAATAATTTTCCATTTTATTCCTGACATTTGACAACAGCGTGTCTTCATTACTGTCTCCTCTAGTCTCGGTGGATCATCAGGAAGCTAACTGTTTGTTAGCCACAGCTGGAGCTTTAGCAGAGGGCAGAGAAAAAGTCAGTCAGTCGTAACTAGAAGAAAAAAAAAAAGCTGGATGGATGAACAATCACCAGAGGAGCTGATGTCAGTGAGTGTCACCGGGTCAAATTTACAAGTGCACTTTAGTCAATTAGTCAAAAAATCACCACTAACTTTATGGTGAATTGTGGATTTGCTATGCTAGGAGACAAAACTATTGTGTGTGTATGTGTGTGTGTGGAGGGTAGCGCAGCTCAGCAAATGGTCAACTTGAAGTGATGGCTCTTTTACCCAGACAAATGTCATTGGTTTCACAATTGAAGCAATACGTAAGTCGCAGCACTGAGCTGATGGATGTGGATGCTGTGAAGCCTTGGAGCGACAGAGTCACCGTGGAATATACTCTACAACAATGAGCCTCAGCTCTCGTCTGTTTTCAGGGATGCAGCACATCAAAGTACGTAAGAAATTAAAAAAAAAAAAACAAACAGAAAGCATTGTTCAGGTGAGACGGCAGCAGCTTCTCGGTCACCTTCCATAGAGACACACTGAACATGGCTTGGACTTCTAACAGTTACAAGTATGTACAATCACTAATGAGGAGTGGATTCAGCCATCCACAGCAGCGTATGACCCACTGTCCTGTGATCTCCCAGCGTCACTCTGTTGGCAAATGTAAAAAAAATAATAATAAAAGAAGGGAGCAGAAGCCTGGTGCCGTGTGTGTGTGTGTGTGTTCCTGTGTGTTTTTGTCTGAATGTGTGAAAGTGTGCGGTGTGTGTTTGTGGGTCTTTGCCTGTGTGCTTTTGCCAGCGGCGGTGTGTGTGTTCAGTATGAGCTACAAGTGAAGACGGTGTGGGCGCAAAGATGTTTGTAACTTCTCTGATGTTTTAAGTCATTGGTGTTCACACCCTGAAAAATGAAAGTGACTTTTCTTTTTTTTTTTTTTTCCTGTCAGGTCGACCTTTCATTCGGCTCATAAAAACTTTAAATACCAGATCACATGATTATCAAAACATACACAAACCACAGAGGAGACTGAATAACATCTAAAAAGCTGCCCGTGTGATAAAATGTAGCTGTTACTGAACTGACTGTGACTTTTAAGCGAAAGATCCCACCTATAGCCTCAACACACAAACAGACGAGGGTGAAAACTGATCTGACGACTCGGAAAGTCAATGTTAATTTACATTTTGTGAACCGTTCCAAGAGCCACCAGCTGTGGTTTTACTGGAATGTAGTCCTCCTCGGGTGTTTTTGCCATTTCTGCCCAAGTGAGCAACACGAAAGCTTCAAATCCCATTTGTTTTGTTTTTTTTTTGTTTGCTTTTCTTTTTGTTTCAACTAACCCAAAGGGAACACACAGCCAAACTGAGTTAACACGTATAGTAGATCACTGTTTTAGCACACAGCTGCAATGCAAAAAAAACAAAACAAACCAAAACAAAAAACATTAAAACAACAAAGCTTCCCAAAAATTCATTTAAAAAAAAATCAAAGTAGGAATCAAAACAGAGACAGATTCCAGAGGGAAATGAAAGTACAACAGGTATTACTGAGAAGAAAGCATATAATTTCTTGTTTTGCTTTTTCTTTTATACAAATGTGTGTTTGTCAGTCCGTCGTAGCCGCTCGCTGTGAAGCAGCAGCAAGGCTACAAGTCGCCCGGCGTGGAGGCTGCAGGGGGCAGGCTGCAGTACCACAGCCCCAGCAGCAGGGGCAGCAGAGAGGCCAGACCGGCGGGCCGTCTGGAGACAGCCCAGTTCCTCAGGATGACGTTGGACGTGCTTGGACCATCTATCTGAGGGTCCTGAGAGAGAGAGAGAGAGAGAGTCATTAGAGAAGTCGAGCTCCAAAAAAGCTTGACTTTTCTTTTTAGTGTTTTATTGATTATTGGTGATAAAATTGGCAGAAAAGTTCAAACTATTGACCTCAAAACTGGAGGTTCACTCTAGTCCTGGTGCTTTGACAATAAAAAGTGTGTGTGACCTTCGATTTGGACAGCTAACTCCTGTCTTCAAGGACAAAACTGGTGAGAAGCTTTAGCCTTAACAATCAATGACTTAATTCATTAACAGAGTTAGCACGATATGATTTATTGATGTCTTGGGCAGTGGTAAAAATGTTCTTGTTGTTGGCTGAGAAAAGATCTCACCGCTCAGTCCTGGATGCAATATTATGTTTCTATCTCACTTCGGCCTGAAAAATCAAAACAAGAAAACATCTCTCTTTCTGACGTGACGGACGTTTTGTTGACGACAAACTCTGAGCAGCAGATTCACTTCAGTCTCTGTGTGAACTCGATATATTCCTCCACACAGTTTCTGGGAGCTGAGTCTGGTTGAAACATCCATCCACTCATTATCAAAGCTGAACCATCATCACAAAACTAAACTGCTTGGTCGCGTCTGAAAGTCCAGATTGTGGTGTAACAGAGTTTCATGGATCAGTGGTGGCAGGTGCTTCTGGATTTTATCCACAACTCATTTCTTTCTCCCCCCCTCCCTCCATGACAGTTTGATAAATGATGACCAGCATTCACAATAACAAAAAATCCTGCCAAGCATTTCAACTGTCATCGTCATTTTTCTGTGTAATAAGTCTTAATTTATTTATGTGCCACACATCCCAAAGATCTGATGATGATGTTTCCAGTGCTGTCATCTTATCCCCCCCCCCCGGAGAGACTCTGGACCAAAGGTTGTAGTTTAATTCATGCAGAGGAGACGTGGTGAACATGAAGAGTTTAGGCTGTTTAATTCAATTATATCACCTATAAATCACTCTAGAAATATATTCATCTGGTGTGACAGAGTAAAAAAAGAAAAATCTAAAGGTTGTTTTTAAGAATAAAATGCCACAGTGAAAAGCTGAGAAGTACATCTCTCTCTGTGCATTTGCATGAGCCACCATGAATAACTATGTGTATACAGGCCCTCACCATCGGTCTTGGGCTTGCTAATAAAGCTGCAAGCTAACGGCTGGGTCATCTCCCCGAGACCTGTCCCTGCTTCTATTAAATGTCAGTCCAGTGCATAACATTGCCTTATTATTGTACAATGACATTTACAGTGAACTTTAAAAGCCACCAGATAAGCAACAATCCCATTTCAGCCTCAAAGGAACTACAAAGAAGAGGAGTTTACAAAGGGATTGCCACGGCTATCGCTGTCAGAGGGAGGTCACAGACTTCCAGCAGCAAGGTTGGATTAGAGTTTGTGATGATTTGATAACGTGAGCAATTTACCTTTTGTTCTTAAATAAAATTGTTTTCTGAGATAAAAGTGGAGAAATACACAGGTTGTGTGCAGCATTTCAGAGGCTTTGATATTTCTCCCAAATTAAAGACGCCGCTCTCTTTGATGGCACTTTGGACCAATGTTGTCTTTGCAGCTAACACCAGACTAAAGACTGGTGGCTTGTCTTTTTTTTTTTTTTAATTATTCTGTCACATTTATTTTCTGTCAGATGTTTGATATGTTGATTTAACTTTGTCAGAGCTAACAAAACGCAGGTTTTCTTTCCTCAGAGATTCATTTCACCTGCAGTATAAACACAACAAAGCAGGGCAGAGCAACAACACGACAGTTTCTCCTCATTCACAACCACATTTATAATTCAATTCGTTTTTTTCCCACTTGTTTGTACTGAAAAACACAAAAGGCAGTTTGTTGAACAGAAGCTTACCACACAGAAGACGCCGTCAGCAGTGGAGTTGGACTTCAATTTCTGGGCCTGCGACAGGAAAACACACACAAAGAAGAAAACTCACATTTGTATCGATGTTTCTGTGAGAGACACATGAGAAACAGATCGGTTCAATATCAGGAGTACAACTCAGATATTAAAGTGTGTAAGCAGATCTCGTGTCACAGAGTCTGCAGTAATTAATTTGTTGTGATCAATAATCAATGAAACAATCAACTGTCTAATTAGAGTGAAAGTATTCTAGTAATACATTAACACAGCAGGTGCAACACTGTGGTACCATCATGTTCAGTGTGTACGGAGGCTCAGTGCTGCTCCGACTCGATCATGAGCAACGCCAGGAAACTGAAGCTAAATTGGAAAAAGTCCAATAACCTTGGAGAGTTGACGCCGAGCGCCCGTAAAACTTTTAAAGCCTCTGATATTTACACTTGAGCAGAAGAAGAAGAAGACGAGCGAGGCGGAGCGCTGAGGGACGGTCCGACCCAGACACATGATTTCATCTCAGATTTATCATTCAGTGACTGTCGCATGCTCGGACACACTGTCTTTGATTCCCTCTCTGTCTCAAACACACACCCACACACACCTCGTACGTGTGTAAAAGAAGGTTAGATGACGCAACATTTTCCCGTCATTTACTAAGTGTTAATTAAGAAAAAAAACAAAAACTGGTCTTTTCTGATTGGTCAGTGATGATGCTGAGTTCCTCATGTTCAGGTAACAACCTGGTTCAGATGTGGAGGGAGGATTCAACCTGTTGCCCTGACCTCCTCCCTCGGGCGCCGGCAGCTCCACACTCCCTCCAGCTTCGCTAATTTGCAAAAGAACAAGAACTTCTGCATTTACAGAAAACACACACACACAAAAAAACCACAGTCTATCCTTAGAGGACAGTCGGACTAACCTGCGGAGGGATGATGATGAAGTTCTCCTCAAACCACTACAACAACCTGTGGTTTTATTATTTATCACCTACACCTCGATCTACAACCACAAACGACAGCCCTTTACTCGCCACCTGCACTGCTGTACTTCCTGTTCTGAGCACTGAGCAGTGAGATTAAAGAAAAAAAAAAAAAAAGCTGAATCATTTGAGATCAAATGCAATTTCGAGAGAAGAGGCTGAGCAGGAACTTTAATCTTCACTAGCGTCTCAAATTTCTTTTTACCAATCAACTCAGAGTCAGAGTCAGAGCTCTGTGGTAAAAAGCAGCAGCAAACATTTTGTCATGAAGCTTCTCGACCTCAGAGGCGACTCTGAGGTCTAACATGGTGTCTGTGTGGTGGTGATGGTGCATGACGCTGCTGAGCTTCACTCTCTCCTCTCCTCAGGTACGTTTCTAAACAGAGCACAAGTGATTACCACTTGTGTTGATTGCATGATGAGTTGATGCCCACGACCAGTTGATTCGCTGCAGCCTCTGCAATCAGCATCTTAGCGTCTCGTATTTTTATTGTGTCGTCGGCAAATTAGGCCTCAGACGACGACTGTGGTTCTTTCAGCAGGTAGAAACTCATACGCTATATATATATATATGTGTGTGTGTGTGTGTGTGTGTGTGTGTGTGTGTTTTCTGTTTTCCTTTGCTGCTAATGACCTGCACACTGAACCTCTGAGTGCTGTAGGTGAATGGAGCTCCAGCTTTGGCTTATGGGTATTTATGTGTGTGTATGTGTGTGTGTATGTGTGTGTGTGTGTCTCAGGCTCTAGCTGTGACAGAATAACAAATGGCTCCAGTGTACAGTATAGTGAATTCAGACCAAAAATAGGGATGTACAGGATGTAGCGGGCATGGTAATACAGAAAGTGAGAAACCGTATTCTGTTATTACACTTTTGCTTCAGCGCTAGAATAAAAAAAAAAAAAAAAAAGAAAAAGGAAAGAAAACTAAAGCTCGGCTGGAATTATGTCTATAAATCATAGTGTATTTGCAGTCCTCTGTATAAAGACCCAAACACAGGAACAAGCCAAGAATTTCAAGCGCGGCAGCAGAAAGCATACGCAGTCTGAGGATGACGATAACCAAACACAACGTGTGCTTCATGATGAGGTCCCATCTGTGTTCACAGTCATTTCTAAGACGAATTAAAGGTGTTAAAACATCCCTACGTCTCAGAAACACTGAGAGGGAGAGGACGACGGTGATGATTGTTGTTGCCAGGGGGGGGGGGGGGGCTCTCTGAAATCCTGAAGGCACTCTTCTGTGTTTCAAAGCAAAAACAATTGGAAATTTAAATGAAACCAATGTGAATTTTGCAAAGTAGATTCCATTTAGAAAGTCGGCTCCATCTGCCGCTGCATCGATTTTACTGTCATAATGTTTCCAAAACAAATTCAGCAGAGTTAGACGGTGACGTTCAGGCGTCCTGTCTCCCTCTGAGAGGGCGTTTAAAGGTACGATGCTCAATCCTAAACTAAACCCAAAAGGAAAAACAACTTAAAGAGTGTTTTGTTTCTTTATCCCATTGATCCCATTGACTTCCACTGTACTGACCTGGAATCATATCTGCTGAGCACGGCTCTGTTTGTTATTACAGACACATATAATGTAAAATCAGCATCGCTCATTTCCATTCAAAAAGACTAGGATGTCAACAAATTCGAGTATAAATGTACTTTGCTGCCTTGTGTCTGTGTGTTTTACATTTGCCTAATACCTGCCCGTTCTGAAAAGTCACATTAGCATGTGGTGGATTTCCATATTTGTCCAGGGCACTTCCTGCCTGCTTTTGGAGTCAACTATATTCATAAGAACAAGCTGATGGAGCCCTGGGGTTTGCAAACTCACTGCCGATGTGTAATGCATGTGTGTGTGTGTGTGTGTGTGTGTGTGTGTTATCCGTGGGGGGCTGTGTGGTGAGAGAGAGTAAAACAGTCCTTCTAGTGTTTTAATTTCCTCTAAAAAAAAAAAAAACTCAGGGCGCAGACGACGGCTTCTCACTTCGTTACAAGTTTATGTCGCACTCAAAGGCGACAGAGCAGAAAAATTAAAGCCAGTCAGAGAATGAAGAGGAGGCGACGCTGCGCTGTGGACAAGAAAAGGAAAACGAAAGAGAGGGCTGCACGTTTCTAATTTAGTTTTAAGCTCACGGTCAAAAGCACTTTGTCTGAACGTTTCACAAAGGAGTCGAGCTCCATTTGTGAACATTGACAGAAAGGAAAGTGGAAGGCGCACGCAGGTCTGAAGCTGCTTTTCCTTCCTCCAGTCGCTGAGGAGAGAGAAAAAACCCCTCAGAGGGAGCAGAGGAGCTTTCAGCTGCTTACACCGACCACCTTTTTGTTTCTTTGATTCTTTCAAGCTGACGTAAACGCAGGATTGTAAGTGTTCCTGCGTTGTGTGTGGCTTTCTGGTTAATGGTTATTATTCTCTATGTGCATGTGTGTGTGTGTGTCTGAAAGAGAGAGATCAATGAGCAGGGTGGAGTGAGTCTTCTGACAGGCCTGTCCCCTGAGTGTGTCATTACAACAGCATAGCCTGCCTTGGTGCACACACACACACACACACATGCAAACACACTCCAGTACATGGAGGAACTGTGCACACTAGAAAAGTGGTTTAACAACAACTCTCTCATTAACTTGTACTTGACGTGCTATCAGAGCAGTGCCAACAGCACACACGCACCAGTACACCACCAAAGCTCATTATCAGTACAGACTCTGTGTGTGTGTGTGTGTGTGTGTCCGAGTCAGCGAGTGAGTGCAGTTGCATTTATTTGTGCAGGAGGAGTGCAGCATTTATGTAGAGTATCTGTGTGTGTGTGTGTGTGTGTGTGTGTGAACTAAACTTGCAGGTCTATTCACCTACATATGTGTGTGTGTGTGTGTGTGCTGATGAAAGCCGTCATGGTCATTAAGTTAATCTGTGAGTCACACACCTGCACTGTTATCACTTCCACTCTGAGTGGCAGGTGATTTCCTGGACACTGCTCTCACAAACGTCAGGTCACTAGACAAAGTTAGCAGTGAGCTATAAAACATAGTGCCAGCTCGTTCCCGTGGAGCTGATAAAAGCAGATACTGGACTTCGATGTTTGGTTTTATAGGTTGATGTGTGAAAGAAACTCACAGTTTTGCCATAACAACCTAAAAAAGGTGACAATGCTTGTGCAGCTGCCTCAAAGAGAGTATTTACATGAGAATCAATAATATTTGATTGTGTGTGATTGTTCAGTTTAGACACACAGAGTGTTTATAAGTATTAATATCACACTGGGGCTTCAAAGCCACAGCATTAAGACGACGGTGCCATGCAGGAAGAAAAACAACTGGTGCTTGACAACAGTAAATGTATGGTGCTTCATGGACAACAACAACAACAACACAGGAATAAGTGATTACCCTTAAGACTGTTGTTTACAGAAACAAAGATGAAGGTGGATTTTACTTTGAAATTACAGCAGGATTTTCCAGAAGCATCTGTAAACAATTAACAGCTTCAGTGGTTTTTATGATGCCGCATCACATTGCTGTGTTGTTATTATAATAATATGTGAAATGGCTGTGTGACTCTCTGTCATCACTCTGCTGGTAATGACAGTATTATCTTCACCTCCTGCCTGACCCAGGAACAGCCCAGCGCCGGGCGCTCAGGATTGCTGCAAGTAAACTCTCTGTTTCATCAGCTACATAACTCTTGTTCCTGTAGAGCAGGGGCTGTTGCTGCCAGCTGAGAAATACAGTTTCACAGTTTGGCACAAGTTGTGTGCGTGCGTGTGTGTGTGTGCGCGCCTGACACACACAGGTACACAATCCATCTACACACCACAGTGATGACACAATGATCAGGCCAAATACGGCTAAAAGAGAAGTGGTACAACTATTGTATCAAAGTGTTCATGCTAACATGATAAACGGCTGCCGACTGACCAGACACCGGCCATGGGGGGTGGGGGGGCATTATCATCTCCTTGAAGCCAATGTTGATGGTTTGGCCTCCATCAACTCCTGAGGAAAATATTTCTCTGTTTAGCTGCTAAACGTTTCACACTCCGTTAATTACGACTTCTCTGGTGTGGTGTGCTGGAAACTGCTGTCCACGCTTTTGTGAGGCTTCGTGCAAAAGACTGTGTGTGTGTGTGTGTGTGTGTGTTTTCTTTTCAATACAGAAAACCCTTTTATTATTTCAAGCATTTGAATCACTGCTTTATCTTGACGTAGTTTGTGTTGTTGTGACAATCCTAGATAAACAAATGGAGCCTGGCTCAGAGTAAAAAGAGATAGAAAGTGAGCCGGAGGATGGAGAGGCAGTGAGGTATGTGAAAGAACCAGACAAACAGGCTGACAAGCAGCAGATGAACACACACACACACACACACACTTGGAGATGTATGGATGGTGACTGAAGCTGATAGAAAAGGACAGAAAGATCAGCAGCTCAGATAAAGAGAATGGGTAACTTTGAAACTTGAGCCATCTGTAAAAATCTTTCTATACTACAAAGAATAAAAGTTTCTGAGATGTTTTCATGTCTTGAGATCAGATTTGTCCCAGACTGGTGGGAACCCTTGAACCTCAGAGAGCAGTCGTCCTCTGAATCCAAAACTAGCTGAAGCCTTTGTGTGTGTGTGTGTGTGTGTCTCACCTGCAGGCTGCCACAGAAGTGGTAGATGCCGGGGTCTGTGTTGATGTGGTTGTCAGTGTTGGGGTGGCGTTCGCGGTTCCTCTGGTAGGGAGTGGTGGTGGAGGTGGTGGTCTGGACGGGAGACATTGGCTGCCACACTCCCACATCTGTCCCGTTCCCAAATGCCTGGATGGCATTACCTAGACAGAGGAGGTGTGAGACAGAACCTATTAGATATTAAAGGCTAATCATTTATTTATTAATTGGGAGGTTGGTGGTAGATAAAAAGCCATAAGTTAAGTCAGTTTTAACTTTTCCTACAGGCTCCGAACGCCTCTCTTGGCGAGTCTAACTCAGATTAGCTGAGCTGATAAAGCATGAGTCTGCCACACCAGAAATACCACGTCGTAACTCCAGGCAGGTCCCTTTAGCACCAAGCTGGATCTCGTCATGAATCACACGCTTGTTAGTCCCCATGTTAAAATAAAGCTTTATATGGCTCCGGCCTAAACCACAATTAAAGGTGAGTTAGAAGCTACTTAGGTTTTGTTATCACTTGGCTCCATTATAAATTCACCACACAGTCAAAAACCTGAGTGCTGATGTAGCTATTTACCATTAGAGTCCATTAGTCCTCCTATTAATAGCCTTCTATGGCTTTGATGTAAAAAGACACACACACACACACACACACAAAGACGGAGACGCACATCAGAGGAAAGCTGAGCTCCACAGAGACAGTGTGTGGACATAACGATACTCTTCCCTCCAACAGTGAGCGATGACCCCGATGCTGTGATGAAGGAGGAGAGAGAGCTGATCTGCGTAACGGCTCTTTAACCCCACTGAAATATTCATACATACGTGTGCAAAGACGGATACGTTTGTCTACATGATGGACAGAAATATCCATCTTGTCAGATCCGTGTCCAAGTTAAGAAAGGTAAAGAAAGCGACGTATGTGAAAATCAGCATAAATGATGCTGTAGATACTTTATAAATATCTTATTTAATGCAGGCCTGCAGCCATGAATCCGAGTGGCATTTCACACATAAGATGTAGGTGGTTTTCAAAATAAAATGCGCATTAAAATACAGACTATCAGTGCAAACTGTCCTCAGCATCAGCATCAGTCCTTCTGTGCCTGCAAGTCTCTCTGTGCAGATATTCCACACGGCCTAAAAGCCTTAAAAGCCTCCCACTGTTAAATAACACGCTTTCATTCAGAGGTACATCACAACATATGATTCATTTACATATGTATATAAGAATAATTTAAATAAATGCTGAAATAACTGCTGCTGCTCTGACTCTAAGTATCCATATATACGAGTGCAGCTTCAGGAACAGTCATATAGATGATTTTTTTTTGCAATGCTGAAGGTTTGCAGAGTAAAAGTAAGTTGCGAGTCTCTTTGGATTTTGTCTGTGTGAAGTCAGCAAATTCTCCAATTTAAGTCCAGACCTCTGCACTGTGGCATCCTAATGCCCTGAAGTTGCATCGCCAGGGCCAAGAGAGCAGCTGCAGCACAACTGGCAACTATCATCCCGCAGATGCTGAAAATTGTGGAGGATGATTGTAGGTATTTCTCTTGTCAGTGCCCTCTTCTCCAAGCACCCATCTCAGCTGGTTCCCTCACTCCTGCTGGGAACCTCACTCCAACAGGGAGCTGGGCTTTTTCTGTTTGTTTGTTTGTTTGATTGTTTGTTTTAGTGACTCTCACATCTCACATCTTAGCGGGTCAGAATTACCTTCAGTGTCCTCAGCAGCTTGATGTCTGACAGACAGACGACAAAGTAACGTGGACGTCTTGGAGAAGCAGATTAAGCCTGCTCTCTTCAGAGTATTTCTGACAGCTGACCAGTGTCAAGGACGAGATATCTGGATGCTGGTGTTCATGTGAAGACACATGAACACATGTTGCTCAGAGCCACCGTGCACAGCACGGTCTCACCCCCCTCCTCCTCCTCCTCCTCTTCCTCCTGTCCTTTTGCTTTTACTTACCCCCCGGTGGGACAGACTTCTGCTCAAACTCACCCTGACCTCGAAAGAACCTCCGAGGTTGTTCCACTGTGCATATTTAATAAACGTGACTGTTAATCCCACAGTGGAGCTGGACACTCCCTGACCTACAGGAGACCGGAGACTGTTTCTGTCTCTGTCTCTCACATGTATCTACAACTCAACTCTGTACCAGTTGGTGGTGGTAATGCACCAACGCGCTGTTTGTCAATAAACCTCAAGAGAAGAAGAACGATTACACAGCAAAGTTGAGGTCATTTTCATCAGAGGGAAAATGATGGCTCACAGAATCCAATGTCTCAAGATGGTGGAGAACTACATCCTGTAGCCCCTCCCACAGCCACCAGCTGTTTTGTATTCACATTTTTCTTTTGCAGAAATGTAAGGACCTACATCCAGTGATAATACCTATAAAAAAAACTTTGGCTTCTTTTTTTTTAGGAATCCATAAAGCTGTAAAGGTCACTACTGGTGTGTGCTACTGATGCGTCATAACTAAGAAAACAAACAGAAAGAAACAACTTATTGCAGCATGATGGAGTCAGCAAGTTGAGATTGAATGTGTATATACTCTGTCTATAGGGGATTAGTGCAGCACATATAATGGAAGAGGTCCTGTCTTTTAAAGTGTTATTCAAACTAACTTTTCTTCAAAACATTTTAAATTTATAATATTAAAAAAAAAAAGCTGTTGTCATGCACTGGCATTCACATCTGAGATGCATTATTCAGCACAAAATAAGTCATTTTTTTGTCAATATCCTGCAGCTCTCATATGTGCGACTTTTGCTGGTGAGTGTGCATGTGCATATTTAATTTTTTGCTTATGTCTGTGAGCATGTGATTGTTTAGGATTGGTAGCTTTGTGTCGAGGCAGCAGAAGCCTGACGAGCATATTGTAAACGTTGATCGGCTCTTGTCTCCTCATCTAAGGTCTAATTACACACACACACACACACAGCACAGCGGTCATGTGTGTGAAATAGTGTGCATGTCAACTAGATCTAGCGATGTGTTTTTGTAAACATTGTCTATGTATCTGTACATTCATTGTCTTCTTGGTTGTTTCTAATCAGCTGAATTTCCTTTGGGAAGGTGGCACAAAAACAAACAATTACTTCTGAGTTTTTCCTGCAGATTAAAAATCAATCCACAATTACAAACCTCTCTAACACCTCGGATATTTGCAGATCCAGTTATGTTGCATATGCATTTTTAGTTTCACTACATACAGTGGGGTCTAAGAGTCTAAGACCTCTCTAACTTTATTCTCACCATAGTTTCAGTATCAAAGCTGCGTTTGATCACCGACTTCACAGGAGAGGACGTTGGCTTGGTCTCATTATCTTAAGTGAATGTTAGAACCTTCTGAAGGATGATAATGATAATAATGATGATATCTCATTGTGAATAAAAATGTCATCAACACAGCTGCTCATTTGAGAATTTTAGTCTGCGAGAAGAGTTTGGTGACTGTGACAGTCACAGCCTGACCAACCTGACCACAGAAATGAGCTCTAATTAAGGGCACACGACTAATCTTTGGGTTTATTTTGATAATAAAGCCAAACATACAGGAGAGCTAACGCCTTTTCTCAATAGCTCCAGTGCAGAGACGATGGCAGCTCTGCTACTGTTTAATCAGGGAACATAAAAACGATTCACAGCCACTGTAGACTGGAGCAGCACACTGCAATTTACAAGAAATAAACAGTCCCAAATCACACACTTAGACTTGCAAACACATTTGTACTTTTTAAAGGTCCCATAAAGTGAGATTTCCAATCTTCTTTGATTATAGATCAGGCCTGGGTTCTGTAGTAACACTGTGACAATATCACAGAGCAACCCACACAGCCTGTGTTCAGACACTGAGCCTTCAAACCAGCCGTCAGAACATCTGTACCTTTGTGATGTCACAACAAAACAGCAGCTGTTGCAGGAATTGCTCAGCCAATCAGAGGAGATCAGCCTCCTATCTTTTGATTGGTTCACTGATTTGTTGTCACAAGAGCTCCAGAGAGAAGCTGAAAGAACATAAAAGAAGTGTAAAATAAGGTCCTTTGGTGTGTATGAGAGCTCAATGTTAAAACAACTATTGCAAGTCATTTTCAGGAGAGCCACTCACCGAAGATAGATGCCCCACAGTGATGCTGGTTAAAGGCCTGAAACGCTCCGTATATCTGAGATCTCAGTCTGAGTTTAGAAAATTGGACCCACCTGGGCTTTAAAAATGTGATTAGAGAGGCTTTAAGGAAAACAAAGCAGAAAATACTGACGGTCAGGAGCGGCCTGAAAAATTCTTGAGGTGGTATTTAAATGTCTCATTAAAGCTACTCAAGCTACAATGTGCAGCTCACTCATTGATCCTGTGGGAGCTGCATCATCTATTCAGAGAGTTGATGACATCAACACATTTGACCTGAAACTATATCAGCTTCATACCTGCAAAACAAATCACTAATGTATGAGCTGGAGACGTTAAAAATCGAATGTTAAGTGGCAGGTGTGGTGTTTTTGTTGATCTGCTGGAACTTCCTGGTTTAGATATCCAAAATCTCACCATCCTCTATAAAACCTACCTCACTAACTGCATCCAAGACACACAGGCACATGCACTAATTTAACCTTCACCGATGCAAACAGCATGGTGCCTTTGAAACAAGCGTGATATCATCTTCCTGCTGCAGCAGATATTAGCGTTAGCAGTGTGAGTCGGCCTCTCACAGATGTCTACATTACCACTTTATCTCACTTTACATGTACACGGTTTGCTGTAACACTAGAATTACAGCTGTACCCGATGGTGTGACCTTTGAATATTCAGAAAGCGGTCAGGACACAGAGAGGCGACAGCGACATGTTGGAAAAGGATTTGAATACATTAAAGCACCAGTGTCTTCTGGAGGGTCGCAGGATAACTGTCGACAATTATCCAGTGAAAACTTTTGGTTGGAGTTGACACATGACACTGCTGCTGCTGCTGCTGATGATGGGTGACGGGTCAAGAGCCAGACTTGTTAGGAACCACTGCACTAGACAATCGGCGGTACATTCATGCGCCTGTCTATGGCTTGGGTTGAGCCGGCCAACCATCCCAGCGAATTCTCTGAACAATAAAATATCTAAAACGTAGAACAAGAAGCTAAAGTGTTCCCTCTCTCTGTCTCTCTTTCTGTCTATTCTTTTCATTCTCTCATGTAGTTCCTCTCTAGACATGACCCTGTAGCCGGCATGTGTCAGGATCTTCAGAGTTGTCAGTTCCAGTTACTGCTGAGCAAGCTTAATGAGAGCAGAAAGAAGGGGTGGTGGGGCGGGGGTGGGCATGAAAGGAGGGAGATGGGAGACAGAGAGAGATGGGATGAGCAGAAAGAAGTGAGGTGAAGCATAAGCAGGAGGAGAGCGAGCAGGAGAAGGAGTCATAATGGTGACATAAGGTGGTGGAAAGTGAGAGTCAAAGAGAGTTGAGGCTCATTATGAAAAGTCAGACGAGGCGCACATTCCCCCACTTTGCCCTTCGCTCGCCTCCCCGCAGCGAGTAAAAGCAAATACTACACATAGAGACAGAAAACTTGCTTTATCTCACATTAACCCTCTTTGATCTTGCAGGTTTCACATTGACACACACACGAGTCAAATCATGCAAACACATCTCAAACACAAGACTTACTGACAAATACATCAAGCTAGACACACACACACACTGCTGCCTTTATTATCTACGGCAGACCGAGCTCGTAACCCTGACCTGTAAAGTGATAACAAAGAAGGGAAAATAAGTGGAGGGGGGGAAACAGAAACATAATAATAAGAAGAGGAGGAGAAGACAAATGAGAGAGTGAAAGAGAGAAGAGTTGGTGAAAATGAGGCTGCGTCTTGTTGGTGTTTTCTCATCTGGAAACTGTCATTCTGACAGAGGAAAATCAAACTCCCACTCCGCTCATGTGGAGCTCAACCACCAGCACCACCAGCCACTACAATCTGCTCATTATGTTGAATGCACACCACTTTCTACAGCGCGCACCTACTTAGCAACACATTGAACCAACTAGCCTGCTTCATACAGGTGTCTGTGCAATTGATCGGCTCATTGACGCAACGCTCCCTTCATTAGCAGGATGACTTGTGGTCAATGTAATCTACACAAATGCATGATGTGGTGGTGCTGGTCAACCGACGACCAAAGGAACACAACAAATCATCTTGGAGGGTTTTTTTTTCAGCTTCCTCTGTGTTCTCATCACAGTTATTACTGATTTACTGATTTTATCATGTTCTGATTATCAGTATGAAATGATGGAGTTCTCATTAACACTGAAGTGTGAAGTCGAGTGGTCGACGTAGACAGACAGACAGCTTCCTCCCTTCATCAGTAGGATGAGATGAATCAGGGTTTAAGTGGGAAAATCCACTTCCTCTGACATGAGGTTGTTTTTCTCGCCGCTTCACTGCTCTTACTGAACTGAATATTTTGTCTCACACATGATCTTCGACTCACAACAGACACAGTTGTTCAGGAACAACATCCAGGTTTCATTTTAGCTTTTGGTCGAGTTATTTATTGAATGAACAGTTGATGTCACTGCAATTGATTAAAGTGCCAATTAAGCACCGGCTAAAAAGACACGTGCTTCTCCCCAGATGTTTACAAGAGAGACACCAGACATAAGAGATTGAAGTTTCAATATGAGATATGAATCAGTTTTGTCAACATATGGAGCTGACAATCACACCACCCACGACTGACTGACACAACAGATACATGAGGCTGTAGTCTTAATCATTTAACCATTTCCTGGCCCTTTGATAACATGCAGGCTTGAAGGTCAGTGAATCTTACACTGTTGGTCCTCTGTGTCTTGGCGACTGTTCTTTAACAAGAGCCCAGCTCAGGTGATTACAGGCATTCATCCAGCTTAGGTGTCCTTCAGCTACATGCTGTCTGTACTGTGTGCGACCCTGTGTTCTGACCTCCATGCAAGAATCAATGAAGAATCACATTACACTCAATCCGTGCTGTGGAGGATCGCAGAGCGCCGACTGACAGAGGGAGCACAATTAGCTCTGATTACAAAGGAACATGCAATCAATGTGGCTCTGATCACCACAGCTCTGTAGGACTGCCCTGCAACATATTCATCTTAGCTGGAAATAGGTCTGTGTGTGTGTGTGTGTGGGATAGAGAGAGACATAGGAGAGTGTGTTTGAGGGGGGTCGTTAATTAAAGCCGCTGTGTAAGAGGGTCGGATGAAAAAGCTGCTTTCTTTCTGCCAGAGAGTTCTGCTACAGCTTTTAGCCACGCACCCGTTCACACGCTGTGGTGCAGTGTGACTGGTTGGTTTCTCTATAATGCAGAGAGGGATAACAATGCAAAGCATGGCAATGGGATATATTTGGTGGGAAGGAGAGACCGAGAGAAGGAGAGACAAGGGAAGAAAAGAGAGGATAAAAGAGCAAAACAGGAAAAAAAAGAAGGGGTGAGCGCGCTGAGCAGAGAGGATAGAAATAGAAAGTAACAGAAGAGAACTCAGCAGAACAGATAAGGATGGGAAAGAGTGAAAGAAAACAGTTGTGAGCTGGTCAGAGGGGTAAACTCACGGAGGCAGGTGTTCTCGGTGAAAAACTCGGTGAACTTGTCACACTCGTCCTTGTTGTTGCCGCTGTTGCTGCAGTCGCAGTAGGGAGACACGCTGATTTTGGGCGAGCGCAGGTAGTTTGGTGTCATCACCGTGCCTGTAGCAGGAGGAGGAGGAGGAGGCAAACACAGCTCTTGAGTCACTCATTCACTCACTCATCCATTCATCTGTCTTTGTCTGAGTAAGAAATGTGATGCTCGGTGAATTGTTATTGTCAAGAGCCTCAATATCCTGCTGAGTGTGAGGAGAAAAAAAGAATATTTAAACCCTTTAAGATTCAGTTATCATCCTCCTTCTGTGTTAAATGATAAATGCCGTAATAACAAAGTTAAATCATTGCTGCATTTATTTCTTCCTCTCCTCCTCCTCACACACACACACACACACACACACACAAGTGGTGTAGTGTGGTGGAGTTTCTGCAGAGGAGCCGGGGTGAAGAATAGGCTTTCTCTCTGCGAGGGAAAGCAAATAGCTTCAGTCAGTGATTTCTCACTCCCCCAATGGATTGTTCCCTTGTGCTGGCGGCGCTCCAGAACAGGCCTTTTTGTTTTGCAGTAGGCACGATGAATTGGCACTGTGTGGACAGTGTGTGTGTGTGTGTGTGTGTGGTCTGGCTTTTTGCAACTTTTGAGGACAAATTCTTGACAGCTCATTGCTGTGGTGGTGGTGGTGGTGTTGCCGAGGACATAATGGGTGGTGGTGGTGCTCACAAAAGGAGTTACATGAGACGAAATGTCACTCGGGTCAGTTTCATTGTTTTGCTCATCATTTCAATCAACTGCAACACTGTAGTCGCCATGTTAACTGCTGAGTCAGACCGGGCTGGGAACAAACCTCCGTGTTAGACAAACTTGTTTTGAAGAGAAATAGAAGACAAATGGTAAAAAGAAAAATTGACCCAAACTGTTTGCTGTAAACATCAGACACGGTTTACACCTCCCGCTACAGCTCCAAACACTGGTGTGCAGGGAGCACGTAAAGTAAACAACAGCTGAGAGGCATTTTGGCTTTTGGTAAAGTTATTTTATAGAATTAACAGTTGTATTTTTTTTTTTTGTAAGTGCAATCTTATCAGCAGCAACTGAGCAAAACAATGGAGTAAGTTTAAAAAAACTGAATAATCCTTTAATCCCTGGATGATCATTAAAGAAAATTGACAGAACTCTGTGTTAAATGTCTGACCAGTAACGATCCAGTGTTCATGTGAACTCACCAATCAGACCCGAGTATGCCAGGAGGCAGTCTGCGTAGTTCTCCTTCAGACAGCCCGACAGTGAGCGAGGTTCTGGCTGGCAGTTGACGAAGAAGTCGGCCAGTCGTGACCTGCAACAAACACACACACAAACACACACACAGACCCAAAAATGATTTCAGAGCCAAACATGATTACAGCTCCGACGGACTCTCGATGAGGAACTCAGATGGCCAATGTGACCAGAATATGCAGTGAAAATGCCCGGTCCAAATGAGCGCACGCTGGAAGTCATTTCTCTCAATGCAATTAGCCTTCTTAATGGCGGCCTTCAGCAGAGTAAGATGACCCGCTTACGTATGCTGCGGCTGTTTTATATCCTGGACCGAATGAGGCTAAAGGCAATTCTCCACCAGGTCTGCTCTGTTTCATTTACTGCCCTCACAAATGTTTGTTTACACTTTTGCCACAGGAGCAGTCGCATGTGAAATTGAAATGGAGTTTGGATTCCAAAGAAACTCACCATCAGAAGTGAGATTGAGTGTGATACCCCGGCTCTTTGACACACCAGGAAACACAGTTAATGTCACCTCTGGACTCCAAAATCTTCATGAAAAACAATCTGGATGTTTTTTTTTGTATTTTTTTTTTTTTTGTGTGTGTGGTGGTTTTGGCCCTGTTCCCCTGTAAACACTGAGAATACTGCTGAGGTATTTTCCAGCAGGGCAGGAACACGATCGGTCAGAAGATCATAGGTTGTGCACAAACCCCATAGTTTAACCACAATATCTAAATCATGTGTTTGACAGTGAGACTGAAAAAATGAGAGCACTTGAAATGTCACTGTAATTTCTTGTTCCAGAGTAAAACTGTATGTTAGGAACAAAAAAAAAAAAAAAAGCAGCACAAAGTTGATCACAAAAAAAAAAAACACTTCTTTTTAAATTCTGTTTTGGTTTTCTCACCAAATAAATCAGATGTATTAACATGTCTCCAAATCTGTTATCTAATCATTTACAGCCTGTGTGATGATTGTGTTCCTACTGTTGGATGCTACAGCATGAAATGCTATCCAATAAGACCAGGGTAGCACAATGAAATGGGAATTATAACAATAAATACATTCAAACGTCTGGTTAAGCTACACAAACACACACACACACACACACTCTGAAGAAGAGCAGGTTTCTGTGTTTATCTGGATGAGACAGTTACAACCTGCTGCACGAAACACTTTCAAAAATATACAAAAACACACACACACTCTCTCTCAATATGCACTGACAGTGTGATCTATCTAATCACACCAATCTGGTGCAGAGCTGTGTGTTGTGAGAGTTGTCAGCAGCAGCCAGTATACTGCACCTGACATATGGTGAGGGAGCTGGTGGAAATGCATGGCTTTAATCTATCTGCGCTAACTGACAAATGGACTGGGAGGAAGCGGCGCTGCAGTGAGACCTGTTGTTCAGCTCTGAGCGTATGTCTGACGGATAGAGAGCGCCACGGAAAAAAAGGAGGGAGGGAAAAAAAAACAACGGAGATGGAAGGACGGGCAGAAACTTGTAGCATGGAGTTACGGTTGTCATGCTGCTTGCTGTTAAGTAGAGACAGAGGGTCGAGGGGAGGGGGTGGGGACCTGAGGCCACAGGCCAAATGGAGCTCATTTATGATGCCTAATGCTTCCATTTAATCCCAGAGAGCCACAGCACTGCTGGCTGTAGGCACCAGGAGACTGCATAAACACACACACACACTCACAGTGAGGGTGATGTCAGATGTCCATCACTGAATTACTTCTTTCCAACTCTGAACGCAGCAGCTCTGCAGCTTTACTGCACAGTGCGTTTATGTGTGTGTGTGTTTGTGTGTCTCCAGGCGTGAAGGCCTTCCCCGCTGCTGTTAGTGACTGTAACACCTACACAATATAAGAAGGTGTCCATAGGGCATGTTTATGTGTGTACATGTGTACCTCACATCATGATGTGGAGACATGGTCCCCAAAAAGGCAAACAACATGATGAAGCCTCGGTGAAGTTAGAGGAGCTCGCCAGGGGACTCAGTGTCAGTCAGATCAACGTCCCCCGATGAGGCAGGATGCTGGACTTCTGTAAAGCTACAACAGCAGCAATAACTTGCTCCTCCATCTCCTAATGAGGTAAACAGTGAGCAGACTGAGCACAGCGGTGGGTGCAAGGAAGCTGCCAGACAAGGGACGGTGCAGTGGCCCAGGAGTTAACCCAAGAACCCTGCGCTGGGTTTGGCTGGAGACACGGTGCTAATGTTGGTCTGACTGTTACCTTTAGGATGACCTGATCAGGTTTATTCATCCAGCACATTTAAAACAACCAGAGACAGACATACTGGGGGTCTATTGTTGCCTACCTGCAGATGTAGTTGGTCTTGCAGGAGGCCTGCAGTTCCAGACAGTTGGGTTTCTGCTTTTCCTCGTATGAGCAAACGGGGACGATGGTCTGACGCCTGCGTTCAGAGCACGCCGTCTGGTCGCTGAGCGGACATGAGCAGAACAGCATCCCATAGCTGTGCTTGGGAGGAACCTGTTTGACACAAGATTCACATTCACACATCAGATTAATTAGAAAAGCGAGGTCATCGACACGACCTTCACGTTTATGGTATCTTGTCTGTATTCATATCATCTTTGAGGCCACTTGTTGAACCTTGAGACGTGCTCTCTCTGGGGATGTTTTGCTGTTGTGCAGATGTGTTTTTTCTTTGTTAATCTTCCCTCTGTTTACTCCAGACGCTCTAATCCTGCTGTTATTACAAATTTAAAACATCATTTCTTGTAATGTGGAGGATTATTCAAGTTCAGACAAAGTTGTGCCAACCCCCTCTTGGTTTCGCACTGATAATCCAGTTAAACAAAAATCACCAAATACTAAAGTAACTGTTGACAGCAGACAACTGATAGATCATCGTGTTAAAATGTCAACATTTGCTCCCATGTCTATTTCAACACTGTCTCAATAGAATAACAACTAGAGTCATCTGTGATGTTAATGCTGAGCGACACTGTAGATGGTAACAGAGCTGTAACAACAGAACGCCTGGCTGCAATAGAAGAAGTGTCGTCATAGTTTTATCTCCAGCACAAAGAAACTCAAAGCTCAAGGCTGTTCACACACACACACACACACACACACACACACACACACACAAAGCAAAACAAAAATTAAACATCATGCTAAGATTAATAATGCTACACATTCTTCGTAGTTTTGTATTTATTCATATTGTTGCTTACTTGAAGCGGCCCCGCTAAAGCTATTCCAGAGGGACATCATAGGAGCTGCGTTATAATTACAATGTTTCACATCATTTTTTACGATACGGCGCCGACAGTGAAAACAGCTTTTGTGTTTGATGACTGAATCAATGTCAAAGCCCGATGCTGGAAAAAGCAAAGAGCCAGAACAAAAAAGGGCCTGTATGATTATTTATTGTGATTCTGACAACCCATCTAACTTATCCACTTCAAAATCATTCTCCCCCTTTTGAAGCAGGTCTTTTTCTGATGGACATTCAGCTTTTATCAGATATCAGTTGTTTGGAAAACCTCCAGCGTGTTGCTTTTTTCTTTCTCTGTTTTGATAAGCTTGTGTCAGATGTGCCTTGCCTTGTCAAAGAACTGCCGCAGGGCTTTGTGACACTTCCTCTTGTTGCAGACTTCGGCGGTGGAGACGCGGCTGGTGCACGGGCTGATGTAGGACGAGCGATACTTCTTACACGTGTCGTTCAGGTTGCAGGCCTTGGCGGCGGTCAGGCAGTTGTTCTCTCTGGCCACTGCAGGTTCACCTGAAAAGGAGGTAGGAGGTGGGAGGAGGGAGGGAGATGGTGGGAGGCACGGGGGGGGGGGAGAAAGAATAGAAGGAACAGTCAGAATCAAGCAGATTACCATACTCATCACTGCTCATTAAGTGTCTCGTCATTAAGAAAGGTCAGCGACTGAAGGTGAGCAGGATGTAAGCTATTAGATAAAAAGCAGGGCGACAGTGAGGAATATTTCATGTGCATCAGGAACATTAACAACAACAGGAGGACAGCTGCGCCTGACTTTATTCAAGTGAAGTAGGTCAAACGATAATTGCAAAAACTGCCAGAAATGCCACATCTTACAGCGGTGAAATGGCATCTTTACATAACATCAGCTTTCTAAGCAGCAATTTATTCTTCAGGTAGAAAAGGAGGCGCATATGATCAGAAGGTCTTTGAGATATTATGAAACTAAATCCTCGATCCACATCAAGAGGGAAACACATGAAAGTTCGTTCTCTCAATTCTTCACCTCTTACTTGATCCAGGTTGTGATTTTGACAGAGGTCATGTGATCACAACTGAACCATGAACACTGAGGAAACTCTTGTTTGGATAAGAGACGTAGCTGAAAGCTTCAGAAAATCCACTTAAATGGAAAGTTGTTTATTCACTGGAACGTGCTCACGAAAAACAAACACACAGACAGATAGAAAAAATATACACACTGGTCCATTTGTGTTTTTGTGGAGAATATTATATGTGAGACAGTTTTTACTCTCAGATAGTAATAAAAAAAACAATCCAGGATCAGTGGGGCTCTGTGCACCACACAGAGGATTCACCTACTGATCATCAGCACAAACCGAAGCTCTTTAACTCTGCAGGCGGCAGCGTTACCTCAACAGTGTACAGAAATACAGAGAGGGAGAGAAAAAGGCACACGGACATAATGATGGTGTCTCAAGTCTGGTGACATGGCTCTTCCTGTGTCTGTGGACATGCAGACTGATATACATATTTATATTTATGCTACTCTGCAGCCGTGCATGTGTGTGTGTGTGTGTGTGTGTGTGTGTGTGTAACTAAGAGGACAAGACCCCATTTCTTGCTTGGCCTGCATCAGACACTGGCCCTTGTCTGCACGGTCCTGATGGCAAACCAGGCCATGTGTAAACAACATGCATGTGTGTGTGTGTGTGTGTGTGTGGACTTCCTGTCATCATCAAAGTCTCCAGTGCAGTGTCTTGCTCATCTGTCAGTCTGGACTAATTGGCAGTTTTCTCTTCGACCCACTATTAATTAACGTTTTCATACATTTCTCCTCTTCATGCCTTTTTTTTTTTTTTTTGGTGAAAATGGAGCAAAAGCTGCTTTTTTTTCTCCTCCTAACGAGCACCAATTTAAACACTGGATGGCGAGCATGAGAAGAAAAAAAGCAAAACAAAACACACACAGAAGCAGTGGGGGGGGGGCAGTAGGAACGATGTTAAGTAAGTCAACTGATGGTCCGATGAGGAACCTGACGTTAATGAGGTTTAACACATCAAGGCAATGGAGGAGGGAGAACATGGGGGGGTTGATGGCCCGGTGATGTCTTATTTGGCGACAGAGACGATGCTGTTTGTTCTACCAGAGAGGAGGAGATCTGGTGAAGATGATGAACACTTTCAAAAAAAAAAAAAAAACCTGGCTGCTGGCTCGCTCACTTCGCCTCTCTCTCACCTTCTCCTTCCAGCTGTCCTCCTTCCCTTCACTTGACCCTCCCTCTCCTCCTCCATGATGTGTGCCGCCTCCTTTGGTCCACACTTCATTCTGTCAGTTTACAAGCTCATTTGGCAAATCACCACCTGAGCCTGCAGCCTGGTGCTGTGCATCCAGAATAAAAGGACTCCCTCTGTGCTGTATTCAATCTTATGTAACTACGATGCACTCCTTTTGTAAAGCATATTAATTATGCACAATTACTTTTTTTTTTTTTTGTGCATAAAAAAGTTTTTAATGTTTCTAAATGTCTGACGAGGATTTGGATAAGTCACAAGCTTGCTCCTATGACCTTTGGCCTCTTCTGCTATATCACTTTATGTAAAGCAGGATTTGTGCTGTAAATGCTGATTGATCATATTCATATTCATGAGATTAGTTATTCAGGAACACATGATGGTTTTAACAGAGATGACCTGAGGTGATTACTGCACAGTGACAGTGTTTTTCTGCACATGCATATTCATCATTCACCTGTTTTCGCTCTCCTCCTCCTTCTTCCCATTCAAATCTAAATGAATCTAAACATAATTTGTCTGAAAACTGTGCTGTAACCTGTCAGGGGAGATTTAGAAGAAACTGCTGAGGCTACGAAGTTAATCCACTTACATTAACATAATAACAACATTTCAACGCCAGACTTTTGTAATGTCAGTAATGACAGCTGCATGGCTGCCTTAATGAGGTTTTGGAGAGGGAGTGTTTGTTTTAGTGCACATGACACACACACACATATATAAGCGTACACATGCTATAAATCTTGAGTTTATCCAAGTTTTTTTTTTTTTTTTTCTGGGAGATGAAAGTCAGTGTCTGGAAACAGATCCCAGTGTTAAATCATAATTTAAATGATAATAAGGAGAAAGAATAATAATGTTGCTGTCACACACAGAGTGTGACAGATCAAACAACCTGTGTGACCCAGAGCCGCTTCATTTCACAACACTTCAGCCTCACACGTCAACACAGATGCTTAACAGACTGTAGAAATTAAGAAGCATCACTTCACCATCATCTGTACATTGAAGTTTTTTTTCATCCCTCCATCACTTAGAAACCCTCTCCGACACTCCTCCACTCCCCTCCTGTCCGCCTTCAGCTTCCCTTCCTTCCTCTTCTTCGTCTGTGTCCGTCTCTTCTCTCTTCATCTGACACATCTTCTTTCAGCTGACTGACAGACAGGACGACTCTCCTCCGTTAACCCTGCCAGCATCCCCGATGAGTTTGACTCTTTCAGTATCATTTGCCTTATTTGAAAAGACTTGCTCAATAGTGCACAGTGAAGCCCCCACCCCCCACCGTTCCCTTGGGGTTAGGTTACGAAGTGTAGGAGCTTCAGACTAAACCTTTCATCACACAGAGTTGTTGTACGTTAAAGAGCCGGTATTTAATGGAGGAAGGAGAGACAGGGTAGAAAAAGGGGAATAAGAAGAAGTTGAAAGTCACAGAGTCGCTGCTCGAGCTTGTGTTGCAGGATTAGTATGTATCCAGAGCTTTGAAGACTCTTTGAGGTCAAAGCCGTTTGGCGTTTTAAACCATTATGCCTCACTAAGGCTTTTAATATATTTTTTTATCCTCCCTGTGCCTGAGTGCCTGAGCAACGTGCTCTTTCCTGTGACCATACATCGAAGGACTTAATGCATGTGAGCAGCCTGTTCTTTTTATATCAGGAGTTTTCCTATGATACGTAACTCTCATCACCAGCTCCACATGCGTCCTGTCAGCAGAGCTCAACAGCAGGTGACTGACAGTCTCCTGCACTCACACAACAAACGGACCCTTTCTTCCACCTGCATGAACACACCTCTCACTGCGCTCACACCGGACTGCTGATTTTCGACACACACAAATCCATCCCAAACTACTCTTGATCTGTTTCAGATACATCTGAGGTGAGAAACAGGTCGTGCAGACGTTACCACCTGTAAAACACTGGTTATCTTTGGTGATGGGGTTTGTTGTCGGCTTCAAGTTTCAGAGAGTTTCATCATCATCCAAACAGGGGAAACTGAACTCGTGATGTACTCCGACTTTGTAAGGCTTAATATATCTGCTGTATAACAAAACTAGGTCAAAACCTGGTGCACTGCTGGACTGTGGTGTATTTGCATTCAGCCTAGTGTCAGCTGGTTACAGCCCTCTCTCAATCACACTCACAGTGTTTTAATGCTTTTAGGTTCATGTTTTTCTGTCTCTGTTATTTCTTACTATGTCTTAACTTCTAATATTGTAAAAAATAAAGACTGTGCTGTGATTAAAAACGATCATCCAGGGACAGAACTAGAGCCTCATATAGGTTGTAGTCGGTGCAGTGAGGTGTATCTGAAGAGGGGAAGCCCGATCTTGTGATCATGTGGTCAAAAGAAGCTACAGAAAGTAAATGTGTCCACAGACGATGTTATTTTAGTGGCTAGAAAAAAAAAGTTGTTAGATGGGTCTGAAAAGTCTGGGGGTCCAGTTCAAAGTCCAAAGCTGGAGATTCACCTGTGACGATGCACCTGTCAGTATCTTCTGAACGTCATGATGAGAAGCTCTCATGGAAACAAGCTCTCTGGTTTGACCTCCAGTCTTTGTATGAGAGACAGCATCCACCCTGACGACAGTGGAGCATCATCACAAACAAGTGTGGTGTGTGTGTGTGTGTGTGTGTGTGTGTGTGTGTTGAGCTCCAATACACTATGACACATGAAGAAAATTCAGGGGGATTTTTGAAGCTTTATAAAGATGAATGTTAACGGCTTTTCATGAATAAATGTGCACATTTCTTTGACTGTGTGTGTTTGTGTGTGTGTGTGTGTGTGTTCTGTTTCAGCCATTTCTCTTCTCCAAAGACAGCGTGGTGGGAGTCCCCATTCTCACACACACGCACACACGCTCAATAATGCATACAGTGTACTGTCTGTATCCTACTGCGCCCCTAGTGTCAGCAAATACATCTGCTGAACTCCCCTTGCACTCCTGGCAGATGGCATTGTCTCTCAACACACACACACACACACACACACACAGATACACACACACAAATATAGTGTGCTCTGACAGGGCCCACACAGGGCTGGGGCCAGGGCCATCTGGAGGCCTGGTAGGGGGAACGAGGCCCCCCGAGTGGCTCATGTTTCCGATTCAGCCTCAAATTGATTATCATGTCGCCTGCTTCCTCCAGCGCCGCTGCCCCTCCACCCGCCACCCCCACCTAATTTCAATTACCACGGGACGCCACGGGGTCGAATCCTGACCTCACCCTGTACTCCGTACCCCCGCTGCACCGCTCCTTAAGTCCCCCGTCCTCATCTCCTCCTGTTCTCCTCTCTGTCTTCCCCTTCGCTCTCCTGCTCTCTGTGGCTCCTCTGGGCCTTCCTTCCTTCGTCCTTCTCACAAAATCCCCCTTTTTTTCTGTTCTGCTCTCTGTTGCTCCTCTTTCATGTCGGTATCCATGCAGCTCTGGATGTATTCCAATCATTACCTCCCTTCCTCTCTCTCTGTCATCATCATCCATCTCTAAACTTCTCTCTCGTGGCTCTCATCTCTCTTGTTTCTTCCTGCGTCTCTCTCCTCCCCTCTGCCATCTGCCCTTTATTTTTTCTTTGGAGAAAATTGGAGTCATTTAATGATCCTCAGTGGCATTTCAGTGCCTGCTCCAAACTCCCACGATCTGTGTAAGGAAAAATGACATCGTGCCAGCCTTTGAATGGTAAATGGCGAAAAGATTGGCCACTTTGGAAACCTGACAATTTGACAATATTGTGTAATTTTACTAAACATAGTCTTGGTGTTACTCTTTCCTGTGTCCAGGGCTCTACTTCTGTACAAGAGAAAATTAACTTTTTGTTCCACCGTTGACGTTGAGTGCTAAGACAAACCCTGAGAGCGTGGCAGGTTACAGTAGATCTAACAGTGGAGTGTGACTTGAATGGTGGAGTTCATAATGCACAGTTACATGGCTCTAAGGTACAGCAGCATCAATGCATACAGCATATGTAATATAGCGCTCCAACAGTACGGTACTGATAGTTAAGGTCGCACTAATACAGTACGACCTCCAACGTGGACTGGTCCATGAATACAAATAAAACTGAAGCGAATCTTTGCACATGTAGGTTTAGGTTTCTTCGGCGACCTATGGAAGGTCATTGATTTGGGAATACAGAAAGAGAAACGCATTAGTTTGGGAGAGGTGCTCGAGTCAAGATAAGAAGTGAGGCACATAATTATGATCATTTGAGATCATCCTCTGAGGACTATGAATATAAAACCAGGTTCATGACACATAATATCAGTATTTTAAAGTGAAATGCTCTGGTTCTCAGGAGGAAAACAAGCTGTTTTCACAAGGCGAATCTCACAGGGCGAAGCTCCAACTTGTGTCTGTACGCCATCCTGCCTGTTTTCACACTTGCTGTGTCCGTGTCATCGATTTGACCATGCTATTGTCCTTGCCATGAGCCTTGCTATAGCTGCCGTATATGTAATTGTCCTTGTCACAGCCATTTTAAACATAATGTCACAGCATTGTCCTAGCAAGTGTTTGTCATGGTCTTTTTTTTTTCCCCCCACTGGTCCGACAGAACACATTACTACACATCATCCAGCCAGTCGAGGGTCACTTGACAGGTGTGTTTTGAGTCCACCATGCACTCACAGATCTGTGGTTTGCAGCCCCGCCTGATGACAAACTATATCTCTAAACCTCTTTGTTTGTTAAGTACAATACAATAATAACGTCCTGGTGGTGTGGCTGCTGGGGATTACAGAGCAAACATCACACACTGTGAAGGGGCAGAGTTTAGGACACTCTGCATATTAAGCTAAATAAATGGCTATAGATTAACATTTAGCATTTGGTTGTGTTGTACTGTAGGTCTCCAGGCGGCAAAGTGCAGCTAAATAGAAGCCATGATAGGCACCGAGGAACCGGTGGGTGAACTGATCAATACTATATATATATATATATATATATATATATATATATATATATATATATATATATGCAAAGTCTTTCAATGAGGCAACAGGGATTATCACGTGTTGGAGTTAATTCAGCAGCGAGGGAGATGCTGCACTACTCTATAACTGTACTGTATTTAATGCATGTGGCACAAACCTGCCCTTTCCCCCTCTGTATTCTGCACTCATCACTGGATAATGTGAATTAATGTGGACACCAAAAAGCCGACCGTTTCCCTCATATTTGTTCAGATGTTATTTGTCCTGATGTGAAAATGCTGCGATAACATTTGATTTCCCCTCAGATCTTTTACAAATGGTAAACTAAATCTGCCCTGTCCTTGTCTGCGCACATCTTGATTATTCATTGTGTAAATTAGTTTCCTTGCACCTCCTCTCCACTTTGAGAAATTACAGCACAGTCAGATTCAATAGAAAAATCTAACATAATAAACGAGGCCTGGGGTCTCTCTCTCTCTCTTCTTCTTCTTCTTCTTCTCTCTGCGAATCTGCTCTCTCCCTCTTTTCTGTTGATTATCAGTGGTGAGTTACACTGCCGTCCGCTTTAATGGGCTCCACGCTTGAAAGTGCAAGACAAGCAGAAATGGAGAGAGTGTAGAGGAGAGGAGAGAGAGCCTTGAGGTTTCCTTTGCCCAAGTCTTCTCTTTCTAATCTTTCCACCTTATCTTCTCTTTCTGTGCTTTTCTGATTCTTTCTGCTCTACGTCTCTCTCTCTCTCCCAACACTGTCCCAGTGCAATAAAGCCACATGGTACATGGTGCGGCAAATACCATAACTCACACTTCCTTGTAATTGAACCCTGTAGTGCAACAGTCATTCTCTCTTTGCGTTTCCTTTCGACTCAATCTATATCTCCCCCCTTTTCATCACTTCTCGTCATCTACACCAACTTTTTGCTTCCAATTCCACTGGATTTATTGAGCTTTATTGGCGCGCTGTCCAATAAAAATCTGCCAAAGACAATTATTTCTGTATTTCCCATTAGCCGTCTTCCGTTTCCAGCCCCCCCCCCCCCCCCCCGACACCTCAGTGCTCTGCAGTATTATACTTCTACTCCCTCCACCAACAAAACCCCTTCACCTCATTTCAACCCCGTTTCAGCATTTCAAGACAGGTCTTCTTGACAGAGGTGCCTACTTGAATACGTAATATGCTCTCACTACCTCATCAGCTCTTCCAGTTTCATACATGAAACTTATTTTCGTGCCTTAAATCTCACTTTTGGCCCAAATTAGTCATCCTCAAACCTGGGATTATGAGCGCTGGAACTGATGGAGGAGTGGTAATACAAGCCTGAGGCGAAGTCTATGTGTTGGGGGAAAAAAAAAAAAAAAACTTTCCCTCCTCTCAGCTTTATGTTGCCCCTCTATCCCATCCCAACCTTATTCCCCTGCTGAGCCCCTCTGGTCTACCTCGTAATATCAACAAGCTATATCAGCTGCCTGGCCCCTGCACTTGAGTGGTTCACTTCAGCACCTCTGGATCGAGATGTGCCGCTGCTGGTCTGAATCCCTGCAGAGTTCTTCCTCCTCTACTCAGAATCAGTCCCTGCTCTCAGACTAAATGCTAAAAAGCTGAAGCTCAGTGTGATTTCCTGTCTGCATGATGATTGGATCGCATGAAATAAGTCAATGAGCAAGCTAGGCAGCTAATAACTGAGCTAACCTGCTAGAAAGTGATCCAGCAGGCAAACTATGAAGCAGTTTTGTGTCTGCAGATCTACTCTGGATGCACCAGGCTGAAAAGACAAAGTAAAGTGCTCATTAGCTAATTAGGTAATTCACTTGCAGGGGCAGGCTCAGGGGATTGTGAGCAAACACTGTGATGTCAAACTGTCAGTGAAGCATTTTAGCCAACACAGAGCCGAACGGAGCTGCGACCAAATCTGAACCAAATGCACTGTAGCACGATCAACAGAGCAGGACTCAGAAAGAGAGAGGGAGGAGGAAAAACTCAAGAAAAAGCACAGAGGAGAGTGGGAGGAAGAGGAGGAGGGAGGGATGGAGGGCGGAGGAGAATTGCCTTGGCTCTCCACAGTGATGAATCTCCAGTGAGGCCTGTTTTATAACCCGTCTGCCAGTGTGGAGATCAGCCGGTAAGAGCAGGCCCTGTGGGGCTCCTGCAGAAATATATGGCTCTTTAATATCTCCACAAACACATTCCAGTACAGTATTGTACAGTACGCTGCCCCCACACACTGCTCCCTGGACTCCTGCACACATCCGAGTGCGGCCCCACGTCACCTGCAGCAAACACAAGATTCAGAGTAAGGAATGATTGCTTTTCAGGAGGTCAGAGGGGAAAATCGTTGTAATTGTGCATTAACATTAAACTCACGCACAAGTTGGACAAATGACCAACGTGCAGGTGCATCAGGCTCCACACTATCTATCAGGAGGTCGACGCTCAGGAAGGCAGACAGCAGGGAAATGTTCTCTGTGCTGCAACCTCAGATCTGCTACGTCTCTCATTTAAAGAGTTAGTCACCAAGCTCAGTCAGACCCATGCACCATCCATCCATCCATCCGATTCCTTTGTCGTCACTTTGTCTTTATTAATGACACAACACCAAGACAAACCGTCACAGTCGTTCTGCTGCTGAGCTAGAGAGCTCCAAGACAAACATGTCCAGGAAAAGCTGAAATCCAGGTGCGATTCAGTCTGGACTTAACAGCCAATGAGCGCAGAGACAGAAAACACCATGTTTATGCTAAAGCTCCAGAGAGCTTTAGCATAAACATGAGAGATCAACTCAGACATTTAACATTAAAACCAGAAGTATTTCATTGCAACATGATGCACTCAAACTAAACCTACTGATAATGACTGGACCTTGCCGTTTACTAATGTTAGTTAAGTACAATCTACATATACAGAGGGTCAAGCACTGGATTGATCTGATGAAACTTCTGGAACGAGCTGTATCCGTCCTCTGGGAGAGCCTCTGAGGAGCAGTACTGTCCACCGGTGTCTGCTTTATGCTGAGTCTGCATCCTCCTCCTCCTCCTCCTCTACATATTTGAAATGTGTCCTAATTGTTCCTCAGCCTATATTCTACTATCAGAGCCACTTCAGTCACAAGGAGAACAATGAATAAAATATAATTTCTGCTACAGCACTGCCAAGGTTTTTTTTTTTTTTTTTTTTTTTAACAGCAGCCACGTGTCTTCCAGGAACAACATCCAGGTTATTTTGGATATTACCCGACCTCGCTGACTGTTTCCCACCAAAGGAAGTATGTAAACTGTTCAGAAACTGCAGATTTTTCTTTGACTCTGTCACTGATTAAACCAAGAGATATCTTTTTTTTTTATCATTGTGGTTGAACTAACGAGTCCTGGCTACACAATCCTGTCTTTTGAGAAGATCTCTTCATCAGATTAGATGATCAAAGTCATTGTTCAGTCGTGAGGTCTCACTGTGACTTGGCTGAGAGACATGGCAAACAATGTCCTGGACCCTGACCAATCACAGCTTGCCGTCAGATCGCTCGCCTGGCAGCACCACCATTATCATTCCTCTTTAGCACTGCTGCTGACTGTATCTTTAAGACTATACAACAAACACCACTATAACTTTTATCTTCAGTGCACCAGATCCAAAACACTGATCTTAGCATCAGGCGCCATACCTTCCAGCCTGCACTGCCTCAAAGCTAATGTGTCATCTCAACACCTCACCTCAGCTGCCACCCTCATATCTGGACAACACCCTCAGTGGCCATTTCCTTCTGTTTAATACATCCAGCCATTCTGTCTACACCATCTACCTACCACCGGTCCTCGGCTCAAATCACCGGGCCCCCGCTCCCAAGCCTCCAATATCTCGCAGCCCTTCTGCCTTCGCCATCCCCCACCTGTGGTCCCTCTCTGAACATCAAACAGTCCACTGTGGAGATGGATGTGGACATCTAACAACTGGATGGCCTGTTTACTCCTGTGTGAGTACAAGTTGCGACACCAGCACATGGCGCATGAATGTATTCAGCAGCTTACCCCCGAGTCTGTCAGATTGATTTACAATAGTAGCACCGATGTGCCAATGAATTTGTTATGCAGCCAGGAGCCAGAGTGGAGCTGGGTGTGTGTGTGTGTTAGTGGGGAGGGGTTATTGTTGGTCTGTAATTAGTCCTGCCGGTGTCCTTTCAGGTGTTTGTGTGTGTGTGTGTGTGTGAGGTGAAGAGATAGACGAAGACAAAGAGACAGCAAGGGACTGAAACAGGAAACTTTTGCTTAGGCAGTTGACTGTTGGCACCGTCAACTCTTAAGCTGGCTGCCGAATTTGAGGACAGACAGACAAAGACAGGACAACTGTCCCATCAATAAAAACATCAACACAGTCCCCATCCATCCAGATCATACACTCTCAGTTTGACAATAATAACACCCCGGCCTTGCCGCCGTCAGCCATCTTTCTTTTTTCCTCGACAACTCAAACGGGCTGAAATCCGTCCAGATTTTCCTTCATGACCGGCGAAGGTGATAGCTGCTGAAAACAGTCTGGCGGCCCAGTTCTTTCAGATCGATACTGAAGAACGGCAGCGCAGCCAGGTAAGCGCTACACTTCAGCAGCACAGAGAGAGAGAGAGACAGAGAGAGAGAGAGAGAAGGAGGGAGTCTGCTACTTTGGTGTTTGGATGAATAGATCACTGGGATTACCTGCAGTCAGATTTGACAACTAACCGCACACTCTTTTTAATCTTTCAGCCTGACAGATCTATCTTAACCTGAATGAGCAATAGGTCATAATTTATGGATCGGTCTTAAGGGATCCAGACGGAGTTTTGAGTCAGACACAGACGATGCCCTGAGAGATAAAATCGACTTCACTGGGAGGACAGCTGAGCGCTTATAGAGACAAACAGAGGACTCTGGTGTAGATATCTGTCCTCCTTAAGTGTCCTGGAGCAAGACTGAATCCCTGAGAGCTGCACAGGCATGTAGTTAAAAGTGCGCTGTGATATCTTATTAATCACAAATCAAAGAAGAAGATCCAAAGTCGATCCAGCGTGCTTGTCCATCCTGAATAAAACGAGTACAGCTTGATTTCTAAGTATAAACACGTCGACCTCAGGAGCCGTATCTGTTGTCTGGAGGAGTCTGACAAGTTTCATGTGGTTGTTGTGTTTTTTTCATCTGTCAGCTGTCGATCACGTCTCCCAGCTCTTGTCACTACTCAAACGCAGAGAGGATTTGATTATGGATGGCAGGGTCAAAGGGCACATCAGAGCAGAGACGCATCACAACTTTGGACATAAGACCATCTCGGGGTTGTGTTTTTGTCTTTTGTCTATTTACATGGTGCATAGTTACTCAGACTTAAAAAATCCCAGTGACGAACGCACCAAAGAATCCACAGTCAACACCTCGGGGTGGTCTCTCCGGAGAGACGGGAATAAAAACCAGACAGAGCAGCTGAAAAGGTGTGAAACACTGCACCGCTGAGAAGCAGCTTTGCTCCCCTGAAAGTAATGCTCACCTTCGTATTCACACTCAAAGTGGCAGCAGCACAGTGGTGGGTGCTTTCAGTTTAATCACCACGGTGAGGGAACAGACATGAAGAAGTGGTAAACAGTTACAAGGGTTTTTGGCTTCAAGCTTTCACTCGTTGTGGGTGTGGGCATGCTCAGATGGAGGTTTGATAACTGCAGTCGACTCCACCAAAACGCCAATTACAGACTGCAGACGTTCAGTCAGGACTTACTTCTTGTCATCCTGCTCCACCTCTTCTTACCTCATCTTCTCCCAGTCGCTCTTCATGCACATGCTCTCCCTCTGTGTTTCCTGGTTAATCCCACAAGAGCTTCTCCTTCATCACAGAAGAGGCAGTAAAACCTCCACAGCCAAACACCTCTGCGTGCTCCCTCATTCACTGCCATCAATCTACTGTTGACACTCAGTAGGTTTCTCACTAAACAGAGTGGAAGAGGATTCGGTTGTGGCCATGTGTGTGATTATATGCTGTGATATCCCTATAAGTCCTGTGGCATCATTTAATCGATGAATTGTGGGCAGAGATGGCTGCTTCTTGCTAAATGAGCAGCTGCAGTACCTGACAAATTAAGCTACGTCCTCATATCCAGAAACAATGAAATATAAAAATTCCCACAGAGCGGTCGGGCTCATTGATTTTGTAGCATTGCTCACAATGGCCCAATACAGTGGTTCCCCAATTATACGATGGGACCCTGCTGCAAGATGAATCTGACTGGTAACAAGGTAATTACCAGGATGGGAGAATGGAAACAAAAGATAATGGTTTGGTCGTATTTGTTCTTTTTTCCTTTGAATTTATGGATGTTTTTGTCTTTTCAGTGTTTGCAAGAATATTTAAATATAAAAAAACACACACAAAGAGCTTTTTGGTTGAACAGGACAGGAAGCCAAGCCACTGACATGCTAAAAACTGCAGTTCCTTAAATGGCCACTAGAGGCGGGCTATGAAAATGAGTCAATCCCCACAGACTCGATGTTGAACTGAACAGTAAAATAAACATGTTTACAACACTTCCTCTTTCACGACAACTTTATACACTGTTTATAATTCACTTGACATATTCATATCACTTCAGTATGCGAGTTGCATCATCATATTGTCCCACCCCAGATCAAGACTAGAAGACCAGGCAAGAGAGACAGCACTTGCACTTGCAGCATCGTGACCATGACGGGGATGATTAGAAAAAGAAAACTAAATCCCTTCAGATCAACAAGCTGCTAATGAAGTAGCTTTGAGCTACATGCTTGTTGTTTAAGACCTGCTCCCAAGATTTACTATCTACACAGACACATCTGTCACATCTGTATTCACATATAGACTAATGAGAGGCAACATGCAAACACTGCCTCTCTCTCTCTCACACACACACACACACACACACACAGACAGACAGTGGTTGTGTTGCTCTGCAGAAGTCTGGGATCATCTTCACTCCTTAGATGGTTCAGACAACATCGGACCAGTGAGACGTCTTTGTTGGTGTCCATGTCTTGTGCGTGCATGGATGTGCATGTGCATATGGATGTGTGCACTCACAGTTTATGGTTTTAAGAAGAAAAAAAAACAACCATCACCACCTCCCGCCTTATAATTGGCTATAGAGCCGGCCGATGTCGGACCGCTCTCTCTTGTCTACAAGCTTTTGTGGAGATGCAGGGAAGCTTTTTGATGGATGATGTTCATTTTCTAAGCTGTGTCTTGGACACTTTGGGTGCATACAACCCACTTCTTCTCAGCTATATGTTTTTAATTTAACATCCAGGCATGTCAAAGTCTGGCTCGAAGATGGATGAGAACTCCTCTACCTCTGCTGGCAGGTTGAAAGTGGAAAAAACTGTGGGAGGGGTTGAGATGTAGCCGGGGAGAGGGCGGCAGAGCAAAAAAGATGAGTGTATGAAAGCTGCCTTATAAGGGGAAAAAAAGAGAGAGAGAGAGAGAACTGAGGGTGCTGCAGACACCGTCCAGACTGCTGACAAAGGCAGATGAGATGTGAGGAGGAGAGGAAGGAGGAAGAAAGAGAAAGAAAGGCCAAGCGCGAGAGGGAGAGAGAGAGAGAGGGAGGGGGGAGGACTGAGACAGAGAGAGCAAAGAAAAAGTGGTGTTTGGGGGAAGAAACAATGTGATGGTAGAAGTGGAAACAAAGGGAGCGACAAGGGAGAGGAAGAGCCGCTATCTCTGTGTGTCTCATAGTGAACATGAGTTATAACAGAGGCCTGTACAACAGAGGGCGGAGCCGGAGCCGCTCCGTGTCTAATCACTGGGGCAAGAATTAATACCGGGTGATGTTTAACCATTTAAGATAAGAGCTACACGTCTAACATGAACCTGATTCTACAGGATTTTGTTTTTTGTTTTTTTTTGCTGCCTCATTGCTGATGGCACAACGACTCTTTTTTTTCCTGTGTATTTCCTGTGAACCAGGTGATCCATGATGGCGTCATAGCATCACTTCAGCTCAACAAACAAAAACACTGATAAATACTGTACGCTGCTGTTCATGAAACCCACATGTCATCGAAAACAGGGCTGTGTGTGTTTGTGTGTGTGTGTGTGTGTGTGTGTGTCATATTTATGGCTAAACTACTTTTCACAGTGTAAAATCAATAAAGGGATCACGGTATTTCAGCCGCTATATGAAACAGTATGTTTCACACAACACAGAGGAGACAGAGCTGATACCCCCCCCCCCCAACCACTACCACCACCATCACCCCCCATGGTAGATGAACAGTGATTATCTGTGCCTATGATGCCACTGAAACAAATCCCCCCCCTCCCAAACACACTGGGTCTGGTGGGTGCATGGGGTGGGGTGGGGGGTGGGTGAGGGTGTGTGTGATGAGGTCATGATTAAATGAGATTAGTTAATGATTACTTAATGACTTGACAGGCGACCCCAGGCTCATTTACTGACCAGTGACTTCCCCTGCACACTCATTATTTGGCAACATGAGAACAATGGGTCAGTGTGTGTGTGTGTGTGTGTGTGTGTGTGTGCTCAGACGTGGTCTAATTACATTGGCTGTGGATTCTGTCTCATTTCAAAACAGGAGGAAAATTACCAAAATAAAATACACCATAAGCAACTCAGCTTTGTTTTGTCAGATTCAAAATATCATGATAAAAGTGTATTTTCCAAGTTCTTCATCTGACTGTATCTCTGTGTTTTTTCTCTCATCGTGTTTTTCCTTTCAGTCCCTGCTTCTCTCTCAGTTTCTCTCACTGTCTTGTGTTTCGTCCAACGACTCCATCCTGTACCTTTCGATAAAATAAATCCAAATAGAAAGCACTCAGAGGAAATAAACAATGGCCTCCAGCGCCTCGGCCGTCCACTTGGCCCCGCTGCGGCGGCTACAACGCCGCGCTCCTACTTATTTTATAAGGCAGCCTGCAGAGTGAACCAGGATCCGTGGGGCTTTTTCTATCCATCACAACAAGGTGAGAGTGCAACCGACAGATAGTGAAAAGATAGAAATGGCTCCACTAAGATGTGTTAAGCGTGCGCTGGACCGCACTGGTACAAGTTATTTATTTTCTAAATTGCAGCAGGATGTTTCATTGTCTAGAGATGTAGTTTTATTTTCAATTTGCTTTGTTATATTGACCCATGTTATTATTATTATTCAAAGCCATTATGAAACTGTTTTTAGGATTGGCAACTACATTTCCCATGATTCTCCTAAGTCAGTCAGGCCAATATCCAGCCTAATGGCTTGTTTCTCCCAGTGGCCAAACGCAGTACTGCATCAAAGACTCCCACTGAAAGAAAACAGCTAAAATGGATTTCCTGAATGGAAACGAATGGGCGCCATCTTGGAGCAAGTTAAATCTACATATATTGTATGTGTTCCTGATGTTTTCCTGTTGAAATTAAACCATTAAATCATATGTGACATTGCAGTAGTATAGTATAATATAACTGTAACAAGCAGTGAGGGCTCCTACAGTTAGCTACACTGCAACATCTGGCTAAAGTTAGCTAGTGTTAGCCGCTGTGCTAACCCATGCTACTTCCAAATGAAAATGTCACATGGTAAACCACTTATTTTGTCCCTGACTTCAGCCTCATGTGCCGTCTGGCTTGCTCCTGAGGCCCCTCTGTGTTTTGAATGACAGCTAGCATTAGCTGCTACAGTAAACACTGGCATAGGTCTGTTCACCCTCTTTGCTAAATCCACTGTTTGGTTTCTGTTGTGTTTTCTTTGCGATTGACAGGAGAGAGAGGTGTGTGTTTATGTGCATGTGACTCTGTGTTTATGTGACTGTGTGTTTATATCTGAATGTAAATTTGCACATGTAGCTTTGTGCATGGGTTCCCCTGAGTGTGTGTGCCTCTAAACCTGTGCTGTGTTTATGACTCTGCATGTTTGCCCACCTGTGGTGCAGTGACAAAATATGTGTGTGTGTATATATGTGTGTATGTCATGTATATGTGTGTGTGGTTGCTGAGTGGTGTCCAGATGCCCGTCTGTGGTTTATGGATATTCATTACAGAACCATTACAGCAGAGGTTACACGGGACGGGAGGGATGTTTTATCTGCTAATGCATAAAACACCATCTCTCTCACACACACACACACACATGTCTGCATCTCTTGACATCTCAGGAATGAAAGCATCTATCATCCTGCATTGCGGATCGACCCGTGCGTCGGTGGCGCTGTGCAGTGAGATGATGAGAAACAAATCACCCAAACACATTCCTACCCGCGACTTCCCGGACAATTGAATCACTGCAAGTCAGAACAACCAATCACGGCGTCGCGCCGCCGCCATTCGTAACAACGACAACTCTCTTGTAATTGAGCTTTATTAAAATGAGGAGTGTGTCAAGAGCGACTAGATCAGAATCGCTGTTGCAAATTTACACCAGAATAAACTTTCATTACACTCAACGGCCATTTCACCCACCCCACCGCCCCCTCACTGCTGGATCAATCTCATATTCCTCACCTGATCAATAACATTGATTGGCATAGCTGATTGCATCATGTGATGGTAACTGCTGGCTGATGCCCTGCCTGAGGCGCTGTCGGTTGAAACAATGGGTGTTTTTATTTACTACTTACTCCATTAAAATCCAGCGGAGTAAAGGGATGTTTCATATACGCTCCACTGTGATGGCGATCATTGGGAAACTGGACGCCATGTTGGAGCAGTTACAGGAATATCAATAAGAGACATTCTGGCTTGACTTATATCAGTATATAAGTGGAAACTGAGGAGGAAAAGGAGAACTTCTCTTCTCACAAACCAAGTCATAAAATAAATAAAGTCAAATTTGTTTGTCTAAATGTTTCTCCTCAAAGTGTCCAGCTCTGCCATGGACGGCAATAAAACCGCCAACATGGATGTTAGTTAGAGTCCAAACAAACCTAGCACCTTAATTATGAGTACACAGACATGGTCTCCTCAAAAGTAGGTCCTTCAGATAAAAAATAATCTGAGGTTCCTCGTTCTTGCTGAGCTCCAGGTTTTGTCGAGTACACCTTTTTTTTTTTTGTTTTGTTTTTGGAGAAACTTGTTACAAATGAGGCCGTGGGTGGTTCGAGTGCACGATGCAACTTGTGAGATAGAGAAAGGGAGCCCCCTCCCCGTGTGCCTGTGGTCACGTTCAGGGAGATAAACACAGGACATTAGCTCCAGGCTGGATGAGCCTCAGGGGCTACATGAGCTAATCTGCTCTAATAGACAGCACACATTCACTCATTACACCCAGAGTGTTCAGTGGTGGTGACTTCATCATTGTTGGAGGTGTGCAAAGACACTAAAAGGTAGGATTAAACCGAGAGAAGGAAGAAAGAACGACAGGTTAACATTTTAACCCCGGGCAAGGTCATTCGATTCTAATCAGCAGCAAAGACGTCGTGAATTGTGGTTAATTTTCCAGCTCAGCCTTCACACAGGTCAAGCAGTCACTCCCTGAATATTAAACACATGTTGGTAACCCTAACCCTGTGGCCATGTTACTGAACGGAGTATAAAAGTGCTGAAAGCTCCCAGTCAGATTAACATCTGATTTTTTATTTTACCAAATTAAAACATGAATAAGTGTTAATTAATAGTGTGTGTGTGTGTGTGTGTGTGTGTGTGTGTTGAATGTAAATGCAGGTGCAGTTCTACCAGTTCCTGCAGCACGATCAGAAAACGCAGGACCTCATTCACCACAGCTATTTGCAGATGAAAAAAAAAAAAAGAAAGAACAAACCTCAGGAAGTTGAAATGAAAAAAAAAAAAGAGTCAGACTTTGGTAGAAGTGCTCACAACTCACTCAGATGACGTCCATGACAAGCTAAGTGACAGGGCCAGGGAGTGGAAATAGCTTCATTCTTCAGGGTCTCTTAGCTAAAAGGTGGGAAACAGCTGCCCCACGTTTGCCTCGGTTTTATTGTGAGAGGGGCATCCGCTCCAGCGGACAGCTGCTGACACCGAGGCATTAGCTTCGGCCCTCGTAGTGGAGAGGGCGACAACGAGACTCAGACAGAGAGTGACAGTGACAGAGACACAGGGAGACTGAGACAGTGACAGACAGAGACAGATGGAAACAGACTGACGGAGAAAAAAAAGAGGAAAGTGATGTGAGTTCTTCATGTTTTTGTTTTTTTCCTGAGGGAGAAAAAGATCTTTGTTTTGTGCTTACAGCTAAGTGGCTGCAGCGGCTACTCGTGTATATTTAATGAGTCTTAACGCTTTCCAACAGTCATGTCTGAGGTGTTTAACAAAACCATCAACATTTGATTCCAGCCTCCGTGTGGTGACAAATTCAGCTGGTGACCACGAGGGTGGACAGTGGACCGGCGGTGATGAACCACGTTTTCCCCCCTTGGAAAGGAAATGTAATGTCTGGGCATCTCGGCATGCATCACGCGCCGAGCCCAGCCGATAAACCTGCAACAGCCTGATTACCTGCCCGCTAGATTCACTCACTCAACAAATCCCACAGAGGCCGAGGCCATGCCGCAGATTTGTATTCATCAACAGACGCTTTACCCAGAGTCAATCTCCACGGTGCGCACTAATCAGGACCTTCAGAACAGCGCTGGAGACTATTAAGCAGGGCTCAACACAGTCGAGCCCACTCCATTTCCGAAAGCACGCCTGGAGAGGCGCCGATGGAGCCATCACCTCTGCTGGTTGTTAATTCACTCTTTTTCACGCTGTCGCTCCCTGCCTCTCCTTAAGTCTCTCTCTCTCTCTGTTTGTCTTCCTGACTCTCTCTCTCTCTCTCTCTCTCTCTTGCTAACTGCTCTTAGGCGACTCGCTCTTGCCAGTTTTGTTTCTCGTGAACTTTCCCCTCCGTGCGACTGTTCAGCTGATTCTCTCCACTTGCTGCCCGTCTCGCTCTTATGTCAGTGTGTTGATGAGAGGAACTGTATCGAGTGCTGTGCCTGTATTAATCAGGGACACATGGAGCTGTTCCACAGGCTCTGGGCCCATTACAGAAACAATTAATAATTGATCGAGTTACTGGAGACACACACACACACACACACACACACGTTAGTGCACCCACAGATCACCAGTGTATATCAAACCCTGTCAGCAGTATAAAACAACTTGCTCTGGCAGGGAGTTGCGAGGTGTGAGCCTCATAGGAGCGACAACAGAACTACATTCACACACAGTTATTCAAACAGCTTCACTTTCACATTCACAGTGAGTCGGAGGCCTGAGCTGTCGGTTCATGTTTGTGAGTAACACATTCGGCTCCCAGCTTTCTTTCTTGCTGTCTTTCTTTTTTTTTATTTTATTTATAAATCACATCTGTTTTTCTGCCAAAATAGATCAGAGTTGTCAGTGCTAAAGAGAAGTAAGTTAAAAGGCCCCTCTGCCAATTTTTTACATGTCATAGTCAATTTACAGTAGTAATCATATAGAGTAGTGCTCAGCGTTTAAAAAGAGCAGTGTCATGTCTTCTGCAGCCTGAGTCTGCACTCTGCTGAGAAAATAACCTGAGTAACATCACTTCAGTGATCCTGCCCTGCTCTGACTTGAACGCTACACATTTTACAGGGTGGGAGGGGTGGGTGGGGGGGCACCAGATGGCGAGCACAGCAGTTTGGGTTCAAAATCTGACCCATGACCCACTGCTGATATCATCCACCCGTATCGTTTCATGTCATTTTCTGTATGTAATATTGAATCTCTGTGCTCAGGTTGAGGTGCTGATGTTACAACGACACCATCAAAGTTATTGTCTGCAGCACTGGGTATAAAAACTGTGATAATACTAAAAGTCAATCAAAGAGATTGAAACGAGGATTTATTATTGGATGTTATGTAAAAAGTGTGAAGTTTACATGTGAGCAGGTGAATCTAACTATTTACATTTTGGCGTTTTAAATGACAATAAATAAGAAAAACAAACAAAAAAAAAAAAAACTTAAAACTTCTCCCACTGTAGAAAATGTCTTTACACGACTCAGAGCTGAACTTGCGTCAGCAGAACTCCACGCCGCCCACCCGCCGCCTCTGACACAGCACCTTTACTTTCCACTGCATTATTTCACTGACAAAATAAAGTTTCTCTCTGGTTCTGTCTCCTCCACGCAGCCCTATTCATGCAGATTTCTCCCGAACTTTTCATGCGCACCTTGAGTTCGGCTTTTTTTTTTTTTTTTTTTTGTTATTTGCATTTCAAGATGTTGTGCTCATTTCTCAAAAAACTTGTAGGAGAGCAGACTGCAGGAGGACGACGACGACGAGGGAGGTGTGCAGAGGCCGACCGTTCCAGATGGTAGGAGCTTCGTAAAAACCTTCAGTGAGTCGTGGAGGTGATGGAGAGACTAATATCTGACTGGACCAGATCCACAGCCTCAAAACGACAGACCTGGGAGCGTGTGTGTGTGTGTGTTTAGATGAGTGTGCAACCACATGGCTTTTAATCAACGCTGCTGTCAGATGGAGGCTTAAGTCTCCACATGTGAAGTTTCCAGTAATAATCCAACACAATCACATCAGCTACGGCCGTAAGATGATGAAAACTTTACTTTAAACTGCCTCTCTGTGCTCTACTGTATATAACAACAACAATCCACAGAGTGAGAGATCCAGATCTCCATCACCAGCAGGTCCTCATCAGCTGCAGATAACACAGGCTTCATATAGGGTCTATAAAGATGAACATTTTACAAACAGACTGCAACACTGACTAGATCGTGTAACAATGCCATAAAGAGGACGGTTATTGAGTCTGGTGTGAGACGGAGCTTTGAGCTTCGATCAGTGGAGTGAATAGACTTGACTAGATGACTGGAATCACAACGCTCACAAAGTGGTTAATGTTATCCGGTAAACTGTTCTTTTCTCTGGGAATTAATCAAGTGGTTTGCATCTCTGTGAATCGATTATGATCTATCATCTTGAAAAATAAATGGGAGTACGTTCCCAATGACTTGTTGAACATCATTTGAATAAAGTCTGACAGGACGAGAAGAACGAGCAGCAAGATGATCAGTCAAGCCGTAAACAAACCAAATGTGTAATAATGCTTCAGTGGATGCTCACTACAGTAAGTCCAATTCCTTTTATTGTTGTCGGTGTCAGCAAGAGACTCTGTCAGCACAACATTATCATTATCATCACAGACAGGGCGATGATGAGAATAAAACACACACACACTAATAAAGTAGGTTTAGCTTAAAAGCTTAATAATGTTACTAATGACAAAAAGGTCAAAGAACGAAAGAAAAATAATCAATAACTTTAGTATAAGTATGGAGCAGGTAAACATGCTGACCTGCATTAACCAGAGGAACATCTCCCCTCTCCATTAAGCAGACCAGTGTTATGATGTCGGAGGCCACAGAGCACCGACTGACACTCCACAGACCTGGCTGTCTACCTACGCCCAGACACTGTCACAATGTAGATCCTTATCTGTTTGAAAGCAGCCGGTCCAACACACACACACACACACACACACACACACACCCCATGAGCACGGACACACACAGAGTGTAACTTGTAAAACCTGCTGTGGTAACGTGGGCTCGTCCACTGACAGTGTTTGAATAACACTGTGCTCAACAGCTCTGATCAAGAGGTGACCGCACTGTGAACCCTCCTGTGACCTTTGACCTCCCTGATACTCTCCAGATAACAGTGAGCGCCCCCGTGGTATGCAGGGTGTTTTAATGTACCACAGAATCATTTTGTTATTGTTGCTTTTGGAGTTTCTAAAAGGCAAACTATTATCTTTAAGGAAATTATAGATCACTGTCTCACTGGACTTCCTGTCTGTCTTACAACTAGCATGATGCCTCAAACCCGTGCGGCACCAGTGGAGCCACCGAAGCCAAATAATTACCAAGATGTATTGCAAACATCCATATGTGTCCTTAATGGGCCTCAGAGAAGAAATACTTTGAGGTGAGTTCCCAATTTCCGACTTCATCCTCAAACTCCAAAAGGATTCCCCTGAGGATTGAGCCAGAGATGATGCTGCTGCCCCCACGAGATGTTTACTTTTACTTGTAATCCGACTTATCAGCAGAGAAACCCATTGCCTCTGTCAGTGACTGGACCAAACCCCCTTCATCTTCCTGACGCAGTCCAGATGTCAGAGTCTCTCCACCTCAGTGAAAAAGTGTGGATGTTCCCAAGTTGTAAAGATGATGGAGAAGATAAACAACATGAGGGGAGGAACAAGAGGAGCCAGGGAGAGGGAGAGCAGGGTCCCCTGTTGTTTCGCTTGAGCGGCCATTCATCAGGTGTTCACGTTGTTGGGCAATCTATTTCTCGATCCTTTTAGCCATGTCGTTGAGCTATGGCCTCGCAGACCTGTGGGCAAAGGAAATGAGCTGTCTATCTGTTTCCTTGGGGGAACTGGATTTATTTTCTTTAGTGGGGAGGCTCAGGGAAGATCCTACCCAACCTAAGCCCCATACAACAGGACTGGAGCACGAGCACACAAACAGTTGTTGATGTAACTCAGTGTTTTGTTGCTCTCTCCGTATGGGAAGGCAGGTATGTGCCATGAACTCCCTTACAGCAGCTGAACACACGCTGCCATACAGAGGTGGTGTCTCAAACGCTATGTAGCTTCACACAGTGTTAACAAAAATAAAGGAGCTGGAGTGCATGAACAACCACAAACTATGTGTAATGTATTGCTGCCACGACAACTCACTGTGCTCTGGTTAGGTTTGGATTTGACTGATTTGCTTTGACTGATGCTTTTCCACACAGTACACACACACACTTTTGCAACAGGCATGGCACACGTATGGCAGATGATCCATCACCTGCTGAATCTCTGCAAAATGTTGTGCAACCCAAATTTTTCTGTCTGTCAGGGTCAATAAGTCAACATTACATCTACAGTCCATACAAGCATTGCACAACTCAGCCACACACACACACACTAACACATCCATGAAAACATGTTTTTGTGTATGTGCAGGCAGAGAAGAAGCTTCCAGCCTTGTTGATGTTTTTTCATCAACTAGTGCGTGAAAACTTTTCCGAGTCCATCAGAAGTGATGCTGTAAATGAAATGTGACAAGCTGTGCTGCTGCTGAACGTCGCTAAAACACCTGACTTATCACTGCACTCCTGCAGCACTGGGTAGCACTTAAATAATACGTTTCCCCTGACCATTTATAAAGTGAGTGCTGCTCTTGTTTCTCAGACGTAACATTTTCTGACATGGTTTCCAGCTGTGAAATATGATTTCAATCTATCTAAATGGTGGAAGTGTATCTACTCTCTCTATATACCTTGCCTCAGAGACAGATGGCGGCGTCAGGGCAGCTGGTGATTGAGGCAGAGGAAATGGAAGGTGGAGGTTGACGGTTTAACCCGCTGGGCTTTTATATGTGTTTGAGTGGCCGTGTCACGTGAGGGCTGAGGGGAACAATAGACGTGCTCCTCTGGGGAACTTTGGGAACTCATTCACCGGAGCTAGTGAAGGCTTTCTCACCTGCAAGTCAGGCAACAGTGTCAGCACTGAGAAAAACACGGGGACGCAGAGAGAGTAGAGACACACACAGTGCAAATGAGACAAGAGACAAGAGTATTAATCCTTCCACTTTCCTTATGGACGGAGGAGAACACAGAGCAGATTCACTGTGACTCCGGATAAGAGAATGGAAACACAGGGCTCTATTATATCCATTTCTCTTCCAGCTATTTATGCAAGAATGCTAATCAAACTTACCTTTTATTATCGAGGTTGGCTCAAATAATCACTCTTGGAAAAAAAAAATCTATTTGAGCAAGAAACAGCTTTATTTATTCAATTAAAGGAGACAATGTCGGCGCGGAGAATTAATTCTCTTTTAACTGCTGCCAGCACAATATGGCTCAACCGACATCCATATTAAAGACCCTAGTGCATTAATTAAAATCTGAAGCAACCAGTGCACTCAACTGCAATTTGAGCACACAAAAGAATTCATTCATTTGGCCTAAAATAATCATTAAAAAATATCCTGTTTCCTAACTCAGTGTTGAGTTTTCCTCTTATTTATTCATTGAATGTCTATTAACCTGAAGGCATTTCACAGAGAGGGTAATTTATTATTCAATAAGGTTGATATTGCGGCGCCGACACTCGGAAACAATATTTATTTGAGACAAATGTGAAATAAATCTCTGGTTAAAAGACTGTGAGATGGAGGGGAAGACAGAGATGGAGGGAAACTAAAAAATAAAACACACAGAAGTGTTGGATTTACTGATTTATAGTCTCTTACAACAATTCAGACTCCGTGTTGTTGTTGTTTTTTTTTTTCTGGATGCTGGCAGACATTTCTAACAGCGATGTGTTTTTTATCCTCCAGGCTAAAACTAACCAGCGTGTTTTCACAAGTTATTGACCATCTAATTCGGTTTGACCTTGAAAGACACGCACAGATCTGGGTCAAACAGCTGCACATGCTTCACATGCAGCATGCACGCATGCACAGCAGTAGTAGAGCCCACAAAACAAAAAAAACACCCAGGCGCTAACCCTGTGGCCAAATTTTACAATCCTAGATGGTGAACCTCAGGCAATTCAAGTGTCCTCATTTCATGATACCTTAGACACATTATAAATAAATACTCGGTCCTTATTATATACAGCGAGAGAAGAGCAGGAATTTACACCTTATTTATAAACAGGAAGTTGCTGAAATGTCCTTTAATGAGGAACAACATGACAACACTGCTGTAAATCCATTAGTCAGAATGGACAGTTTGTTTCCTCACATAAAAATGACAATGTACCCATCATTTAATGTGAGTGCAAAATGTCCGGTAATTACACACACACTCAAATAAATGATCAATAAGTCAAATGACAATTAAGTCACAACACACAGGACCACTTTACAAGCATGAGATTAGATTTGTGTTTGCAGATGCAGTGGCTGTCCAGGCTCTATAGCAACTTTCCCATTGGTGGAAAAATGGGGTATAAAAATATAATCAGCAAATATAATCAACTCTGGCTTAGATTGGATGACTGACTGTAAACACAACGCCCAGGAAAACATGTTAATTCAAACCCTTTTTCTTCACTGCACACTGGGAGAGAAGAGTGAGCTGCCGCCCTGCAATAAGTTTAAAAGACACTCGACCACCAGCTAAAACTTTAAAGACGGTGGCTCTGATACTTCCAGGAGCACCGACCTGAGGATGAGAAAAGATTTCTAGAGAAAACTTGGAAACATAAAGCTTCCACTTCACCCACTTTAAATTCAGTGTTAGCCATTCACTGCTGTATCCCTTCATGCTAATCAAATAAAAAGAACCACATTCACTATCATATTATACAATGGTAACTCATTCTTTAAGGTCATTAATGGGTGTGATTTTGATACCAGATTTTCATACCCCAACATTAACTTTAATTTACTGATTTTTTTTTTTTAAGGGCATTTTAAAAAGTACAAAATCCTCAGATTTAGACAGAGCTGTATAATTACAGTGGTAGGCATTGAAACAAATCCTTCCTCTGCATCTAAGCTGCAATTATCCTCCACCTCTACTGAACAGCCTCTGCAAGCCATTTTTCATTTTCCTAATACAGCTGAATTTATTGTAACAGAAAATGGTAATCTTTCAAGCCACAGTAGAACCTGACAGAACATTTCTTACACTTTTAATGGCTGAAAAAGGCTTAAATCAAAGTTTTTTTTTTTTTTGGGGAGAGGTAAAGGGGGCAGAGAGGATCCATCCAGGCAGAGCTGGAAAGTGGACCTCAGCTCTGAGTTTAAGTAAAGTGCAATCCTTATCATTTTTGATACTTTCCTTCAGACAAATGCTAGTCATCCCACCCAAGTGCACTCGAAGTGGTCTGAAGAAAAAAAAAAAAAAAAAAAAAAAATCAGCCTCTCAGACTCCATTACTTTCTTGGCCGTCTTCCAGTGTGTGGATATTTTTCAAGCATTTAGTGAGGAAAGATAAAACAAGCGCACACCAAACTGTTTCCGTCAAATTTCCATCATGCCGTATGATAGCTGCAGGTGTCGAACGCAGCCAGCGTGCTTCTCTCTGGAAATCTTCCTGTTTAATTTCCCAGTCCGCCCGCCTGCCCGCCTGCCATCCTGAGAGGATATGTTAAATGTGCTTGGCCTGGGGATGTTTGATTTCTCTCTGCTGTGCTCCCTTCCATCTGACAGATTGGAATAATAAGGAGAGCTAATTGGAGAGGCTGCTCATATGTTGATTAGATGTGTGTGTGTGTGGTTTTTCTTTTTAAAGAAGCATCCTCACTCACTCACTCACTCACTCACTCACTCTGAGTTTATGGAAGTGTGTGCTCCTTCGGTAGCAGATACACTGCAGCAGAGTGTGTGTGTGTCCTTGTGCTGTATGCTGTGTGTCCTGGGCATTGCCTTGACTCTCTCCAGCTTTTTTTTTTTTCTCCCCCAGTCAGCTGATAACAGCATATTGGGACACATTTCCAATTTCTGCTGTTTAGCATTACAACGCCTCTTAATCTGGGGGAAAATCAATGGCTAATAAGCTATGAAAATGTACATTTGCTGTTTTACCATTATGCCAGAGGCCTTGCGTGCGTCCCCTGGGCATCAGGCTATAAATACGCCTGCATTAGTAGTGAGAAAAAAAAAGACGGAACAGGCTAAAGTTTCAGCTGATACTGAATACCCGAGCTAAGTGGAAGAGAAGGAAAGCAAATAGCTCCTTTTTGCTTCTGAAGGTGTGTGAGAGCTTTTTTTTTTCTTTCAAACGACTCGAGTTTCAACCTTGTGTTTGAGTGTGTGACTGTGTGAGTGTGTGTACGAGTGGATGTGTGTTAGAGAGAGGAGGGCCGGGGGTACGCCTGCTAATGCTACCGTGTGCTCTTTAAAAGATGGAGGCTGCACGCCACTTTGAAATAAATCCTAATACCCAAGCCGCTTAGTTATCACACATTTCAAAAAAAGTATTCTACTCCACCACTGAGCATTATCACACCAGTCGTCGTCATTCAAGCGGGAACAAAGACCACACAGCTACTTCTACTTCTAAATGTGCTTCTTTCTCCTCTATACTGCTTTTAACTACATTTTCCAAACCCCTCTTTGTGGGCTCTTGATGTTTTGCGAAGTCGCTATTCTAGGCTTTAGATTTTTTTTTTTGAGCGATGGCGCTTCTGCACAAAGACAAAGACTAGAAGATTTGTGTTTTCACTGCAGCTGTGACTCCTGTTGTTTCTCCCAAATGGAGTTATCATTGAGTGAATGTTGAGCGAACTGACACTTTTATGAGGGTTTGTCCTCTGAATGTTGCCTCATACATTAACACTGGAGCAATGAGAGTGGGACGTCTGGTTGGCTTCAGGAGCAAAAGGGAACCAGGTGGCACCAAAACCTACTGAATTTCTTATTTCATGAGTTTTTTTGTTTTGTTTGTAAGGTTGAAATGTTGAATGATGAGCAACAGCATGTGTTATATATTTTTGAGTTGTATACTTGAGTTTCATATGAGTCATCACGTCTGGACTGTGTTAGTGAGTCACTGTTTTTAAACTTTTGAAACTGCATTATTTGGTCTTTTCAACTGGTTTTAATCTCCCGGACTGTTTGTTAAAGGATAGAGGACATCTCTGTGGAGAACTCACCTGTTGGTAAAAACCTCCTGAACGTCTGGCTCCTATAAGTTATCAGAGAAACAGTCAAACCAAAGGTTAGCAGGAGTTTCAGTGTCTGCTGCTGTATACACTGACTTTTAAAAAGTGAACCTGCTTTTTATTGATCATAGTCACCAGGTCTGTTGTAGGGAGGAGGAGAAGGACTGTGGATAATTAAACTCTCAGTATGAACTTCCCCAGTGTCTGAAGCTAAAGGAATAAAACTGGGAGAGGCCAGTGTTGTGTTTTGTTATTGTTGTGATTGAGAATTGGCAGAAGTGACATTCTGTGTTGTTAACATTTCTTGATGCTAAATTCATGTTTTCAGTATGGGGGGGGGGGGGGGGGGGGGCTGTCTGTGCATGGTGGCTGTTTAGGTTGTTGTTTGTTGACTCTCACAGATAAAGATGTCATTTTGTGGTGGCTTTTGTCCCATCTTGTCATTTCCTTTGATTTCTTGCCAGATATAAAACCTGAGTCTCCACTCACTGTGTAGTTCAGTGCTGACAGTTTACACACACACACACACACACACTCACACTTCTGCCAATTCCACATTTTCAATCTTTCAAGCTGCAGCTTAAGCACTGTTATAGCACAGCGTTTACCAGATAGCACCTCTCTCTAAACGTGCTATCGTCTCCTCATATATGTACATATGTGTGTGTGTGAGTGCATGAGTGTGTGTGCAGTTTATCTGGCCTGCTGGTGAGCTGCAGGACAGATTGTCGCTGGCAGTGCTGAGCAGGAACGGCTTGACCTGACTGGATGTAAACAGCATCAGATGAATACAGGGGCTTAGCAGGCGGAGCGGCGTGAAGGATGAATGACTGCACAGCTTAGCCATGGCCTCCATCAACATACCTACACACACACACACACACACACATCACGTACAGTGCATCCCATCACAGCACATCACAAATAACAGACACCACTCGTGTGACGGACGCTCTCCATCTTGAGTGAGAAGTTCAATTCTACCCAGTCCTACTCTCTCGAAGCTGGGCCCCGAGCTCATCGCTAAAAGCCCCGGTGTTTAATCCATCAGCGCTGCCTCAGCCTCAGGAGGGAAATGCAGAGGTATTTGCCTCCTTCACACACTCACAATATGAGGCGACACCCAGGCAAACAACATGACAGAGAGTCTTGTGAGATTTGCTCACGTTTTACCTGATAATAAAGTTGATTATGCAGATCAAGTCAAAGGCTACGAGAAAAATATAAACATACACATATATATAGTTTGTAGTGTATCAGTCAGCCTATTCTTGGCACCCTCCTTTCCCAAAGCATCTTTTTAATAACGTTCATAAGTTGTGTCTGGCAAGAGCACTCCTGCCTGGCCTTGACAACTTCTATAGCTCTTTGGAAAATCAATGCTCCGATAGGACTGAGTCAGAGCCTGAGGGTGAGGGAGAGGGATGTGGACGGAGGTAAGTGAAAGAAAAAGGGAGGGAGAGGAGGAAAGGAATTAAGATGTTAGAGGAGCTGAAGAGAAGGAAAAAAACACAGAAGAAGAAGAAGAAGAGGAGAAGTGTAGTGCTGTGATATGGTCTTTGTGTTACCAAAGGCCTGATCCTCTGTTAATAAATGCACCCATTCAATTCAAACCTAAGTGAATTTCAGGTAATAAAAGAGACAGTGAGGCACCAAGAGTGAGTCTCTACTGTTTTGGGTTTAAAGGGTAATGAAAGAATTTTTTAAAAATATACTTTTCCCTTCATGTGTTCTTGGTTAAAACCCAGTGGTGCTGTGGGACTTAGTCCGAGCCATGGCTCCTGCTCCCACTGTCTGAACACTGTGGATCCACTGTAAGTGATTTCATTTACTTTATTTAACACAGATTAGGTCTCTGAAGAGACTCTGATTTGAAGAACATGTTAGAAACGTGTCCATGCCTCTCACACAACAGCATGACAAAGATTCAGAGGTAAAGATGGTACAAATGTGGAAACGAGTTGTTGTGACATTATTTTTCTTTATGATGTTGAATCTCCTCCTAGAATAGAGAGAGAGAGAGAGAGAGAGGTAATGTGCTTAAATATGGCCGAGGATGTGTGTTCCTGTGACCAAGACGATTTCTAATGGTGGCGACTGGATCTCAGATGTGCACACACCTGGACTTCGAGCTGTCACTGATTCCAGCCACTGATTCAAACCGAACCAAGGCTGCTACAGACAAATGGTAGAGCTCCTGTAATTCTTCTTCTTTGATTCACGTCCTGCAGTGGCCTTTTGCATTGGCTCAACTTTGGTGATGTGGTAGAAAAGAAGGACGCTTCTTTTGGAAGGATGCAGTCCCCGAAGTTGGATGCAGCTTATCACACCCAGGGAGCTGTGTGTTGTGCACACAATGTGAGACCTGTATCCATGGTGAGCAGCGCCGGGGTAGCAACAATCGATGCGTAGTGTGAAAGCGTCTTTATTTGGATAATCCCTGACAAACCAGGTCATTGCAACAACAAAACAAGCCTCCCAAGAAGTGATTTGTTACCGAGGGTTTGGAGAAGTGTGTTCCTCAGTTTAATAAAACGGCCTTATATAAGTCACCTAAACAGCACAATTAGTTCAAGTAAAGGTCCTGCTCTGACCCTCCAGTGACTTTGTATGACAGACAAGTGCAAGGGAAGAGGAAATCAGAGCTGAGGGGAAAAGTGGAAAGGATTTATTTCTACTTAACGATAAGAGCCGACTGTAGCAAGTTGAGGGGGGCAGATATGGGAGATGGGGATGTAATTCAGGTGGGAGCGAGAGACGTGAAGTATTTCCTGAGAAGATGACAATTCAGATAAGAGCTGACGATACAGAGTGGCTTAGGGTTTTCCAAACCAAACTGGGGCCACATGCCGGAGAAGATCTGAGGTCAGACGAAACGACAGGTACCTGACAGTGTTGGCTTTTAACCCATTAAGTCCAGATCTGATAAGTGTGTTTCTTCATGTAAGACTGGATGAGACGTACACGAGCTCTTAAGATGTGATTATGATGCATTTGGGTCAGGAAGCTGAAATCCTTTAGGGGATCGAAACTGACTTCAGCCTCATAAGCTACTGACCAGCTAATCAAAGTTCAGGGTGAGACATGTTAACGGAAGAACAGGCTTTAGTGAACGCCAGGTTTAGCGGTCACTGTATGTCTTCAAGGGTTAAATGGTTAATTAAACTACCTGTGACGAACAAATGCAAAGAATATCTCAAATGTTTTTTGGACAGATTGATCTGCAGTGCAACTACACACCTCACAGTAACAACTCAACACAATAACATGCTGCCATTATCTGTAAAGAATAATGAAAAGCAATTTCTCACAAGGGCAGCGACTTTTCTTTTTGGACTGTTTCTTCAGACCCATCAGAAAAAGTGAAATTTCATTATTCTGTGCTGATGCCTTCATTTATCCTTTTCTGCACTGAATCCGTTCAAAGAAACACGACTCAGGTGCAGAGGAGGAACATTTAGCTTTTACCTGAAACCTCAATCAGTGATGAATGGAATATCACATGTATAACAGTTACCGCTATATTTTTTGCCATCAGGAAGACATCCAGGAGTGCTGACACAGTGATGTCCATGACATTAGTCTTGGGGATGTGCCGGACGGATAACGCTCTGCTCTACAAGAAGAAGGACAAATGCTAATTCTGGCAGGATTTCACTGCATTATCAATGAATGATTAATGACTCCGGGTTCACTATCAGCGGAAAATATGGGAACACCATTTTCATACAGGGGAAACTGTCTCGCTTAACTTAATGATTAGTAATTAATCAATGTCGAGGCCCAATCAGTGATCAAAAAGGGGACTGGAAAGCTGATTCCCTCCAGAAAGGAGTTGTCACTTCCTAGGTGGGTACATGACATCGATTGTATTACCTCAAAAATGTATAATGGGAACTCAGTGGAGCGTAACTGGGAGTGTGTAAAGGGAATTTGAAAGACAAGATATTCCCAGTATGATTGATATGCAGATTAAAATATGTTTCAGCATCTAAATAATCAAAGCCAAGCAATATTATATAAGCCTGGACTTAAGACAGCATTTAAATGACTTCAACGTGCCCATCGTTCGCAGTGCACGGTGAAATGTAGATAGTGAAACAACCAGTCATTGAGGCTTTTAACTTTATCAGTGTCATTTAACCAAAACCAGTGGTGACTAATGACTTGTAGTTAAAGATATTGTTAACAATCTGTTAGTCATTATTGGTCAAACTCCATTATAAATATGTGATCAGTTCATCAGAATGAATGCTTCTGTAAATAATGTCTGAGAGAAGCAGTGTGTGCTGGGAAGTGTAGTCCCACCTCCCACCTTGTTCAATCTCTATGTAGCAAATATGCCTATAAAGGAAGAAGAGGACATCTAGGTGTCTTTGTTCATCTTGTAACTGTTGCTAGTGAGCATTTCAGCAGGTTTCGATTTCTAAATGAAAGTTTTTCTACCTACATGTTGAAAAACATGATGATGATGTGATTTCAGTGTCTGCATTGCATTATACTATATTAACCTGAGTGTATTAAACGAACATGTTTCCTCGTGCTTCTCTGTAGCACAATGCTTCATTTATAATGTATGCTGCTGTGACACATTTTACCTTTATCATAAAACTGCTGCTGCTGTGATTTAGATAATGCACTTGACCACATTGTAATTTTGATGGAGGCCCTAAAAGTGCCTAAAATCCGGCCTGTTCCTGGCAGGAGGTGGGACGCACATAAATGATTCCTGCCACAGCACCCGGGGGAGATTTGCAATTCTACCTTAAATTGACATTTTGAATGGGCAGGAGGTTTGGGGGCGGGGGTTGCATGTGATGTGATTGTGCCTGTGTGCACATTCATGTGTGTGAATCTACCTTTCAGATTGCACAACACCCCCCCCCCCCGCTTGATTCACAATGCTTTCCCCTCAATGTAAATATGTGCTCCTCTATCAGCAGCTGATTAGATCAAGTGTCAGCGCCTAAACAGATTACTCTGGCAAGAGGCAAGCAACAAAGCAATAACACACTCCGAGTCTCAATCTGTTGCTTTTAACTTCATTTCACAGACAGACTCCTCTCAATTTCAATATCTACACCAGCATCGCTATTTGGCTAAAAAGCAGCAAGAGCTTTTATTGGATGAATTGTCCTGCCACAGCTTACAGCTTACTCCGTCTCCCACTAGGACGCACCGTCTAACAAAGGACGTCATGTTTATGAAGCAACTGAATATTCATGACAATGGTATAATCTTTGTATCTTACATTTTGGCACATGACACTCGACTGACTGACTGAACTGTGGTTTAAGTGCGTCCACAGAAGCTCTCTTGCATCAGTCAGTATCCACACTGTTGGAAGCAGCTAACACAAAAGAGAACAGCACAGAGGAGCTCACGGCACCCCCACTGCTCCACTGCAGTGGGGGAGTTTTCTATAACCATTATATCGAAGCTTCCAACCATGCCACCCCAGTGCTTTGGCCTGGTGGCCTGCCAGGCTCGGTGTATACACTGGTGAACACCCTGCATCCAGGCGCTTCAAATTAAGCAATAAATCAACAAAATGATTAAAACAACAACAACAGCAACAACAACACAGGTGCACATACAGCACGTGATCAGTGAAAAGAAAGATTTGTTCAATGCAAATGTGCAGTCAACAAAATAAAGATGCAAATCAACGTGTTTCGATCCATTACTCTTTCATCATATATTTTGTTTCCTTTTCTTATTCAATACGGTTCCCAACTTACTTTCATTAATGAATTCATGCCCACATATACAGCACAGCATCATATGGTACACTGTGACATCTCTGTACACCTGGTGTCATTTCTGAATCAGAGACTTATTCTCCACCCCTCCTTATCACAACTTCTCTAACTCTGGACTTCAGCTGCATCGAAAACATTTTTGCAGTACTTAGTCTTTTTTTTAAAAAACCATGGAGATTTTCGTGAATGTTTAAAAAAAAAAAAAGTGTATAAAACAGATGCATGAAAACTCATTTATGGTGTCAGAGGCTCCCTGCTGAGAGCTCCTCTAATTGGCTTCCCTCTCCCCAAGACCAATCAGAACGGTCAATAATTGGAACAGCAGGAGGGTGGGCGGGAGGTCGCGGCAGACGCAGCTTAGCTTCATGCGATTGCTCTCTAATTCACTCACCTGCCTGTGCTCTCTCTCTCTCTCTCTCTCTCTCTCTCACTGCCTTCATTTGGCTGCTGCCACATCAGGACTAATGTCCACCTGTTGTCTGCCAAGATTTCTCCTCAGCCTGCTTCCACCCATAATGCGCTCAGGCTCACCCTTCTTCTTTTGCCGCAGTGTGATAATACGACAGCGTTTTGTGTGTGTGGGCTCGTGTGTTTACATTTGCAATTGCAGAACCATCCATAAATAATGATGTGTGTTTATTGTACCGTGTCTTATAAGCAGATATATTATTTTAAATAGGTTTAGATTACATCCTAGCGCAGTCTAAAAACAACTCATCCTCCTGATGGCTCTGCATGCAGAGAGGAATTCTGGGATATGAAGTGAAGACTGGGTGAAATGACAATAATGTTAAAGTAGTGCAGACAGATAAGACTTCCTGTAGAGAGAGAGAGAGAGAGAGCAGCATTAAACCTGGATACAACTGAATAACACATTTAACATGCATGAAAAACTCATCAAGGCTTCAAGTCAACGGCGTCATTCACGTTCGATTTTGGCTGCACTCGGTGGGCACAAGGAGTTTTTTAAACTGGAAAAATGAGACAAATATAAACATTTTCGACAGACTATGCATCATGTCACACAAAAAGAAAAAAACAGAAAAATAGAGAGAAAAATATTACAAAAACCCAGCCAGCCATGTTTTAGAAGTACAAATCTGTTACACACTGGTGCTCTTCTGTCCAACTCGTGAGTCTAGTAAAAAAATAACTGGAAGCTGCAGAGCTGCCACAAAGGTGCACTTACTTTTTGTTTTGGCAACAAAAATTCAGTGCCAATATCTTTACACCACCTCCCTCCCCACGTTAAATCCAATCCCTATAACCCGCAGCTGCTATTTATTTTTGTGACTATCGTGTCTCGTTAATCATAAACGGTGTCACATGTCTGCGGTGAATACACTGGGTGTGAGTACGGTTGGTGGGGATGATGTGTATCTATATATCAACATGGCCCAAATGGCCCAAAATCAACAGCTGCAAGTCCCACGATGCTCAGACAAAGTCAGAGCGGCATAAATTAATTGCTCGTGTGAGACTTCACGCTGGCTTACTCTAATTAACTTCACCTATGCCTGTGTGCTACTTGAGCCGCTATATGATCTTCTATGTGGACAATAAGATTAGCTGCAGTCACAGCCAGGCCGAGCCACATCTGTTCTCTACATCCTGAGTTGTGGTTAGGAAATTAAAGCTTTCCATACTGAACCCCCTAAAGACACAGCGGTGAGAGTTGCAGGCTCTATTTACTAGGATCTCACTTCATCAAGTGGTTTCGTATTTCAGTTGACGAAGGCGTTGAGTGAAATGTGGCACAAAAAAACATTCGTGTAAACAGGAGTGAGTGGAAAAACATGACCTAAAAACTTGACTGAATCAAAACAGCACCCTCCAAAATCAACTTTATTCAACTTTCTCCTCTGCTGGAGTTTCATATGTATATATGTTATATAAGAAAATGCATTTCCTCCTAACCCAGTTTGCACTGCACGAATCCACACAGGTCCCACTAACATTTATTTGACAACCAAATCCCCATATTCATTACTGTCCTAGAGTCTAATGGTAATAAGAAATAGTTTCAGACCTTCCTCCAACTTATTCAATTCCTTGTGTAAATACACCACAGGCCAGAGAGTGGAGTGCAGGCAAGCCGAGCAAACTGGCAGCCTGAGCACATAATCCCAGCTACAACATGGCACAAAGCGGAGAGGAGGAGAGAGAGGGGGATTGTGGGGGAGAATAGGGAGGAACAGGAGAGTAAAAGGGAACAGAGAGAGCAGAGATGAGAGGAGGAGAGAAGAAAGGAGCAAAAGAGCGAGAGAGAAGAGAACAAATTATTTAGGGATGAGAGGAAGTGAAGAGCAACTTTTGCAAATACGCTTGTTGTGCTGAGGGCTTATGACTCTCTATCCTGATGCTCATCTGCACATTTGACCTCTGTGACCCACAACAACTCACAAAACAACAGAGCTGAAGTATCTGAAAACTGCCGGGCAATTCTGTAAAACACGATTATTCAAGTTTAATCAGCATGGAAACAAACATACAGCTCATAGCTTATATGAAGGACTCTTCACTCAATATGCACGAGCAGGTGACAAAACCTGCAATAAGAAAAACAGCATGTCTTCATTGATGGAGAAAAACCTGGATGCAACTTGGAAAAACTTTCACTACATTTGCAGAAGCAGACATGACTCCAGGGCTTCAGTGAAAATGGTAAAGTTTAAATATATATGTGAATTTGTGCCAGACGAAAAAAAAAAAAGCCTCATGCATTATTTATTAAATCAAAAATGCAATTAAAGATGATAAAGATAAATCTCTTTATCATAGTAATTTACACCCACACTCTGATATAAACTCAGACACTCTTAAATATTTTGATTTAAAGCCTCTTTCCCACTTATCTGCAGAAATATTGTGCACCAGGCACATTAAGTTTGTCTAAAGTTAGTTATTAAACTACTTTATGTGGTCATATATATATATATATATATACCTGGCTGAGGAAGAGACACAACATATAACCCCACTTTGCTCTTTTAGGTTTCACATCCTCTCTCTCTCTCGACACATTCGATTTCTTATGCACATTTCACATCGCCCAGTTCAGCTTGAGGGGCTTGAAAGTTATAAAATTAAAGAGTTCTGTTCCCTTGTGAAAGTGAAGCAAAATTGCATAAATGACCTCGGACTCCATCGGGATCAAATTCGCTCTTGTTCAACAAATGAACTGGTGCATTAATATATACTTTCACATTCATTTACCCACTGCAGGAGTAGTTACACCCCCCCCCACCCCTTCCTCTTATCTCCATTACTGCACTGCAACCCTGAGGAGGAGAGCACTTCACGTGGAGCAGACCTCTGCTACATGCCAAGCTGAAGTGGTTTACTTCAATGGAAAAAAATTGAGAGGAGAGAAAAAAACAGTTTTATCTGTTGAGCCATCACACTTCACTTCACTTTACTTATTAATTCCTTGGTAAGTATGAAAACGGGCGGCTAATTCTGTCTGAAAGTGCATCAGCCAAACAGCTGTGGGTGAATTAACTCATCGCGTCATAGCCTGGTTATTCTGGGGTATAAATCTCTAGTCAGGGAAAACAAGTCAAACATCTTAAGATGGAGTGTGGTTGAGTGTAGGAATACATTACTTTGAGTTCCCACTTGTAAATGAAATTGGTTTCCTCGCCAGTCGTAAGCGCATTTGCACTGAGTACATTTCAACCTTCACCTCCCCAAGTTAAGATGCAGGAGCACCAGCGCTTTGCATGTAAATCTCTCAAGTTTAAGCACACAGCCTACGCTTGCTGGCTTGCTCTGTCTGTCTCTTTCTCTCTCTAACACACACACACACACACACACACACACACACAAAGCTGCACAGCAAATCCAACTCTGACTTTAACTCTCTTAAACTCTATAACTTGTATTTCCTGTGAAATACACTGTAGGGCAATTCCAAAATGAGTCACTGGCAGAGACGCAAATTCAAGTGTATACACACACACACACACACACACACACACACACAGATATACACATGCTTGCCCATACATTCATCAACACAGCTGCATTGAGTCTCTGGCAAGGACACGCACACACACCTACACACACAAATCACTATTCACCCATCATGTAAATAAGTGAATGTGACCAGCCAATACCTTTTTTTTTTTCTTCTCTACCCATTAAACATCTCGTCCGTCTGGCAGTAACTTTTCCTGATATGAAGACCCAAAACATGCAAGACCATGTCCATGGTTCAAAGTTCAGTGTCCTTTTGTCCTTGTCTTTTTTCTCACACTAATCTCATTAAACCGCGCCAAGTGAAAGAAATGTGTGCTGCAACGCGGCGTGGCGTTTGTTGATGTAATGTGGCTCGGTTGAAACCTCACTGGTGGAACCTCATCCCTGTGTGAAAGCCAAATCACATGCTGAACCTGAATCTCAAGAAGCTCGGCTCTGAAAGCATAGAAATCTGGATTTGATTTGGATTACAGGACACACACACACACACACACATGCAGCTAAGGAAACCATATGTTGACATACACATGTCAACATACAGCGGGCTCTTGAGCTCCAAACCAAACCAGAAAATCACCGTACATAGCACAGACTTCATTATTCAAATGCAGCTGAGCGACCACACTGTGGGTCCCGACGCCCGATATTTACATCATTATCTCCTCCGCTTTCCAGCCTCACAAAGCTTCCTGCCCCACAGCAATCTGGCACGACTGTCCTGCCTGCCGTGCCGTCATGTGCTTTTTCGATAAGTAAAAAACATTTGATTAGTAATTATATAGTTCTTTCTTTTTTTATATAGCTCATACGAGTCTCGGAACCTTATGTTGCTTTCAGGAGGGATGAAACAAAGCCCAACTGAACAAACTCAGTGTGTGTTTGTAGCTGATATACAAACTTCAAATGTGAGCAGCTGGTGGTGAAATTTTGAATCTGGAAACGTCGGCTGCTGCAGTCGGATCTCTAACCCAGTCTGAACCTGGAGCATGGACTAGTGCTTGGCCTTAGCAGGGTCATAGGCTCTGACAGTGGGGTCATTTGAAATATGGGCACACTGGGACATTTCACATGATGTAATCACTTAACTTTTTTAAGATTTCATTCTGAAGTTATTTGAAGAATGACTGTCTGTTTATGTGCGATCCACCACAGTGAACCCACTGTATTGTCTCTTTAAATCAGATCACAGGGTTGAGCCTTCTCTGCAGCAGAATTTAACCAAACATCGCAGACAATGTGGTTCTGTTGGCCAAAGCCGGGACCTCCAGCAGGGACATGGACTGGGGGTTAGTTGAATGACAGTAAGCTCCTCCAAGTCTGAGGCCGTGCATGGTTCAGCCCCAAAAATGCTGCATTGCTCTCTTGGAGTGTTCAGTGTTCACACGTTCTCGATTGAACAGTGGATGTTTCTTGCCAAGTGACTGGAAAAAAAGAAATCCCAGATACGAATGAGTTTCCTGCACGGGGTGAGGAGCTCTGGCTCTGGCTGGCAAATTCCCAGGATGAGCTGGAAAGATGGAGAGAGGGATGTCTGATCAACTTTACTTAACCTGCTGCCACTAGAATCTGGCCCTGGATATGTGGAAGAGAAAGGATGGTTGGATAAAGACGTCTCTAGATTCATAGTTATTCTCAGATGCACGTCTGTCCCTGAAGAGCAGAGGAGGCTTTGTCTTCACTTTCATCTAAATCACATTACAAACACAGTTCCATCTCCGCCGGCTTCTCATGGATGTAGTTTAATGTTTAATGTAATAAGTCACGTTCGTCTGTGCAGGTGTTATTTCACCACTGGTGTCTTATACCCTGCTATATACTGACACGGCTCAGTTTAAGCTAAAATGTCATCGCTTCTCGCCAAAAAGTTCTCACTTTTCTGCCAAGTCCCCCAGCTCGTCCTCAGGAGCCTAATGCAGCGAGTCAAAACAGTTCGGTGGTGCCACGGCAAACTGTGCGCCTGGGTCTGAGCTACCACAGGCTTCCCACTATCACTGCATACTGGGAACAGTGGGAAGGAGATGCCCATGCTCATTTTTCAGTCCACAGAATGGAGCAGAAGCAGCATTGTGTATTGTATGTGTGTGCGTGTGTGTGTGTGTGTGGGTGTGCATGTGTGTGCATGTCAACAACAGTGATTTAAATGGATGCTCCACAGGCACACCAGCACAGTATTGTGAATCACACATCAGGACACCTGGCTCTCTGCAGGATGCACAACAAGGCCGACACTATTCTCACACACATTAACACCCACCCACACACACAAACACACACACACACGATGCACATTAGTGCGGTCTGGCCGTGCAGCCCTCTCACTGGTCCAACTGCACATTATGTCCCTTTCACCTCCCCATCCCTCTGGCTGGACGGTGATAAGTCCCCTCTCTCAGTCAGTGCGAAGCTGTGAATAATGGATGAAGTACAAGTTGTGAGCAATCACAGCGGTGTACTCACATGATGGACACACACACAAAGAGAGACACAACAGGGACAGCAGGCATCTGTCTCTTCCTCTTTCACTGCCTCCTCTGCTTCTGTTTGGCTCTTTCTCCATCTCCATCATAACACACCAGCATTAATAGTTGTCTTCTCACTCTACAAACAACACAATAAGACAATTCAGGAAACTCTGACAAGTTAAAGTCAGTCCGCCCGCTCAGTGGTTTGACCCCAGGTCGGCCAACTTCACCTTAAAACCACTCCCACCATGTTTCACTCAGTGTATGAATAATAGCCTCTCCGAGTCCAACACATATGCACACACAAACACACACACTCACAACACTCAAATCCCCTCGAGGTGGTGTGGCCGTGCCAGCTCCGATTCTCATGAGGCCTTTTTTTTTAAGTTCTCCTGGGATGCTCTCTGTGTCATTACCGTGTCTTTGAACATGACTGTGTGCAAAGTGTGTGTATCAGTGTAACTCTGAGTGTGAATGCAGACAGTGTGATATTGTGCGAGGTGTCTTTGGCTCAGTGCCAGTAACCTGTGGGGGTGGTGGTGGGTATCTTGCTCCTGTCTGGTTATAGTCGACCGCCATGGTTTCCTTCAGGGCTCGTGCCACGTTCACTGACCTGTGCCGGTCTGCTTCAACAGACTGGACAGGAGGAGGTGTGCGAGCGGTGGAGCTGAGGAGGAGTCTTGGGTAAACACAGAATTAGAGAGTCGTGTTATTGACCCTGCATTGTTTTGTTAATCTGCCTAATGAAGTTTCTGGGTTTGTTAGTTTTCTACACCTCTTTAAATATGTATTTTTTCAACAGTTCATTAGCCTTATTTATCTTCCTGTAGCTCTGGATCCTGCCTCATTATTGCTTTTTAATTTTCACATCAACTTAACTTCACTCTATTGGAATTAAATGGCTTTTTTTTCCTGCTTGAAGCCAGACACTCAGTACAAACACAAACATATGTCGTGCAGATCTTAAAGCCCTTTGTGTCATATTTATAAGGCGTGAATTTGTACCATCTATTTATCTTGTTTATTAATTAAATCATAATATGAAAACATGGTCTTTATTTTTTTTCCAAAGTTCAGGTCCAAATCGATCATTTACAAGGGCATTAATGTATATTTTGGCTGATTGGTAACAAGATATTCTAGTGCAGAACTGCCAAAAGACATTATTACATAGTTTTATCATCAGAAAAGATATATAACGTTGATTTTGACTTTTCAGCTCTGAAATATCCCACTCACAGCTCTCCAAATTATAACCTGTTACCCACAGCTAATGTTAGCACTCTATATTATAAATGTTAAGGTTTTTTGTTAAGGTTAAAAAATGAAAGCGATAATTTATCTTTATTTTATTACTCACACAGCCTAAAAACGCTAATATCTGTCTAGTTACAAAAAAAAACAATACAATACACAGCAATGGAAATTTTTGCTTGCAGTTCTACTTTTCTTATTCTGCGGGTTCAGAGATGCTTCAAAATGACTTGAAAGAAACTGGTAAGTAGCTGAAACTTAAGAGAAAAACCAAACATTCTTGATAGTCAGTGCAACACTTAAACTGAACACTAATGAATGTGAAATCTGTATTTGAGACTTAACTCAAGTGGATATTGACCAGTGATGCTGATCAGACACCTTCATGGCATGAATCTTGACCACATTGCCCAGTCTACTTACAATCAGGCAGCTTGATGCACCCATGCACCCAAACACATATGTGCCACTCATGAATTATGCACTGACACCATCAGTGTTGGAAGAGTGGAAGAGAAATACTCCAGTGTCACTGTCACTGACTGAATCATGGTCAACGACCTTTAAATTAAATATTTCATACACCTCCCTGTTCCCATTGTTTGATCTTTTTTCATCAGCACATCTCTCATTTCATGCTTAATTTATGCAGATTAGTAATATTTTATGAAGCGCCATAAGTCTTCCTCTAAAAGATGCTTATTTAATCTGTAACGGAGCTAAATAATATATTTACCTTACAGCTCTGTTTCTCTTTACTCATCAGTATCTCACATTCAGGCTGTAAGAATTGTGCAAAGTCTCCACAAAAGGGATGAAAGTCTGAAAGCTCTGGGCGTGGCCCTGCATAAGCTCCTCTGACTAAGAACGCTGATTTAAAATAAGCTCTCTCTTTCAGACAGTCATGACTCATTTGGTTCGGGAGGAGATTTTAGTCTTGCTCATTTAATGATAACAGCTCATCCAGAAGACAGTGGGCCACCGGCCAAATCTGCTGAGCTGACGAGGCTACGGGATGATGACAGGGTGTTCTGGGTGGTACAGGAGTGGAGGAGGGGGGTCAACAGGAGGAGCAGGTTTGATCCCTGGGGGTGATCTGACGCTCCTCTGTGTGTTTTATCCAACTCCATTCTGAGTTCAACATTTTGAGCAGCACAAGAATCACTGATTTCACTCCCATTATTCAAAACGCTCCATTACAGATAGTTCTGTGTTCAAAATCTGAGTTGTGAATTTTAACAGTGAAAAAGGTTTTTCAGGTTGTTAAGGGACAAATCGACGGCTGAGTGTTTAGGGCGTGATGTGGGCACAAATGCCCCGAGCCGAGAGTCCTCAGTTCAACTCCTGCTGCCATAAATACTACATTCGAGTGAATTATCAAAGTGCTTATCGATCACGATATAGGCCTACCACACTGTCGGTGGGGGGAGGGAAGGGAGGTCTAATATATAATGTCAGATTTGGCAGACTGTGAAAGAAAATGAATGAATAAATAAAACAAATAGTTTTCTTTCAATTTTATGAAAAATATCAGGCAATTTTAGATTATAAATATGTGATAACTACAAATATTAGCCCACGGCTAAGTTAGCTCCCATCTCCAAATTACAGACACCATGAGAGAACTTTACCTGTGCTCACTTTTTACCTCCTCACCTTTTCTTCACTTAGCTGGCTGCACTCTCAAACTGTCAGCCACCAAGGAACTGCACAACTCAACCACTCTTCTTACAAAATGTTTTCTCACAACGGAAACCATTTCACATCCTTTCGCTGAAACGTCGACCTGTTCTTGGCTCAAGAGAGCGTTTCGCCCTGCCTGAGAACGAGCTCGGAGCGAAGTCGTCCTCCGGCGGGTCTGCTCTTCCTCCGACATGAAGCTGCTCTCTCTACGTGCCAGATTTGGGGGGGTGGGGGGGTTACCTTGTGGTGATCGATAAGAGGTTGAGGTTGCAGTGTTTAACCATCAATTCTGTTCCAATTAAAACACCAGCTGAACTGTGTCAGTGGGATTTGACCTCTGAGCTCTGACCTGACCAAACGACGCAGGCGTGACATCTATCGAGATGTTGAACATAGACAAACTTGTGCAACGTCCCCTTCTCTCCTAACCTTTGGTGTTTCGTGGTGGAGCTGTGGCCGTCCCTTGAGTTAGAAGCACAGCTGGTTCCCGTGGTGAAGTTTATGTTGACTCTGATATTAAGTCTTTGGGGAGATACCCTTTTTACCCAGCAATCTAGGTGAAGAAATAAAAACAATGACTTCCTCCCAAAACGTAAGACCTTGATGATGAGTCATGTGTTCATGGAGGGACAGCTGGTTTCTTCATCTAAAGGTCCCACACTGTAAAGCAGGACTGAGTTGCTGCAGGTATAAGTTCTGTGTTAATACTGTGGAAGTATGAAAGCCTGAGTCCACATGCCAACAGCCTATATGAGCCTTAAAACAAGTGAAGAAGGTCAGAAAACTATAATTACAGAGAAAATAATGAGGTGAAAATCTGCTGTCTGAACAGCTCCCATTCAGTCTCTAACTTGGAACATGCGATGCTCATAAAAGTGTAAAAGGCAATTCACAAAGTCCATTTATTTGACTTTTTCAAATCCTCACCGTGGCGCCTTAAACGACAATTATTACCTGCAACGATGAATCTTTTTAAATGACAATTTTTTGGAGAAACAGTATTTACAGTTAAGCCCTCGGCGGCATCCATATTCCTGTCAGAGAACAGAGGGATTGAAGTTTTTAATTAATCTGAACACCAGCATCCCCGAGGATACACTCACACACACTCTGTCTGTCTCCTACACACACACACACAAACCCACACAACTCAGACTGCAGCAGGAACATTTAGCCGTGACAGGCGGAGAGTGGCAGAGCGACATATCAACCTTTGCATAAATGTCTCTCTGAGACACTTTGTCAAAATAAAAGTGTCTGAAGAGGAGGATGGAGCTTCTGTGGCAATCACAATATACTACAGAGCAGCTGAAGTGACCATATATCCACATTTTCATCATCCTAAATATCAGCTGACCTTTATTTCTGAAGCACCAACAACTGGATTAAAAAAACAAAAACATAAGATTATCTTAACTCACGTGATTCTGCAGCTTCTCCAACATGTCCTCCGAGCTCAACCCGACTTATGGAGAAGCATCCTAGAGCACAGGCGCGTCTGATGCTGTTGCTCTTTTTATTCTGAGGGGTTTTTTTTTGTCTGCACAGTGGGGGTACGCAACAGTAAATCCCAGCAAGGGGTGCCTTGTTTACAGTAGGAGAAGCAGAAACAAGTACAGCTGCACTGGTTATTGAAATATTCCATTCACCTTTATCAGACTGATATTCTAACTTCTTATCCCTCGAATGTAAAAACTTTTTCTTGTACACTTTTCACCCTTATTTCCAATTCATGTGTTTATTTCCCAAAGCCCAGATATGCATTAAAAAAAAAGCAGGTGGATAGAAATGCTCCTAATGAAACAGAGAGTGCGCCTCAGGTGTTAGACACAGCACACAGTTCAGTATGATTCAACCTCACCCTCAGCCCTGTTGATGTAATCCCGCCTTCAGCGAGACTCGCAGCAGAAAACGTGCCAGTTTGCCAGCGAATGAGCATTTCTGTATCTGCTTCTTTGGTCAGTTGTGCGTGCAAACTTTGAAGTCCATGTATTTATCTTCGAGAAATGCTCATGTCTTTTTATTTCAGTAAAAGGATCTAGTAGTAGGCCACTTGTGCCTGTGTTCATGTGCGTGTCTGTGTGTGCACACCAACGCTGAAATTATACAGTGAATCGCCAAATAATGGCAAATTTCATTCACAAAGACATAGCAAGTTAACTTTTCAGCAGGCCGTGGTGCAAAGTGAAATATTTCCGTTTCCACCATCACAGGCTGCAATAAGCTGTTTTTGGCCATAAAACTAATGTAGCAGTCACGGACATTGACTGCCCTCTAAAATGGAAATTCATAAGCCAAAATGCCACAGTGGGAATATCAAAAATGACATATCCTCTACTTCTACCCCTTCGTCCCACCCTCCCACTTCTCTCCGTCTCTCTCTGCCTTCCCGCTCCATCCCTCCATCTCTTCTCCAGGGTTTTTCAACAGAGAGCACATCTGCTGTAGGAAACTCTTCTGAAGGACATGTCAACCCTCCCTGACACAGCCGACTAAGCAGACAAACGGACCGACAGGCCGACGGACTGACACCTCTCTCAGATGCGTCCCAGGGGAACCTAAAATCTATAACCGGCTAAATCTGATACCGAGAAGGGTGAAGACTGTGTGAACAGCTCAACGGATAAAAGGAAAAGTTGACATTACCAGTCTTTTTTCTTGTATTCTCAATCTACTGCACCATTATTTCAAATCCTATGATACATTCAGTGATATTGTAAACTACGAGACCACAGCAGTTTGGTTTTGATGCGGTTCAGATGTGGTCTGCTTCATCAGTCGTAAAGATGTAATCTGAACCAATTGCAGGAAACAGCTCAAAACATGTGGCTTCGCTGGTATAAACAGACAGAAGATTTTTGATAACCAGCAGCTCTTCACGCTTCAAGAGCCCAGACTAACAGAAGGAGCCTGAAAAAACGGCCGCGTGCGGCCATGTTCACTCTCAGCTACTTCTTAGTACATGTGTCATAACTTGGTCAGGAAGCAAGAAAACGTGGCACTCCTCAGAAGAAGCAGGGTGTGCAGTGACAGTTTTGTTTTGTAACCTGTAACCTCGTAATAAAACGACAGATGTGCCGTCAGCCAGCTGTTGTGCAGCGTCAACATCTGCACAAAGTTGCACAGGTGTTTCTCTGCCTTTCTGCCATGAATCACGTCACTAGCTGCAGATACTAAAGTCAATCTGAAGGCGTGGAACATGTCGGTCTTCATCTCAAGAAACAGTCATGCATGATCAAACACACACACACACACACACACACTGTTACCCAGTATGGCCCAATTGGGATGAGCTCTCCTGTTTCTACTGGGGTCCTGAAGTTCCGGGGCTGAGGGGCCCCCTCTGCCCAGAGCGGGCTCTCTGCCCTGGGTGCCCCCCCTGCCTGGAGCCGAAGTTGCGGAGCCGCTCCAAGGTTCCCCACCCTCTGTAAGAGATGCGCTTCATTCAGGACCACCAACCAACAGCCAGTCAGGGGTCATCAGGGTTCACAAAGGTCACAGGGAGGTCAAGACTCCAAATGATAACTCAGATCAGGTCAAAGGAGAAGGGGGGAGGAGGGGGGGGGGGGGTTAAGGTGAAACAAGAACCGGAAAGAGAGCATTCAGATTCATTCAGCTGACAGGCAAGATGACATTCTGGGTGCTTTTCAGGTGGGCAGAGGTAAAGAAAGGAGGAGCACGCAGGAGCAAGGTTCCTGGAGATTCCTGAGTGTCACAGAAGGCAGGACTGTGAGCTGAGTGCAGTCAGTGTGCCACAGAAGAGAACGAGGACAGAGGAGCTGTTGCCTGTAACATCACTGAGGGAGTATAGTTCTTATCTACAGCAGACACAGTCAAGAGGAAACGCTCTGCTCTCTCAGCTCCACATCAGTCAAGGAAATTACAGCCGGTCCAAGTCACCTGCTCAGTGGTGGCTCTGCATGAGCTCCACAGCTGTCATCAGATATCACTGCTCATATGGGAGTGTTTGTGTTTGTGATTGTGTCGTAAGTACAAATAATACGCACAGTTGCAACATAAGAACAAGTTGGGTGGTGTTTCCTTGGATTACCCATTGACAAACTGCACATTGTGGCGTGGTGAGAGATCGCTATTTAGCTCACTTACGTGTGAAGAGAGTCTACACACGACCGCATCGATCGAACGCTGCGCTCGACTCACATGAAACAAGCCCAGAATAGAAGCATCTGAAGCTGCCTGGCAAATTGGGGGCACGCAGTTATAGATTTTTAGTTGGGAGGACGGTTGTGGATGAAACAAATGCAAATTTATGTATCAATGCCCTCATTTAACATCTCTGAGAGCAAAGACTGGCACAGAACAAGGACTCAGCTGGATGCTGTTTTTGTTGTGCATGCATGTTATTTGGGTGCCAGCGGGTGCACTGCATTCTTGCACACGTGCGTGTGTGGGTGCATGTGCACTCTTGGCTCTTGGTTGTGTTTTTGTGTGTGTGTGTGTGTTTAAGGCTGTGTTTGCTTTTCAGGGATGCTGCTGTTCTGTGATCAGAAGCAGAGGCACAAAGGGAGAAGAGAGAGGGAGAGAGTGAGAGAGGGGAAGGGGTAAAGCTATTATCCTCCAAAGAGCAGATTTTGTTAGCACGAGACACTGCTTTAATCAGACTCACTGTGGCTATCGACTAACATGCTGAGAGAGGACAAAGTGTAAATTCCAGTCGACAAGTAGAAACCCTCAAAGCGTGTTGAGCAGGAAAGAAAACGTATATTTGCTGAACCCAGACCACTGAAAGCTGCAGATGATGAACACACGCTCACCCACGTGACATTTTTATGCATCAGCAACCATCTACAAGCTACAAGGTGATGATAGACGCAACAACTACGTCGCCACATAACCAAGAAGTGGATCGAAGCTGTTTGCACGAACCAACAGAACAAACTCTGACGCACAGAAGCAAGTAGTATACAGGATCACCATCATGATAACAAATGTGTATTTATCTACTTTGTATGGACGAACAAAAAGACCTCAGCTTTTATGAGTCTGCATAAAAAGAGTGCAACAAAGCAATGTGACAGAAACACTAGAATACATTAGATTAGCAACTGTGGCCTTGCACATTCACTGAAATGACAGCGGTGGCTTGAACAGCGTGTGATGTAACACTCTATTCATAAAGAGAGAAAAATAGAAGAAACCAAAACGTCTTAACTAGTGCAGAGCTACTATTGCTGGCCTTGTCCTTGCAGATGCCTGACAGGGAAATCTGTCTCTCATGGACTTCAGCAATATCTGTGATAAAAACGAGACTTGGGTAAAGGAGGTCTAACAGATGCCCGGGGTAAGAATGAGACATTTCTACAATTTCCTGGTGGGGAAGAGGCATAACTCTGCAAATCCACTTGTATGAAAGAATGAAACAGTAGAGCTCCGTCCAGTCCGGTTTGCTTTGATAGAGTATGAAATTCTATTAAGACGCGACGAAAGCCCTGACGTTCGGAACCAAGGCGAGTTAATCCTGCGAGTTGACTGTGCGCAGCTGAGGGCTTAGAGCAGCAGCTTAACACAAGGCCGTGGCTCTGACGCACCTGCCACTGGTCAGCCACGACCTCAGCCAGCCGATCAAAACACAACGTGATAATAAGAGGAATTAGAACGGCGCCGAATTAAAACAATTTCATCTTTGTTGTTCATTCAAATGTAGTTATTTCCAACCTTTTACAGGCATTTCAAAGGGTCAAGTATGTGCAGTGACGTATGCAAACTCACAAATGTCGTTTTTAAAGCATATGATCAACCAGGTGTTGGTCATATATTGATACTGTAAAGGAATATATGTGCACAATGGGATAAAATGCCCATCAGCCATGTGTCTTCAAACAAGACGCCAGGACTTCCACTGCAGGATAACACATTTACCTGGAATCTGCAATAGCAAACCCAGAAAACTGTCAGCCAATCTGTGGCCCTGAGCCTCTCCTCTGATTCATTAACCAGCCTGTTCTTACTACAACTCCAGACCGAGGCCTTAGAAAGAAGATGTAAAAACTGCACTGAGATGGTTTTGGGTTCCTAAAATCCACAGATAAATCTTCTCATGGTTCAACACTTCAAATAAAACACTGGAAAAGTGTAATGTATGGGACCGTTATTCAGATATCCACGTCAAAAGTAATGGTCTGTTTTAGATGGATATTTCTGCTCGCCGTCCTTTACTCCTTTCCTGGCACCAAGTTCACGCCTAGTCATGTATAACTCCCTGCGTAAGGCTCTGCAACTGTGTATGGGGAAAGTTAATTGTCCGTATTTGCATGCAGTATAAAGCAGCAGTGGGAGGCATACCTGGCACATGCTCTCTCCCGCTGATTTGAGCTGTCAACTGTATTTATTAACTATGATGAATCACCCCCCTCACTTCACATCCAATCAAAGACCTCTCAGAGGGACTCAAATCTGGTCACCTTTAACTAAATGATTTCCTTGGCCCATGGTGTGCCAGCCAGCGATTGCACTGGCAACCTGACGACATGGCTGCTGTTAGAATTATTCTGCCAATGGTCCACAGCTGGATCAGTCATTTCTGAAACAGTGTGGTGAATTAAATGGCCAGTTTGACGTGCAGCAACCAGAATTTTCTGCTTGGGATGAGGAAAAATAGGAGCAAAGAGTTACACATTCGGTGAAACATGGGATATTATAAAGGTGTTCTTTGGACCTTGCCTTAAGGATGCAGATTAAATCTGATCTCGGTTCAGTCCCTGCTGCATAATACAGTACATTTTATAATGCAAGCTGACAGCTACCACTGAATCAGAATAATCTTTCTTCTACAATGAAGAGGAATTTTCCTTGAGCCGGACCTTTTCTACCAGACCACCAATAACACCGAAATATGCTCATAAATCTCTGCGTAGTTCACATTACTGCATGCTCTATGCTAAAAACCAACTGTACAGAGATGGGACAAGGTCAGTGAAAACACAAATCCCCAACAGGCTGTGTCCTTCTCTGAGAACACAAGAGTCTGGAACTGTACACCTCAAACCTTGCTGAAGGATAAAACCCTTTGATCCCGGCCTGAACGGAAGAGCCTGGGCGGAAAAGAAGGAGGGAACAGGGGAAGAAGGAGGAAATCAATAGATTCTTGTAGACACAGCCTCCAGTTTCCAATCTAACACGGCGCCGTATTGATCAGGCTCTATACGAGACAAGGCAGTGGGACAGTAATGTCGGCAGTGGATTTGGGAGTCTTTAAGAAAACAAACCCCTGTGTAGGCGATGGGACGGTGAGATCTACAGACAGTGAGGACCTGCACAGCAGAGAGAAACATGCAGATGGATGTCATGTCAGTAGTATCTCAGTACACTCCTGCCCCAATGTTATGGTATAAGGTGGAGGTCGGCTGTTGGTATATTGTTGAATGTTGAAATGAATTGAACTTTTTTTGCTTGTCTGTGTGTTTGTTCTGTTCTGAACCAAAGAGCTGGGCTGAAAAATCTTCTATCCTCACACCTTGTCTACACAGAAGGTATAGCTTCACCAGCACGTTAGCAAAACGGGGCTCCATCTGAAGAAGATCGTCTGTGTTTTGGGAAAAATGAAACTTCCATAAGAAATCACTACCATGTAACAAAATAGATTTGAATCATAAAAAAAAAGTGCTTTGGGCCTTGTTTAGGTGCATGTGACGTGAGTAAAATGAGAGCTGCAGACTGATGGGTTGACGCTCTGTCAGAGAGACCGCTGCTAAAAGGCTTTTCATCTGTGTGGACAGGCCATTAGACTGCCAATCACCGACACTCTGTCACACATGCAGTGTGACGTGCAAACTTTTTTTTTTTTTACTTGTAGAATTTGTCAGAAAACAGTCTGTGGGCATGTGTGTTAAATGGAAATGAGAAAACCTCAGCAGTATGACCTTTCTCAAACAGAGGTGATTCTGAGGTTTCATATGTTGCTGGACTGGCTGGCACTCAGGCTGAGGGGGAGAACAATAAATGAGGAATGAATATGCATGTTACAAAGTAAAAAGGAAGAGGAAAGTAATTCAAAATTAAAGTTGCTGCCAGTCAGGCTGGGTTTGAGAGCTGCTCCTCTCATCTCTGACTGACATGCAGAAAAAGAACAGCAACACTTTTCGTGGTGCGGCTTGAACGATGCTAGCTTCAGGGAAGTGAATCATTTAGCTTGTGAAGATGCGGGGAGTAGTTTTCTGGGAAAAGATGCTAAAGGATACGATGGTGAGGTCACAAGTGCATGACTGATACCAAAACCAAGAGCAGGAAACTCCTGACTTCATCAGCAGCGCTGCTTGTTCCTGGAAACACAGAAATTTTATATTTCACAGTGTGAAACCACTCTGTGTTTGCAGTGATGCACTGATCCCACTCTTTACTCCACTTCACGAATCCATTCATTTTCTATTAATTTCTCATTATGCCACTGTCTGTCCTTCTCATTGATTATAAATGTTTGATGTTACTGTCAACATCCAGTGTGAGGAGAGAAATAATAATGAATACACGCTCCTTCTACAACTTCTATAAAGTAAACAGTAAATCTGCTTGGTGGCAAACCCCCAATCATATCCAGAGCTACTTCCAGTAACAAATGCATTTGACTGAGGCTGCGAAACGACAGAAAAAAAAGGGAAGTGTGCGCAGTCAACCAACACTGGATAAATAAAGTTAGAGAGCAGCCAGGATAGTCTCTCTCTCTCGCTCTCTCTCTCTCTCTGTCCAAAAGATACAGCACAATAAATTACGTTTCTACCTCTGTAATTCCTCTGCATTCCCTCACTGACTCTATCTCGCACTCACGTATACACACACACACAGATGCAGGCATGCACACAAACATAAGAAGGCAAAGAGATAGTGGTAGACATTCTTATCTCTGAACATTGGCAGCTCATAATGAGAGTGACTTCCTCTGCAGCCAGTGGTTGAGTGGTGCTGACAGCCTCTCAGCCTTGCGTGTCAGCACGGGGAGATTTGAAGCACTGACTTAGCTTGACAGCCCGGGCCACGCACTTACAGATGTTTCCACGCTCACAACACATACACATATATGCACACGCTGCTTCAAGGTTGACTTCAGTAGTGGGAGGGAGGAGGACAAGATGTGTTTGAAGTCCTGACACATGGAACAGACACAATATTGAGCTTTGGTGTATTGGGGCTTACGAGTGGTGAGTGGGTGATATACAGAGAGATGCTGCAGCAGCAGCAGCCAACTGGGAGGAGGACAGAGCTTAAGGAGAGAGTTTAAGCCAAGCAGACATCAATACACAGCGATGAGGAGAAAAATTCATTACAAGCCAGAGAACACAGTTTCTGATTACTGCATAGCTGCCTGTAAGAAATTTGAAACATGCACAGGCTGGAGATAAGTAGCTCCAGCACACACTAGCTTCAGGTGAATTTAACTTGCAGCTACTGATGTCCTTCTTATGCCAGGTAAAGGACGGACACAGGAGGGAAAAGGCTTGGAAAAATGAGAAATTTCCATCATAGTATAGTGTTTACGATAAAGTTTTGAAGCACAAACCGTAGTTTATGATAAGTGCTGCCAACCTAAATGCTATATTATCACTTCAAAACTGCCAAACAACTGTGAAAGGTCAGTCTGCGAGCCAGAGTGAAAATGATAGTAGTGTAAACTCATCTTTATTCATAGGTCGCACCTCCTGGAATCTGTGATGTTCTTATCCATTTTCAACCACTGCCACCCCATCATTTAAGCTGCAGCTGCTGTATTTACGTTTAAGTCATTTTTGGCCGCTGCCCAGACTGTCGATTATGGCCCGTGTCACTTTTTGCCCCGTGCTCCATCTCTCTTACCTCTCAACGTACTTGTGCTAAATGACAATTGGCTCGTACAGTCTTATCTGCAAACAGAGCAATCATGCACCGTAATCTCTGTGGCGATTTGCCAAAATGTTTTCAAACTGTTTCACGTCAGCCGGGCCTCAGTTGTAGTCCATCACACCATAGCGGTACTTTTAAGCACGCCACGAGAATTAAAAATGAGAGGTGATGATGATCAGGAGAGCTGGACATGTTATACATTTCAATTTTCACAGCGTCGTAAAACAAGATGATGCAAAGGGAGGACAAGAACGAGAAGTCGACGCAGAGGTGGGAAGTGGACTGCTGAATAACCTGTGGAGAAAATGTTTTGGAAGCGTACAAAAGGTACCTTCAGGAGAATACATTCATAGGAAATGCTGTGTATTCATCCATCTCCTGCGCCACTTTGATTTTCCAGTGGCTGCTGCCAAATGGTGTGGCAGTAATTTTAAGTCCACTTGAATCTCAGAATAATGTTCTCTGTTTCTGTGTCGCTCCCTCCTGCATGGATCACTGACTCATAAACATGGGCGACTGGTGAGGAGACAGGCGGCCATTTCATCTAAATGCTGCTCTCCGCTTCCTCAAAACTTGTATGAAATCATGTGGCATGATAGAAAATTATTGCTTTTCTGATCGGCGTAATGTCCAACTTTCATTTTATCTAGCATCTTACGAAGCTAGCATGCACAGTGAGGTTACAGATGCATGTGCAGTCAGTGAATGAAAAATGTGACATGTGCAGTTCATACCTTACACAGGCACCCTTGTCTGTGTCGATGTATTTCATGAATGTTGTATGAACCAAAACACTTTTTCCACGAATAGGGAGACAAGCAGAGGAACTCACTGAGCCCTTACATGAACTGAGACGGAGACATCAAAACAGGTGGAGCTGCTAAAGAGGGAGAGAAAAAGATAAAGGGACTTAACACAGGGATATTTTGTTGGGAAAGGAAACTGGGGAAGGCGATCAACAGCCAGAGCAGAGTTGTCTCTGGAAATCATAATGGAAATCATAAAAAAAACACACATTCACTTGCTTTGATCTATTCTTGTTTACTGTCACCAGAACTTTGTTAAATGCGCATGTTAAATATTTCCTTTGCAGAGTTCAGACTTAACACTATTATCACTTCATTTGCTGGAATGAAAATAAGATGGAGATGGCAGCTTTTAAAAAAAGAGTCACGTTGTGTATCTGCATTACGAGAACAATTTATAACACTAACTGTGAACATATGTCCTCTGCAGAACAAGTTCCCACTTGCTGTTTGTGTGTGTGCATGGAGAATGGATGGTGTCCTATGTGTCATCTACTGACTCATCAAGTCAGCCTACAGGACAAAAAAGGGCAGTGTTGCTGGTCCTACAACACTCCCAGCGACTTCCAATCAACAAAGATACACTGATCAGGACAGACATGATGGACCATGAAAACACAAAATATAGCACTCACTCTAGTTTATGACTGAACCTGCAGCAATCTCTACCGTGGCTCTACATGAACGCAGACCTCAAACATCAGTACCACTCTTTTATTTTGCAGCTTGGTTAATTTCACCAAAGTCTTGCCCTTATATTCTGTCTCTAAAAGCAGCAGAGAAGAGCTAAGCATTGCAGGCTTCTGCTTTACTGCAAATGTAGTTGCTCTTTTTTTTTTTTTTTTTGGTGCAGAGAAGTGAGATGCTCCCACTTAAGTGTGACTCACTGGACTCAGCCCCAGAGGTAGAGGCATTCTGCCCCAGGTAAAGCTAAATTAATCCACTGGAACTGCTGTGTGTTGAGTGCACCTCTATTACCTGGACAGTTTCCTACTTTTTAAACAAAAAAGCTTTCTCGTGTCAGTGCTTCATACACCCAGTCTAATGTGTTTCTCATCAATAAAAAGAAAAGGATGCACAAACCATTAAACAGCCATTTCAAGAAATTTACTGTGACCTATGCTTGAGGATGAAGATGACAGCATGAACAGGATAATATGTGATTGTTATGTGTTTTTAAATCTTTACTTCGATGAAGTTTTGTTTGTTTTAACCTTTTAAAAACACAACAATGTTCCATGATTCTCTGTAAATCAAATGCATATAGCCACCTCAGCTGCAACCTACATGTCTTTCTAATGAAATCAGACTGACGCCTATGGACACGTCATCGGGAGCAGGTGTTCAGTGTGCACGCTGGAGTGTCTGTGCATCTGTGCACTACATGTATGGGTGTCACTAGAGATTAGTGTCTATCGGTCGGAGACATGGGGTCGACTATGGAATTACAGGATCATTGTGCTTGCCTGTTGTTGCTATAGCTTGGATCACTGAGTCATCCTGCCTTACCCAGATAAACATGATAGACGCTCAGACAGCCTCCTGAAATAGGGGGATGATCACAGACCACTGACTCCAATCACAATTGTTTCGCAAATTGGTGTCTGACAAACTCACACCTACACAATCGTTCAGTATGTAAGAGCCCAAAAACATTTTGAGAAGAAACGTGCAGGTGATAAACGAGTCTTAAAATAGAAGATGTTCAGAGACCTATAGAAAGGCAATGAGAAAAACAATCAAACTGGGTATTGCTCTGTACTCTAACCGCCCGCCTACCTCAAATATAAAGTTCTGTGTGAGCCCAGACCTGTATTTGCATAAGTTAAAATGAGAATCCTTGGAGAGTACTTCTCATATTGCTCCCCCGTTTAAAATGATGTATGTTTTTGTGGATTTTTTTTTTGTGTGCATTTCTGGTCCTCTGCTCGGTTCATTGAGAAGAACCGAAACATACAGAGCTGTCTGAGCGATCAAAACCACGCTCGAACCTCTAATCATTTCTGCCTCGATCCGTCTCCTGTCACCTTGGCCTTTAATTTCCACAGATATGGCAGAGGAGGCAGAGTGATCTCATGCTTTTCTGTTTCTCTACCCCCCGTCCTCTGGATCTCACCCTGCTATTCACTGATTAACCCTCACCCCTGCAGCCTTCTCCTCTCAACCCCCACCCCCTGCTCATGCTGTACCTTTCTCCTCTGATAATCAGATGCTATTCTCCTTCTACACAACATATACATTGAGTGACTGTTAAGTCAAAGTGAAAATAACCCAGAGACAGCTGAACTTCTCCAACAGGTGACGATACTGTTTCTGTGATCATGGTTTCTAGTTCTGCAGCTCTGCAAACTTCGTCACCCACATTGTCAAACTCTTCATCCGGACCTGCTGCATTTCGTCTATCAGAGGTCAGAACATGGGTCCATACTTCTGAATGTCCCCAAATCAAAGTTGTATCTTCCAGCAAAGCCGATGCTAAGCTATAAGGACAGCCCCCTTATGTGTCTGGAGTTGTGGGAAGTAAAGGCAGGAACATTGCATGAATAGACAGTTAGTTTATCAACAAAAGTGTACGTCATACCTCCTTCATGTCATGTCCTGTTTGCTCTGCACCTTGCAGTTGGAAACTGAACTTGATGAGGTGTCCGGTACTATCTGTTAGGAACATACAGAGCACAACTAGTTCTTGACTCCTAGTTCTGGCAAGTCTTGACCTTCTTCATCCTGAATGTCTTGGTAGCAAACTACTTCAAAACTTCTCCACAGCTTACCCACCCAACCACTGAGTGGAGGGGGTGCAGAGCATTGCCTTGTTTTCCTGATGTGATTCGATTAATGTGACAACTGCCCACTGTGTCCCAACCAATGTCCTCAAATCACAGTACTTCACCATTACTGCCAAATGTGTGGCATGATACGAGTCCATGCTCAGTTTTGATGCTAGATAAACCGACACCTAGCTGACACTGGAGAATCTATTGCTCTCTTTGTTTGGTAAACCCTTGAGCAGAAAGTCTGAACTACATAGAGAAGTCCCCTTCTTACATCCAACGACACTGGACACAGCACATTTGTTTGATTCTTTGTTGTCAACCTGATCTTTGAAAGTTATATCATACTTATCTCAGCATGGCACCAAATGCTCAGCAATCAACATATTAAAATCATTAAGCACACACAGCGTGTTCGTTCCACGTCATTTTAAGGCAAAAGGTTGCAAAACACTTCATCAATCAATACAAAATTATCAACAGATTATCATCATGTGAGCCATTTAGAAGGAAACGTGCCGACTGTTAGCTGATTACGTCTCAAATCAATTGAATATATTTGGGGTTTTGGACCATTGGCCAAACCAGGCAACACTGTCTCTGATTTATCATATAAAAATGCATCAAGCAAAAAAAAAAAAACATAACATCTCCTGGATTCATTAAAAATGAAAATAATCAATAGTGGCACCCCCTCTCCTCGTAACTGGGCTCTAATGACAGGCTTAGGTTGATATAATGTTGGATCTCTGCTGTGGGGGGAGATCTACGTACATACAAAGCCATCCATCAACATAAGGAGGCATTTGAACATCAAATGAGTGTCTGCTTTCACTATAACAATGACACTATAAATCTGTCTGTTCCCAGTCCTGTGGGCCTGTGGATGTCTTGTCCTTGCTCAGACGGGATGGCCAGAGACATATAGTGTAGTACAGTGTGACATGGACTCTATAGGGAATAACAGAAGGGTTCTCAAATTGTGTTTCTTTCGGCTCAAACTGGTGATGAAGTTAGTACCCAGTCCAAGATTTTGTTCATCTCTATCCCACCACCCACTTTATGATCTCTTCCCACTGTGGAAGCACTGGTTTAGGGCAAATCAGCCTATTGTGAGATTAAAATTACAGAGGTAACAGAAACAAACAACTATCAAAAAGGGGTCAAAATATCAGCATTGTTATTTGGAAACAGAGGGAGAGTGTATCTGTTTGATTTGACATGGCACTCATCACCTGCAGTGTAATAATGACAATGTAAGCAGCTACATGACTGCGCCACATTCGTAAGTCAGGCTCTCAAATACCCACAAGGGTCTCTCAACCATGGGATCACAGAGCAGCCTTGAGTGGCTGTGAAGAAGGGAATAACATCGCCATCTAGAGGCTTGAGCCAGCACTGCTCCCACACACAGCTCTGAACAGAAAAGTGCCTGTCATGCTCTCCCACGTTACTCACAGAGTTTCTCACTCACACTCTTTTTCAACAAGTGAAAGCTTGGAAAGCTGTCCAAGACCACAGCGAAAATGTGCCAGCACAACAGAGCCCTCCTTCAACACATGGAGCATTTACCCACTGCTTGATGAGACTCAGAACTATAGCTCCCCGTGCAAGGTCACTCCCAGCCAGCATGCAATATCGCTGGGACAAGAAACGAGGGGAGAAAGACAGATAGCGGAGAGGATGAGGGAGGATAAATACTCGACACACAGATAACCTTCGGAGAGAGCATGCACAGCGTGCAGCTTAACCTATCTCAACTGAGACAGGTGACCAATGAAACAATGAAAAAAGTAAATACTGAAGGGTGGAGTGAGAAAAGGCTCCAAAAGGCAGATCTTTTTTTTTTTTTGTGTATTCTTACCGAGGATGGGAGCCAGGCGGAAAATGTCAGATAGACGGCTGTTCACTGGTTCATATGGAGACTCTTCCAAGAAGTCATTACCTGTAAGAAGCATAACTACATGTTAGATACAGATAGATAGATAGATAGATTTACCCCCCCCCCCTCCCTGTTTTGTCTATCTTCTTTCACCCCTCACATTGGACTGCATGTGACATGGGTTATTTGGGTCAGTCAATATCCACGCTGGCACACAGCCACACGCTTGATTAGGCAGGTTGGTCAGCTGTGTTGCACAACTGGAAGTCGACTCGCTGGTGATGGGCTGGATGCAGTTTAGGGACTAGACCCCCCCCCCCCTGCCATGACCAACACTTTAAGATGGCATTGCCAGCACTGAGGAGCTTTACGCTCAATTACCTTCAAGGGAAGTGATTCAGGAGGTCAAAAAAGTGTCTCAGCTCTGCAGGACAGTGGCTGAGATCCGAGTCAGGGGCCAAATTTGAATTAAGCTTGAGCGATTGTGCGTGATCACATGGGACTGTTAATACACGCAGAGCTGTGTGTGCTACTTTTTCAGTTTTTGTGTTTGTGGTAACAGGGGTGAGGGAGGGTCACAGAGCTGGAGGGGGAAGGAGGGTGGGTGAGGACTGATGCTACCCCCTCCACACAGGAGTGGGAGGAGCTGGTGCAACTAATCATTTCACTCCTTTACAGAACAGAGTAGAAAACCTATGGGGAATGTCTGTCTATCTCACTTTAAATAGAGCTGCTTGTTGTTCTCTGAGTGTTGCAGTCCCACCCAAGCAAAGACCCTGAAGGATTTTGTGGGGGTTCACCCAGGAAAAATATACCATGGTCAACTGCTTCATCCTGATATATCCTAAAACACACAGTAACAAGTAGAGATGGGGATCTTGAGTCTGTTCTGGACAGGAGAGAGCTGCCCCAACAATCACTCCAACCAACCTTGTAACGCCTGATAGATCCCCCAGTAAATGCGCAGACAGTTCTTCTCTTTCTTCATGCCCCTTTTACACCGGCAGTTGTACAGTGGGCTCTGCTTGAGCGCGTCCATGGCGCTCCGGCACTCGTCCTTGGCCTCCAGGCCGGCCACCATGCTGAAGTTGCTCTCCTTGCCGCCGGCCGCGCACTGCCTCATCGTGCGGTACTTGGTGCTGCACCCCTGCTCCTTCAGGCACTGCTCATTGGCTCTCACACAGTCCAGCCGGGTGGCCCCAACACGCAGGTTCTCCTCGGCATAACACAACACATCTAGGGAGGGAGGGAGGGAGGGAGGGGGGCAAGTGGCATTAATAATCATAAGAAAAAGTAAAAACACGACTCTGTTCTATGTGGCAGCTCCATATTCAGATGGTAAGCAGTTTGCACGCTGCTTTGGAGTGCTGAACTGTTACACATGCTTTGAAGGGTTTAAAGCACAGCACAGTTTGGTGCCGATGAAAACGTGCAGCTGTGTGTGAACTTGATTTCATTTGCAGGATCGTTAGATAAAGCACCGACTGACTTTTTCGTTCAGGATCAGTTTGGATTAGTCAGACAGTGCAGCCTCTGCACGTTATACCCATATACCCCCCCACCCCCAGTGAGCAGCCGCTGCCCCTGCCTGACTCGCCCTTTCTTATTACCGCTCACAAAATAACAGCTAATACAAATATTACACCCACCCTTTTGTATCAAACGGAAAGCTGCTGCTGGTAATAAACCAGGGAGGGGGGGGGGGGTAAACTTACCTAAAAGAGGCAGAAGGACATACAGTATTGCGAGGATCATCGTCTCCCTCTCAATGTGAACCATAAACCGATATTAAAAGGAAATTCGCGACAAAAAGCAACTTAGGAGCAGTTTAATTCCCAGGGTACTTCCACTGGTCCGAAATCCATTGAAAAGACGTAGCAGCGCGCGCGCTCCGCTGAACAGAACAGATCCAGCTCGCCTCGTGCGAGAAATTATTCCCCTCCAAAAAAAAAAAAACAAAAAAAAACAAAAAAAAAAAGAAAAAGTGTCCAGTCCCGATTCTGTACAGTTTCTCTGACTCTGTTTAAAGGAAGCGCTCCTTTCCCTTGCCGTGGCGGGTGGTCGTCTCACCACCGGGAGACAAAGACAAGGGTATCAGAGCAGCGGTGGAGGCGAAAACGGGCGCGTGTCCTCCAACTCCAGCCAGTGGGATGTTTTGCGTCTGTGCGTCTGAGCGCACACAGCCAACTGGAGGGAGCCCCACCGCTGTCTATAGCGCATTGAGCAGCAGGAGGAGAAGAGTGCCAGCTTCCCCTCTCGCCTCTAAGTACAGTAATCTCATCATAAATTAACTCATCACAGCAAACTCCACTCAATATTACAATGACAAAAAAAAAGAAAATAGTTCGCTTAATGTTCACTGTACTTACTTCATGAGCACCGGGGACGTAAATCCCAGAATAGCACTGTCATGGTAATCATCACTGATTAGTTGCACACCCACTACTACACATTTCTTTAGGCTTGTTAAGTTTTTTAGTTAAAACAAACTTTTTTAGCTCACATTTTAGGAAAAGTAAAAAAAAAAACCCCAGACAACATAACCCCCCTTTTCCCCAGGTCATTAAAAATACATATAGCTCGGGATATATAACCCTGCAGAGGGCATGTGGTTGCATTAAACATGTTATGAAATGAAACCGGCACCGTGCACGAGCTCTTGGTAAGTGGGGATTGGTTTTACATTTCAGTGTATAGCAGCGCTGACAGGGAGAGAGGGCAAAGAGCATGACTCAAGTGCATTTATATGACGCGATTAATATAGCAACCTGTGGATTAGCTAATATGACAGCCCCCCCCCCAACCCCAACCCCCCTCTCAACTTGAGTGCCACTTAAGTGACAGAATGAATGGACATATTTCAGATGCACGCTGCTTACTCACTGCCTGGTCATGATATTTCAAGTAAGTGTGTGTGTGTGTGTGTCTCCCCTCTGTTTGCTTTAATGTTAATCCCATTTGAAAGTAAGAAAAAAAAAAAAAAAGTGATTCATGAGTATAGCTGCCAACTCTGGAGAGATTTGGTTGTTCTGCGTGTGACTGCTGACACATTTCCGGGTGTGTAATAGTGTACAAAATCTGTTGATCCAGTATGATGGGTTGTCAATTACAGCAGCCTGACAGCGCTGCACTGAGGAAAACCAACCAGCCTTCAGTCCGGTCCGCACAGAGGAGAGTGGACACTGTGTGACTGTCGCCATCTGTTGGTGGTTTTAATGTCAAAGTCACTGATAAAAGAACTGATCTGAAAAACAAACCACTGTATATATATATATAAACACACATACACATCACAGATGATATTTCATGTTAGGATTCAAACTAAACACATCAGCTCGATCAATATATTGTGAAATGACAGGGCACCAAACAAACAGAGGATGATTATAATAACAGGGATGATGCATCATGCGACTTGTAACTCTTCCTATAGCTCATTGATTGTCTATAAGGTCTATTCAGATGCTAATCCACTTGGCTAAATACATGGGACCAGACTATGTCAATGAACCTCTCTGCATTAAATCCTGGGCTAAATCAATCAAGGATGCTGGCATCCACCACAGTAAATCAACCATTATACATAAACACACACACACACACACGCAGAGAAAAACGAAAGAGAGCAGGTGCATGCGAGATGGGATGAAATCGCTTATTTGAACGTCAGTGAATCATCCCCTCATTGAAAAGGAAGCTGTGATTAGGTAGGTACAGTGAATCAATCCTGCAAGGTACAGTCACTTTTCAAAATGACTTTCAATTTTGCTAAATAGAAATGCCATGGGCCAATATCCGCACCATTTTTTCTATTCCCTTTTCTCTTTTAAACAGTGAGCATGACTGGAGAAGTGAGAGAAAATGGGTACAAATGAGCGACGGGCGTAGGCTACTATCTGGGCTAATTGTCTGCTTACAATTTGATGACTTCGCTGTTTTAAAGTCTCCAAAGGGAGCCTTGCCAGTCAGCGGGGAAGGCTCAGACTGGTGATTTATGAAAAGCCACAATCAATATGTGATATTAATTTTGAAAATGAATGTCAGAATGATGTAGTCCTCGGGTCATTTAACGTTTCACGCTGTAATGTGCTTCATGGCACCGGATCAGAAACCTTTTCTGTTCCAGTGGTGAAACGACAAAATTGCTCAAAGTCAGGGAATTGTGTGACAAATGTACACACAGTGTCTCGGTGGATTACTGTCGAGGAGGCTTACTGTGCCGATACAGCACTTCATAAAAGTTCAACACAATGAGTGGGGAACTGACTAATGAAAGTGCTCTGTTCAAGACCACAGTTAGCTAACAGTGATGTAGCAACGGCCGACACTCGCGCTAGCTTACTGCACGAGCCCTATGCGAACAGTGCTGTAACGTTAGCTACGTTGACAAGCTTGTATTAACGGTTTGAGCCACTCGCTATAAACTTTAAAAAAAAAAAAAAACAAAAACAGGAGTTCTTCTTCAATTGGCGCATTCAGTCATATTAACGATGTATAAAGAAGTAAAATAAACCAACCGCTGTCAAGGGCGAAGTGGGTGGAGCATCACGGTCGACTGCGTCGAAGGCGGAGCTAGCTTACGTAATACTTACGTGAGCGGCTAACCAGACGTCCGTTAACAGGTTATATCCGGTTTTCTGATTACTTGTTAACAGGTGAATGATTCAGAATGAGTCTAGACACACTCTTTCAACAAATCCTTCTAACTGAACAACAACTGACTGAACAGACACAGAAATTCAAAGACGGTATGACAGATATTTAAGCTAACACAGTAAACTAAAACGTCAGCCAAGTAGCTAACATTGTTATAGAAGACCAGTTATAGTTTGGCCAAGCCGTGTTAGCAACATAAACAATAAAGCGACCTCATTATAATTAAGCCACTATTACCAACTGCTATATAACAAGTTGCTTAATGTATTGCAGTCTTTTTTGCAGATTTTTAGTTAATCAGATATATTAATTTCAGTCAAACTAGCCATCGTCAAATGTAATGAGAAAATCAAGAGTGCCACAGAAAAGTATGAAAAAGCCAGAAAGGAAATCGATGAAAAAGTGAGTCATCTTTTGCTATTAAGTGATAATACGGTATGTAAATGCATTTTGTGACCACATTATCATAGTGTCAGATATATATGTATATACTGCTGTTGCTGGTTTGATAGCAGAGTCCTGGTGATTTAGAGCAGCCTGATATGCACAGCTTGGTGCTCATTTGCATCATGGCATATCATTTAGTGTGACTTTGAACTGTATGTTTATGTAAGTGTTCACATGGGGCTCTTGCATGATGTTCAACAGCATCATGAATGAAAAGCTAGAGAATATTTTCTTGCTGAATTGTCCATGGTGTTAGGGAAGAATATATAATTTCATTCTTTATCCTCCAAGATTTAGTTGTAAAGCCGAGAGATGCTTATAATTGTTTGTTTTTTTTTCTATATTATGATGTAAAATATGAAGATGCAATTGCTTTACTTTGAGGAGTTGTCCAGCATTAATAGCATTCACTCATGAGGTAAAGAAGTGCATATTGGCATATTGACAAGCTGATCTGCCTTATGATTTAAAACACTTAATGTTTCCCATTCGTTTCATCAACAGTGCATAGAATCGATTGAAAGTGCCAATGTAAAATCAATGGCTAATTTCCACCGGATAGCATTAGTGAAACCTTTTAGTATGTGTGAGATATGATGTCAAAGGCAGGCTTGTTGACCTTTCAGAAATATTGCTAACTTGTTCCTGTACTTGTTAAAGCAGACATCTGATCAAAATACCAGATTAGTAGATGTAAATACAACATTTCTGTCCGAGTATCATCTGCCTGTGAAGACGTAGCATATCTGACCCTTTGCAATGGCATACTGAAACTATTGACCTCATACTGATAGACAGGGTGTGTTTACAGCATAGTGTGTTTACAGCTCACATGATGTAACGCTTCACAGTTTATGAGACCTGTCTTAAGATAATCATAGTGTTTATAAAACGTGAAACCTGATAGCTCTCACTGAAAACATACAGGAGCTCCTCCACCACTGTATAAGGAGCAATAAACTAATTTCCTCCTTGACAGCTTGAGTAATAGACTGAAAACTGTATTGAAAATCACGCCTGAGGCAAAGCATCCTCCATGAATCTCCCTGCCTATATGATCTCACAATTCTCTCCCCTGTTGAGATGTGCCGTACAGTCACACACACACACACACACACACACACACACACACACACACTGAAGAAACTGCAGAAACTAAACAGAAAGTGAATGATATATGTAGATATGCTGAAAAAGAAACCTCTGTTCTTACAAATAGTCAAAGAAACAGATCATTGTAGTTTCTCAGTGGAGTCATGCCTGTCTTTTAGTGTATAAAACACATAATGATTGTGCCATCTACCCATGTAAGCATTCTCATTACATCTCATTTCTCCTCCACTGCCATCAGCAAACATCCTTCTCACATGTCAAGTATCAGTAATGCATCTCCCTGTCTATACATCTGTCTGTCAAATTGTATGCCTTAACTTCCCACTCATTTATTTGCGCTGCAGGCTCAGCAGTTGTCCGTGATCAGGCTGCAGCACAGTCTGATGAAGAAATGTGAAGAGCAGATGTTGAAGCAAATTGAGGAGCTGCTCTGCCAGAAGAACCATTTCTGGGAGTGTCTCGTCAGTTAAAGCCTAAATCAGTTTATACATATACTATCGGTTATATGCTGTACAGACACACATTACCATATCAATCACATTTTATAGTCTTATCCTCTAGTCTAGTCCAAAAATAAAATACATTAAATTTTAAAGTGATATAAAAACTGAGAAAAATCCTTGTTTTTGCACAGATGACCTGTTAAATGACCCCATGTGTTTGACTCATAGCAGTTAAGCTATCCACCACATTTTTTGACATGTAAACATGGGAAAAAAAGCAAGCATGATTGATTACATTATATGCCCACACAAGCACATGTCAGCACTCTCACAGTGAGCACTGTGGGTGGGAAAGGATACGAACCTATGGTACTGTCAGAGTCTGTAAGTCACATAGATATTACTGAACTTGTATTACTAGCACAATTGCGATCTGTGTTATTGTTGGGAGAATTTCTCATGATCCTTCTTATCATACTAGGCCAAGATAAAGAGGGAGTCTAAAGAAGAACAGGAAATCTTCCTTCTAGAAATCTCAAGGTTCAACAGTGACTTCAGTCTTCGAGGGAACAGAGAAACAGTGTTTGAGAGCCAAACGCACACTGAGATCCTGGACCTAGAGAGGGAGGTGGAATCATTATACAAAGGTCATAAAACACTGTTTATTGTACCGTTGTCACAGGAGACAGAAGTTATATAATGCAGATGGGGCCCTGACTGCTCATTTTGAAATTATAAATTAATTCTCAGTATATAATAGAGTATAATATAATATATAATATGAACAAGTTGTAGTAGGTAGATGACTTATAGTCGTGATCCTGATCCTCGACATGTTGACCATATATTGCTGACACAGTGTAGTCAGTGTGATTTCAGGGAATATCTGTGTCACAAAAATGTAAACAGAATATCCTGTTGTTTTCCACTTTGTTACAACACACACAGAAATTTCCTCACATCTAAGTGGATGAACAAGTGGTAGCAGGTGGATGAATTTCAGGGAAATTCTGTGTCAGCATTTATAGACGGTGGGTGGAGAAACAGAGTTTATAATGAACTGATCATAAAATTTGTGGTTGTGCATATGATCAGATGTTACCATGACAGCATACCAGGTACCTGTTAAATAAATATCATTTCTGTATCTGAATCCTTAGAGAAATATATTTAGAGTAAGAAAGACTAGCAGTTCAGACACAGCTTAAACCAAGTCTAGGTCTAAATTGAATAAGTGTTGTCAGTATAAATATCGGTTTAGTTTGGTGACCTCACACACCAGCTCACAGATTTAGCTTACATACTCAACAAAGCTCCTGAGCTGAAAAACCCCTCATTTTACAGTATTACGATATATAAAATCTGTGCAGCTCACACATCTGGCCTCTGCAGCTCTAATGAGACTCTAGTTGTAAAAATAGCACCATTCCAATATGTGATCAAATAATTAGCCATTGAAATTAAGATATCGTACAGTATAAGATAGTTTTGAGAACTACTAATGTAGTTATTACCTGTGAACACATTTCAGTGGCAATGGTTTTTAGGAGACAGTACATTTTATTATTGTGGTCCAGGAACGTTCAACATTCAGTGATGAATTATACTTTAGTTTAGCTTTAACTATTTTAGCTTAACTTTTCATTTGATTAATGGTATGGTTTCCATCGCCAATAGCCACCAGTGTCTTCACATTGTTCATTCGATATGGGCCCAAGGGAACATCACCCTCTGGTTGTATGTACAGTACAGTGTGAAGTTAATTTCAAAAACATTCATTGCACCTTTTCAAAAGACAAGTTTTTAAGTTAAGCAGTGTAAGTATTCAATATAAACCTTCCTTCCTTCCTCTCTCCTCTTATGAGCAGATATGGAGCTGATGAGCAGCAGTAACAGTCACATCAGCTCCATGCAGAAGGAGAAGAGAGCACTCCAGCTCGAACTGCAGGGTCTGGATCACAGCCGCAGAGGTGAATACCAAATGTTCACTCTATGTCAGATAATGTGGTTCTTAAAGAGCAGCTGCAAAAACCACTAAACTTTTACATCACAAAGTGACTTCTAACAGTTTTCAGTTATACCCCTAATTTCTTTAATAAATGCATTCATGCAGTTCAGAGAAAAACTCACTTTTCCAGCTTGTAATTAATGTCATGTCTTTAACATCAGAAAATGCAACTGCTGCCAATCCTGTTAGAATCTGAAAATTCATGCCAAGCGGTTTAATATTGAGCCCAGATGTTGATCGTAAACCATGTTAGTTTCTGGCTTCATGGTTAGGTTTGGAATAGATATTACTGACGTTGTGAATTTTTATTTTTAATTTGTGTGAAACAGACTATAACACACATATATACATGGTGCATATACATTAGAAAGCTACTAAGTACAAAGACAAGTATAGGTTTCTGCAAAACAAAAATAGCTCAGTGTACTGCAAGGTTATGGTGCTGATGGTTCGCTGGGGGTGAACTGTATCATCTAAACTTTGTCCCATTATCTCAGCCACCTGAGCAAATGTCTGAACAGAGCAGCTACTCTACAGTATGTGTCTGTCTCGTTTGAGCAAAGTCATTTTGTGTTTGACTTATTCCTCTTGACGACAGAGCTGGATCGACAGTTGAGTGAGGCTGAAGCAATGACAGAATCTCTGAGAGTGGAGAGTCTGTTTGTCAGTCAGAAACCTCTCACTGACAGCACCTGTCTGAGGTGAGTACCATCAGCCGTCTGGATACTGAGGGAGGTCTGTATACTTAGACACACAGACACAGTATGCACTGAGTGACTTGCTTGCAATTACATTTTGTCACAGAATGTAATCCTTATGAGATACAAAAGAGTAAACACTAAATGCAGCAGGGAAATAAAAGCAAATAAAACACAAAGGGCCAAAACAGAATAAAAACAAAATGTAAACACGGCAGTATTACCATTTAGCAGCTCATAAAACATGCTATTTCACCGGGGTTTCCTTTGAGCTTCCTGATATTTTAAATAGTCCATGCTGAGCAGCTGTGATGTTGCATTAGTTGAGTGTTTTGTGTATTGTGAAGGTTGTCAGGCTCAGATGTATAAAAATACAACCGCTATCTTCTCCGCACTAAGGCTGTGAGGTTTTTTCTTTTAGTAGAACTGATTTAAACCAAATCAGCACTAAAAGCACCAGTTAGTCTTGTAATGCAAAATGCACTTTAAAAAGACAGTGTTAACAGAACAATACAACTCAGCATTGTGCATGTTTGTTAGATAAAAGGTGTTATTTACGAAGGGTTGAGCTGAATAGACCAGTACGCTCAGCTCCTGCCTGTGTTTCTCTTTCTTTATCCGCGTGGCAGGCGTCCAGCTCTAGAAGTGTAAATAACAGAGCATTAAGACCATTTGGCTTAATTAAGGCTTTGATCTGCAGTGTATTTCATTCAGTCAACAAGTGTTAAAAAAAACAAGAAAGAGCTAATGTGATTGATGCAGGGAAAATGAATGAGGGGCGGAGAGTTGCTTATCCGGCGGCTTACCAGTAAATTAATACCATTTGGTTTTAGTGGAATAGTACATGATGTTTTAACTGGAAAAATCAAACTTTTGTATGTAAATGAAGTTTAGAGAGGAACCTATACTTGAGATATGTGCGGTGTTTAAATAGAATAGGACACAGTGATACTGTGTACACATAATTATACTGAACTACTGAGTGACAAATGACAGGTATAAGATACAGCTAAACATGTAGGATTTAACACTCATGAGTTGTAAGGCAGGGCTTATCGCAGTCTTCCCTGGAGTCTGTTCTATGTCTTGTGCTATGGCTGATTAATTTGTTGAATACTTAGATCTGTGTTGATTAAGTACAGTATAATCAAGCTTCTCACTAAGATATTGCTTCTGCTCAAATCAGTGTTACATCTACTTCACAAGTGTGTGAAGCGGTGCCATACTGGAGGGGTGGACACTCTTCTCTCATTTAGCTACTGAACATGGCGGAGAGAAATGTGAGCTTCATCTTCTCCATCCTCATCAGAAGAGTCAGTGACCTCGTGCTAGTTATGTTTGTCTACTCGTTTATTCCAGTTTTCCTGACACTGTCATCCTCCAGTATCAGTAAAAAAACAGAAGCTTACAGCATCTTTTATTCTGAAAACTTTATGAGACTTGTGTCACTCAACAGGTCTGCAACAAAGCCAGATACTGTAATGTATTTCTGGTTCACCGTCAGCAGTAAATCTACATATTTTGAAGTTGCGCCTTTGACAGTGAGTGGGAGAATAAATGTCTGTTTAAGTACAAAGCACAGATTTCCAAGTATAAAAACCGATGACAAAAACATCAGTACTGAACCTTTATGGATGAACGCCTCTTTATCTCCTTATATTCTCGTATCCCAAGCCAAAGATTAGACACAAATAAAGAACAACAACACACAGTGGCAAAGACATCCTGGACAGCTGTGTCCGTCGCAGTAGAATAAGTTTGAGAATATGAATTGAGGCTCTCCTCTGTTGAAACATGATTGGTAGGTGAGCGCTGACCCACCTTGTTTCTTCACAAAGGGACTTCCTTTATCTAATTAAAGAGTGGAGATCAATAGTGTTCCAGGAAGAAAGGGTCATTGTTATTGCTGATGCCACCACTTTGGGTAATGTCTTCTCTACAGTACTATGGATGTGAAGTGATTAACAAAGCGCCCCCCCCCCCCCCCCAAAAAAAAAACCCTATCTAGATGATGATGATGTCTGGACTTTCAGTTTTTAAATCAAAAATTGAACATGTATTAATTTATTTCAAGTTGCTGCAAATCACATTTAATTAAAAATGGTCTCACCGTGTCAGTCCGCAGGACAAGGTGCAGAATCATTGCCGTCACTTTCAGCTGTATGTTGTGCTCATCTTTATTTATTATCCTCTTGGCTTCACTACAGGCTCCTCCGCTCTCGCTTTTTTCCGAGCCCCCCCACCATCCCCCGCCTCCGTCTAGCAGCCTGCCTTAAATCAAGCATGTGGGTAGCATGTCCTGTTCATCCGCCTGCCTCATTAAACATACTAGGTATGTCATTACCCCCCCTAGGCTTATTAGCCTCAGGAAGTGCTGAGGATGTGGCTTTGGGAGGGAGAGAGGCCCCCACTCACTCATTCTTATGATCATCCATTCTGAACCAAAGCCATCAATCCTGTCTTTCAGCCTCTGCGGCAACTCTTTAAAACACATATTTAACTCTCTGCTTATTGATTGTTAGAAATTGAATGCGTGTCAATTTGAATGAGTGCTACAGTCGTTTAAAAAGTGTTCATTGAGCAGAACGGGGCAGCTACCGCTGCGGATCATTCACTGTCACAGCGGAAAGATACGTGAAATATTCAGTCGATGTGCTCGGGATTGATGATTTGGGGGTTGTGTTTTTTGATGTGTAGGGTTTTCTTCATTGATGTATCACTGCTACATTATTCGTGAAGGCTCATTTAAAGATGTCATGGCAGTGCAGAAATGTAATAAAAACCCGCCAAGACCACCACTATCCAAAATGCCAAATGATCGTCTTAGTGCTAGAAGCATCACTCTTAAACTCTAAAAACAAAAAAATAATCTGATTTGTAAGTTTCCACACTGAAGTGTAAAGTTTAAAACGCTGCTGTTGGTTCTCCAGACTGTGAAAATGCAATTTGAGTTTGGTTTGTTTTATTGTTTCATTATCTTGCAATAAAAGAAAGACGCAGGTAGGAGGCTTCATGTGTAGCTCAGTATAGCTCCCTCACACACCTGCCATAACAGTTAAATCACAGCCAAGGTATCAGATAGCATGGACCCCAGTCCAACGATTTTTCCAGAGGCAAACTGAACCGAGTAATACAATTTCATGTATGTTTATGAAATTATAGGTGAAATATTTACTTAGCGACAGTCGGAGCAGTCTGTTGTTTTAGTCTGTGACAGCAGTCTCCTCTGTGGTCACTGCATGAAGTTCATACGCTGTATCTGCTGTTGAGTGGATTTTGGATCTATATCTTCTGTTTTTGGCATTCGGATGTTTTGTATAAACACTTTCCTTGTTTATAAAACACAGTGCAGTATATTTATTTCATTGTTACAGAGGTACTGACTGAATGTTAAGACTGTCCTCAGAGATAATTACCCTTCTTATGTTTTGTCTTCACCACCCTCTGTCAGCAGTAAAATATATTCTCGACTGAATGTAAACAGGTTGTCATGGTCAGAAAAACAGAAACCAGACTAAATGATGATCAAAATAAAAGATCTGGACTTCTCATCTGTAAATGTACACACACTGTACTATTTCAGCTTTAACCAGGGTAAGGTTAAACTCAGCCCTCGATGACTATGTGTGTGTGTATTTTTTGCATCACTGCAGTGTGAGGGACATTTCTAAACTTGATTTACTGCTGTTAGTTCATTCTCTGCTTATTAAATGTGTCCCTTGGGGCCCTCTGTATATCCTCCCCCCTGTTGTAGTAAGCCCCTGGGGACACCGATGTTACCAAATACACAACAATGGGGGCTGGACATGTTACATTAAGACTGCAGGGTTACTGTTCCATCTTAAATCTTACAACACAGCAGTGGCCTCAGTCCGGTCTGTTCTGCTGTTTGGAGTCAGCAGGTGCATCACACAGATTTATAATGATCAGGGAGATAATTTGAATTTTATTGAACTGTTTAAACTTTCATGTTAACCTTTGGCTACTGTTAAAATGTGGACTGTCTCAGCTGAACTATACCCCTGAACCACACAATCTCTACTCAAGATGTGTTTTTGTGCAAGCAGGTTGTTGTTGCACATCGACTTGAAAGACACACACTTAGATTTCATTTGAATATCTCAGATACCATTCATTCATTTGGGATATAAGCAGATTTCTGTATCACTGTCAGCATGAATACCAATGTGGAAAACAAGTTGTAGCTTAATTTAGTTAATTTATGTTTTATTCATTTTCTCAGTGATAAAACACAACAGCAAGGTAACGCATAACACGGTGATACAAACGCAATAAAACAAACAAACTTCATTTTCTCAGGTAAGAAAATAAATCAAAAGGTTTAAACTCGATATGCAGAGGTGAAAATGCTGAAGCTCCGCTTTGCAAATTTCCCTTTCATAAGTTTTCTCCCTGCACATTTTCAAAAACTCACATTGGTTTCATTTGTTTACCAGATTGAGAAAGGAGCTGGAGATGCATAAAAAAGGAGATCTCAAACTTATGCAGGAGGCGCTCAGCTCAGAAATACAGCTCCTGCAGTCGGTAAGTTCCTGTGTTATGAACCAGGCTTTGTTCAGGCTAATAAAAACTATTTCAGATAGGACTCAGGCCTTGGTATTCTTACAGAATCAAACAGGATCATTTACATGTCATACCAGGACAGGAAAAATAATATCTTTCAAGCACAGCTTAGGTGTAGCACATTGTTATTCATTTTAAAAAATGTGTTTCCATAGGAGCAAAGGAAGTTCAAAACCTTTTTCCATATCCAGCCTCTTTTCTGTAGTGGGTTCTTTTCATGCTTTCATTCAGTTTATCTTTTTATTATTCACAGACTCTGGACAGCAGCCAAGGGAATGAGCAGCGTTAGGTTTGGCACAGTGAAGATACAGGAAGGTTACACTGGTTCACTGATTGTCTCAGCTGTTAATGGAAAAAAAACGTGCTAATGAATAGAGAGAGAAGAATAAGAAAAGGAAGGAAGAAACAGACAAAGATGCTTTCTCACTGAATGCGCTGTAATGATATTTATCTAAATGTAGGTTTTGTCTTTAATATTAGTTATTTGAAGAAAACAGCAGTTTTCATTGTGTGTGTTGACAAGTTTTAGTGTTCAAACCCGAATACTGCAGGAGCGTAAACAAAACACAGACGCCATTTTTAGGCCCCAAATTCACTGGTCATGTTTGTTTCCATGTAGGAAGCTGTTGTTATGTAAAAATCTTGCCTCACTTGTGATTTATTTGCAAAAACTAGCAATTAAATCCACATAGTCAACACAATGTGTGTGTGTGTGTGTGTCTGTGCATAACTGGTGAAACACAGAAGAGGCACCGAAAAAGTTGTTTTATACTGCCCTCTTGTGTTCACAGAGGGGCAGTTGAGTCACATCATGACCCAACATTGAACAGCATGTAAACAAATGTAGATTTGTTTTATTTTTTAAAGACAGTGTAAGGCTAATAGGATTTCATTTTCTGGTTCATTTCAAGGTTAATTTTAATTCAAGCAGTAACAGTGAATTTAGTACTTTCAACAAAAATGCAAAAATGCATTAAAATAAAAACACTTCCTGAAAACAAGGCCATAAATAAGGCCAATGTATAACACTAACTGGCATCGTATCTGTTACCATGACGTACTGTCTGGATTTCTTGTCATATTTAAGCTCTTATCATATCAGGTAGTGTCTGAAAGGCAGATAGGACGGACTGTTGTTGGGGTTTGAGCTGCTGTTTCCACAACAGGCTCATTGTTTGTGATATTTACTGTTTATTGTTATCATCAGCACAGATCACATGCTTATTTTACAAGACCTATGTACTGCTGAGTATCCAACTAAGTGAATATGTTCTGTGAACTTTTTGGTAATACCAAGGTAAAAGCTCTTTCAGTCAAGTTCTTCCATGCCAAACTGGGGAAAGTGTTTTCTTTTGAATTTAGCTTTATCATGTTTAAACAGGCAAGAAACAGCCCCAGATCAAGTACACAGTGGTGTTTGGACAGGATTGTAGGGGTTAACTCAAATACTAACTAGGTGGAGATGAGGGCTTCAGATATGTTTGCTGCCACCTAGTGGCCGATACGGGACATGAGCTTATCACTGTAAATCCCTCAGTCCAGAGAGAGTTATATTTCCATAATTGATGATTAGACGGCCGGTCTGCCTACACCGGAGGGTCATTTTGTATCTGATTAGAGTGATTACTAATAGAATGAGTGGAACGTCAGTGGCTGCCTAATGAGATACTGCATTCTCAATTTGACTTTTCAACCTTGACCCCTGTGAGCTACGTCTGGATGTGTTAGCGAAAACCTGATATAGGTCCAGACAGCAGAACAGAGCAGTCCATTTGGCAGAGTGGTTAACCTCATTCTCACTGCTGCTCGCACCCACATCTTGCCATCAAGACCATTTTGCTAATAGTCACTCACATAAATAGTGAGTGGCTGTTAGTGAAATGGAGTCAGACGTAAGGATGTGAAGAAATTTGCAGGTGTGGCTCTGAGACCTAGAATGGCCATAAAGGTAACAATCAATGGTAGCACACAGAGCATTTTAATGTATGCAAATGAATATTGAACTAACAAAGAAGGAACACTTAAGTTTTATTATTTGATCTTAGAGAGACATTCAAATCTCAACATTCACGACTTTGTCGTTGCATTTCTCCACATCATCTTCATCCACACACGAGGCAGCTGAAGTGTGGCTCTCCCTGTATGCCCGCTTTCTTTAACTCAGTCTTCAAAGTTTCGATGATCTTGTTTTGCAGTTGGCTGCTGCTCTTGGTCGTGAGGCAATCCTGATCTTTGGGAAAATACGTTGTATTTACTCCTGCAATTTGAAGTAATGCCTCTGGAGAAGGAGGGACAATAAGTCAGGTCAATATTCACAGCATAACATCCTGCATCAAAAGGCCACTGTGTAAATATGTAAGTTGCCATGTGCAGACACGAAAAGAGAAAGAAATCTTAAAGGAGAAGTGCTGTTTTTTACAACCTGGACCTTATTTCTGGCATTAAATATGGTGTCATTAGGAGCCCTTCAAGAGCCACATATATCCATATAGTGGGAGTGATCGGAGCACTGAGATTGCAGCCTCTAATGATGCATTATCTGCCGCGAAACTCGTTCATTTCACCAGTGTTTTGTTATGATTCACTAATGCTATTGCCCTTCGAATCCGGAGTTGCCTGTTATCGTGATGCAGCGTCTGTAGATTGACCTGGATGATGATGTCATCTCTGAGTGTCACGCACAGCCGCAGCACGGCTCATTTTTCACTCTGCGATGGTCGGCTTGTTTACCTGGAATTTGCTACTGCTAATACACTCTTTGTTTTTGCATAGTTCAGCTTCCACAGGCTTATTATTTAGAGGCTGCATTCTTGGTGCCCCGTTCACTCCCACTATGGATATACACGGCTCTTGAATGGATCCAAATATCGTCCGCTGGACTCCTAATGACACCAAAGTTATATGGGTGAGTAAAAGACCGTATTTTATGCCAGGAATAAGGTCCAGGTTGTAAAAAACAGCACTTCTCCTTTAAAAATCAGAAGAAGCCACTGCTGCTCCGACCTTTGAAATCAGCAAATACTATATTAAATGTCACTGCAGATTCATAGAAAGTTACTGAAATGCAGGCTCACGGTTGCACACAGCCAACTTGTTTCCTCCTATGTAGACGGTGTCCCATTTATATCCTGTCTGCTCAGTGCATTTATGAAAGTAGCGACTCATCCTTGGGAAAGCAAAATCATAACCCTGTGGAAGCAGACTTATATCATTCAAATGTTTTCATATAAGCATATGTGTAAAATGTAAACCTGGGCATGCCACTCACATGATTGCACAGAGGTTTGCAGTAGGTATCGTTGCCAATTGTGACACATGCCAACCCTCCGTTGCTGGGCACTTCAGCTTCAGGGCATCTCCTTGGCTCAGTGCCTTGGCATCCTATATAATAGTGAATATTTAATAAGTAATAATCAAAACATTACACTTTTCAGATTATTGTTATCTGTCGTCCTTCGACTGTTCATTATTGCTTAAACCCAAAACACCAATATGATACCTGGAACCACTTCCACAGGGGACATTTCAAAACCTCAAACAGCCCTTTGGAGCTGCAAGGAGTAGAAAAAATGTCCCAACACTTGAGCTGGTTCTCACAAAGATACAGAAGAACACACATGTCTGTGGCTTGTCCTCCTCCTCTTCCCTCCTCCCTCCTACCTTTCAGCTGGTGTTTGTGCAGAGAATCAGCCAGATTCCTCATGGACAGCAGCATTTCAGCTGACAGTTGTGAGCTCCATGCAGAAGGCTGATTTTCACTACACTCTGCTGCCACCTGTTGGTTAGTAACAGGCACAACACTTGTTCTATTCCTGTCTTATAATGTGGCATGACAAACAAGTGACAAATGGCCAAATTGAAAGTACCAAACACTGATTTGATCACTGTTTTTGTCTTCTTCCATATATACAGTGTGAGCTACATCTATGTGGTAGCTGGTCTGGTAGGATGAACATTTCTAGTTTACCTTCAGTTCAGCTGATAGCTGCATCAAAAGTGGAGAGGGGGAGCTGCAATTGTTAGATAAAGTGTCATCTTGAGCTGCACAGGACACGACTGGAAACAAACACACAAGCACACACACGCTTACAGACTGTATCTAATGTCCTTGTTTTTGTTTTTGCAGCCACATCAGCTGTCTATCTGAAGATATTCTTAGTTTCAGACAAACACAGGTTAACTGTGAGATTACCTGCTAATGAGCAAATCCAGATGAGAGTCTCCTTTAATCCCATGGCCTCTGAATATGATTTTTTCTGACCCACAACTGAAGGCAGAAAACTGTGACACGAGAATTTATTGACTCGGTATGTGGGAGCAAAGTTTACAGAATTTGTCAATATCTTGGTCTCGAGCCAAGACTGTTGTCACTGGACTTCCAGTAATTCAGTAATGTCAACTTCCAAACTATGTTGTAACATCAGACTTCAGAGGACTTTATTAAGAGGCAGACAAACAGATCCATGTCGGGGAGAGACAGTCAGTCTATGGCATGTTAATAAATAAATACACAACGGTACAGGGGCATAACAAATAACAACAGCACTCACACAATAGCCACCCATATGAGCACGAGTATAAGGTGCTTTATTTGTTCCACATGCTGTTTAGCAGCCTGATGGCAGAGGGAATGGAGGATTTCGCCATTAGTTAGTCTTGACATGTGGTGCTACAAGACGACGGCCTGCTTTTGACCACCTGCCTCAACCTTGTCTCTGTAGAGGTGGACATCATAGCGTCGTCTCAATCATTTCATTCAGTATTCGATGTTTGTTTTTTTGCAGTGCAGTCTGGTGCTTGAATCACAGTATTTCCAGTAATAAGACCTTATTTTTCCAGTATGTACTGTATGTCCCAGCTTTGTGCTGATGGGGGAGCTGGTAGTACGCGCTATAACCGCTGTAATTAGCCAGGGTGCTGTTCGTCTTAACACAGGATGCCACTTCTACATCGTAGTTGGGAGCTCACCATGGGGCCAAATGCTGAGATTCACACACACACATACAGCCACACACACACACACATACAGCCACATACACAACATCAGACACACTGGGTGACTCGGTGTCAGTCGGTAAGTTGTGCCACGAAGGATGACTGTGTAAATAATTCACTGTGGATGTTATTCATTATGGATGTCTGACGTTCTGGAAGCACATGAATTATTGAGGCTTTTAGGAAGAGTGATTGAGCTCATTAACACAGAGAATTGGCTTTTTATGTTTGATTTGAGGAACAAAGATTAGTCCTCGAAATGGACCTCGAGAACTGTCATTATCTTCGTACCAGCATGTTCTGTCACATGCTGCACGTCGTTGGCTTCACAGTTAATGTGTCCGTGATCGTGTCATCCACAAATCCATACAGCATAAATATCCACAGCTGACTGCATGATTGCATTTATTTAATGAATAAAAAAATAGATTAAAACTTAAATCCATGATATTCTTCATGTTGCAGTGCACATACAAAGATCACTCCCCAGTCAGCTGTAGGTTGTGTTCAGATCTGCTATTCACATCTGTCTCGGGTGATCCAATCACAGCTGGATAGTTGTGAACACACCCCAAAATGCACAATGATGACAGAACCTTATCTCTCTGTGGAGTCGTGTGCAGTGCATTGGTTCATTCAACCCCTCTGCTCTCCCTCTTTCTGTCTGTGGTCACTCACAACACATGTGGAGACTCAGTCTTATATACGGCACTAGTCAAACATAAATGCACAGACAGTGGGCCAATCAACCTTGGTACCAAACACACACTTGTAAACGTCAATACAGAGCCAGTCATACACCCACAGAGGCCTTTTTGCGACTGGGTGGTATAAAAGTGATGATGAATGGCATGTATGATCACAACACGCTCCCCTCTCAGCCTAACCTTTCTCAAATACTCGTGGCATTCTCCCTGCAGCGCTCCTTGTCTACCTCCCTCACAGGCATTGTGCCGAATTAGCCAGCCGTGGAAAACGGCTACTCTGTTGTCAAATGATTCACATGGATGAGCCGCAGAAAGCCGAGCAGTCGGAGCTAATTGGTATTCAGGACGTCGCGGCGCTACCTGTTTCAAAGACTTTTCCTGTTTGGGAGGATCACCGTGCCTCCAGGGAAAGTTTGGATGCAGTTGCAGCTGATAAATAGCTAATAACATCTATTAGCTCATTTTAATTACCCCTTTGCTTTTATCACAAAGCTGATTTATTTTCTTAGTGCACAAGAAGACACAGGGGTTGCAGATCATTTTAAAGGTGCAGTGGTAAGAGCTCTGTAAGAGAATTCAGAAGATTAATGTGTAAATGCCCTCGGAAGAAAGGGTTTAACACGGATATTCAACTCTGAGCTTGTAAAGATTCAACTCAACTGATGTCGTCGGTTGAAAAAGGCTTTTCCATCTAAACAGAAATCAAAGTAAAGGGAAGCAGGGAACAGGGCAGTTGAAAGTGGGCCTGATAACTCCAGCTGTGCTGTATCAAACATTTGAAGCCCAGCAGGAGGCTCCAAAAAAAAGAGGCTTTCTTCTCGCTGTCTCATCTAACCTTGCACACTAATTAACAAACTATTATGGGAACAGCAATGTCTGCTCCTGGGATCAGAGCTGATAGAAAAGTGAGAGTCGTTGACTGACAGCTGCAGACCTCGCCACTTCCTGTTTTTTTTTTTTTTCACCAATGTTTAGTGTGGTTGAATGTGAGAGAGGCACCACTTTCAAGGGAAAGTGCAGGAGGAGAGAACATTTTAATGAAAGAGCATCTCCGTTCTCGCCGCTCTATTAATGGATCTGACTGAGTGCGAACCAGTGCAAAGAGTTCACACAGTCACTTAGTCATTCGGTTCCTTCAGTCAGTCAAATGAACATGCAGATTTCGCAACACATACAGGAATGAAGGGAACATCCACGTACGGAAGCAACAGCCCACGACACACACACACACACACACACACACACACACACACACACACACACACACCAGATGGAGGAAACTATTAATTTATCAAATATTTATAAGATGCAAATGTTTCCCTGCCGGCTTACCGAGCTCTTGTTTACCACCTGTCTTCTTACACACTTTCGCCCCTTCCTGAACACCAGCAGGCCTGTGAGTTTAACTTGTGTCTCACTGATTATTGCCTCCACAGCTTGTTGGCTAGCTTATTTGTGAGCACATACTTTTCTCTCCCCAGTAAACATGCCTGTTTACTATCTGCTTTTTGGTATGTACTCCTTTTTGCCCCTCACTCTGTATATTTACCTCCCTGCTCTTTGCTTCTGGTCTCTTTCCTGCTGCCTGTTTTCTCCTTGGCGCTCTCCTTCTTGGCTTCAACATGTATATGAGTATACACAGTAACTAGTATGGCATGCTGACGGATGCCTATCCATGTACTTGTTTACTTCGCACATATGGTGCAGTTGGGTTTCCTTCCAGTCCAGTCCAGCTTTATGAACTGAATCATGTTCATATGCAACGTTTCTGCAGCAGTTACTCATGCTCATATTATCATTTTCATATCATACATTAGCCTCGCACAGTTGGACTGCAGTACTCATAGCTATGTGTACATGCAAAAGTACTAGTATTTACTGGGGGTGTTCCGATCAGGGTTTTTGGGGCCGATCACTGATGGCTGTAATCAGTATCGCCGATACCGCATATAGTGTATAGTGTAGAGTGTAGTGTTGTGTAGTGTTGATTGGAGCACCCCTAGTATTTCCATTAGTATAATGTGATATTAATATAGATGCTGCTTGACTTTGATGTAAAATGAGGCAGACCATATCCTGGACTATATGATCTTGTTCTTTTTCTGACCTCAACCAATGACTTTTGTTTGGCTGAGCCTAAACAAACCTGAAACCAAAGGTGTGTAAAAGATGAGTTGGAAATGCTCCTTGTTGAAAAGTACTGACAAACATATGATATCTGCCTGTCCTTTATCATATGTCAAGAAACTGAAGGAATAATCCACTGGAGAACTTCTGCTGAGTGCTGGGAGAAACAACAACAGAGAACAGAGCCTACATGAAACAAACAAACAAAAAAACATAGTTTTCATATGCAAAACTGGTGCATACTTACATCTATAAATGGCTGTGTATTCTTACGGCTCCCTGGCGACTCCCTGACTGTTCATGCGCCATATTGGCTCCGTGCTAAAGATTTGAAACAGGAACTCATGCAACATAAAAGAAAGCTTGCGGTATCATCCGGAGGGGATCTGTGTCAGAAGTGGGGATACGCTCCGCAGCTTCACGGGAGAGGGGCGCACAGAAAGAGCAAGAGTTCATTGTTCATGTCTTTAAAGGGGAGAGCACTGCTGCCAAAAGCTGACAGGAGGCCAAGAAACCCAGCGCCAGTTTTTTTTCCCTCCTCTCAAAAAAAAAAAAAAAAACGGCAGCATGAAAGCTTTTGAATTGTGCAAGAGGGGGCTTTCATAACAATCAATACAGTGTTCACTGAATGATCAAGGACCTTTATAGATAGTGAGATTTCCTTGTTTAACTATGGAGGAGATGTTGTGTTAGCTATGTTGATATTGTGAAAGTATCCAAGCTGTTCAGAGAAATGTGCACGGCCTGTATACAGACACTGTGCCCTTAAAAATAAGCTGTCAGCACTTTAGTAATTTTGTGATGTCACAACTCAGCAGTCCCAGTCTCACTGTAGAGCCTTCACAATGATAATAATGTGACCAACCAATTGTTATTCCTGAAATACTGATGGTCTGTTCAGCTCAGTTTACTGCTCACTGACCAGCATCATTTGCATTTATGTGAGTGAGCTCTGCTCTAACCTGCTGTGGCAGTCCCTTACCCTGTGGTTGCATCATTCAACAACAACTTCCTATTGTTACCAGAAGCTCCAGAGAGAGGCACGCATGAGTAAATGTTTAACAAATGTTTAAAACCACAAATATGTTTCTCTCCACGGATCAACTCCCCTAAAATAAAAATTTTAAAAATACAAGAAATTACATTTTCTGGGAACTTGTGATAATGATGTTGATTTTATCCTCTGTTGGATACACAGGCTAACTTTTAAAGAGCCTCCATTTCTGCCTTCCTTGACACATTAATATTCTTACAAATATTCCAACAAATGGTGTAGACTTGTTACATATTCATTATGGTATTAATAGTAATTTGAATTTTGCATTGCTGGTCAGAAATAATGCATTACAGATAATAAATTCATTTTGCAAGACACAAATCCAAGACATCGCATAAATCACTGATACAGTTAAGTGTAAAAACCCACAGCTGAAGTTGAGAGAGAAAAAAGAATCAAGTCTGAACCCCTCATGTTTGATCAGAAAGCCCAGAGCCTGCTAAAACCAGCCAGCCTTGAGGACTTTTGGCTTTTTCCAGCTACTGGGAAAACTGTGTTTGTGGTTTTTTTTTTTCCTGCTGAGGTTTCTTGTCAACTGGATTTCGAACGGCTCTAGAGTTTAGCTTCTTACAGAAGTTTGATGACAAATGCAGACTGGCCATTTTGTCTGCAGCTGAGAATATTTGGCATTGTCTGCTGGAGTGTTTCCAATGTGGTCTGTGCTGGAGCATCTCAGCTGGTGTTTTTGTCTTCCATGTCGAGCTACCAGGGAAATGACCCTTAAATTACATGCCACCAAACATCTGTGAATTGTAATGACATGAAACAAGAAAAAAAAGACAACTGGCAACCCTTTGCTTCAGCTGTGTGTGTTTTTTTTTTTAGCTCGTTCACTCAGTCATTTTGCTGTTCCCCTCAGCGACTGATGCTGCTAATGGTCGTTAAGATGCTAACAGGCTTTTCAGATTAGTGCTCCAAAAGCTGCTTGAGGAATCCCCCTGGTCCCAGATGTGGAAGTCTCTCTCTCTCTTTCTTATTGGGAAGTTTGGGTTTGATGAAAACATTTGGTTATTCCCAGGGGACACTCGAGTTTACAGTACGATGACCATGAGAGCTGAATTGTAATGTCATGTTTGTCATGTGACGTGTGTATGTAGGATAAAAACAAAGCATGTTTTGGTGAAGGCTTTGCATTAATGCACATGTTGATTTCCATATGAGACCGTGTGCACGTCGCTGTGCGTGTGAGTTATGGCTTTAATTTTCCCCTTTATGTGACTGTAAATGAATGCTATTTGAATAAAGCTACTGAGGCTCGTAAAAGTGCCTGTGTTGAGATAGTGGATCTAGTTAACTTCGTTCTCACATTGAAAGTAGAGCGAGCTGATGGGCAGCGACAGAGATGAGAGCTGAAGAGAAAATTATTCCACTCCTCTCCATCAGTTATCGTATCTTTAAAGCCTGCTTCAGACTGTGGATCATATATTTTTGGGGTCTTTTTATTTTTTTTGGTGCCATCATCCTTAAAACTGACCTGAAAGATCAGCAAGAGGAGCATGACATATAAAGTCAAAGCATAATGTGGGTGGAGGCCCCAGTCATCCACATTTCCACTTCAGCCAGCCCTGCAGCAAATGTATTCCTATTACTCATTTGATTTCTTTTTCAGACTGTCGTGAAAAAAAAAAAGACATTAAAGGGCCTCGCTCCAAAACGATATATCAATTCTAATATATCAGTTTCACAGAGACCTTTCGCCAGCTGACATTCATAAGCCAAGTTTTTTTTTCTCCCTCAAACACAGGTGATTATAAAACCAGAAAATGAACCAATTTGTGCAGAAATATCATAAAATGACTTGACAGGAAGTCTGTCGAGTACTTATTATGTAGGCATTGAGTGCTGATTTATTCATATAGCCTCATTTTAATATGTAAATGTTCAAATATTCAGAGCAGACAGAGAGCAACAGGTTCACTTCACCTATAAACCAGTGCTGTGTTGTTCCCATCCATTCCTCCTTTATCTACACAATAATGGCTCGGTATTTGTGGCTTTTGAAAGTCTGATACCTTTAATCAGTCCTTATCAAATGAAAATATGTCAGGGTTGTAGGAGTTTGTTGAAATCCTCTTACCCTCTGTGGGCAAAAATATCTGCTAGTAAAGCTCGTGAAAACAACTCAACACCGCTGAAAAATGAAACGTCACCAGATGAAATGTTCCTCGCGACTCTGACAGTTTTGAAATGTCAACATGTGATCAAATATGAGATTACTGCTCAAGCACAGGCCTCGTCTCAGTGATTTCATGAAGTGTCTCTTGGGTCATCAGCTATATTTTACTGTCACTCGCCCTCTCTCCTTCCTCTCTCCACAGTGTCAGCAGCAGCAGCAGCAGCATTAGCATATGAGTCAGAGCACCAGAGGGCGACACATGTGGTGACGCTGGGTCTCCATGCAAAACGAGCACAGCAGAAAAAGACGGCTGACTTGCACGTCAGGTGTCATCTACCTCAAAACTTGCTCTGTGGGGGTGTGCAGGTGGATTCTGCCAGTGTTTTAACACCTGAGGACCTGAACTGCTCTTCCATTATTATTATTATCATCATCATATTATAAACTGTCCCTTTTGTGTTTGGACGTCTCTACAGCCAAACCTTGTCCACTGCAAAAAGCCACAGCCTCTGGTTTTTGTTCTGTTCTGTCTTGTCTCTCCTTTTGTTTTCGATGCCTGCACACAAATCAATACTCACAGAATTCAGTCAGGGAGGGTAAATACGAGCCTCTGTTTCCAGCAAGGCGCCTCCAGCTGAGGAACTCATTTTGCTGTGCTGATTTTTTTCCACTAAGCTGACAGAAGCACTGTGGATGAACTGAGGAGCAAACTCCTGTCAACCAACATGAGAGTGATATTCACTGTCACTTAACATCTTCTGTGAGCAACATCATAACCACTGGAAAAAAAATCCTCCAAACTGCACCTGAAGTGTTTGTGTTCAATCTTTTATCGCTATACATCCTTTTCACACACACACACACACACACACCTGCCATATGTGTACCATGTGCATGTGTTTGTATACCAAAGGCCATGTTGTGCAGCAGTTATTATAACCTCAGCAGTGAGCAATAAGTAACTCAGCAGACTGTGAGCTCATGCACTGATGATTGCACCACCTGAAGCTTTGTGACTAATTGACTGATTGTTTGTCTGCAAGCAGCAGCAGCAGCTGGTTTCAAGTTCAAGGTGCAAATACCGTCATGGATGAACATGACCTCTCCCCAGTCTGGTTAGAAAGAGAAGGCTGGTCTCCAAAGGGCCAAGAATAACAGAATAGGATGTGTTTCATAGCAATAAGACAACCTTTTATATCCTCTCAATACTAAATCCATTTGCATTACTGAGTCTAAAACAGTAGCATGTTTGAGGCAAAAGAGAAGTTTCTGAGACAGTCCTGGGGTCATATTTATGGATTCACTGTTTTATAGGGCTTTATAGAGAAATGGTGAGATGAGCACGAGAGGCTTGATGACATATAGAGATATAAATCATGAGCTGGTGTCAGAGTCATTTACCATTTTATGGCCCAACATGCTTCTTGGGCCGCTGCTGCCAGTGTGGGACAGTTTCATTACCTCGTGGTTGTGACAGGTTGTGAAGGAGTCGTTTTCCCTCCTCGGGGCGTTTATTTAGCAGGAAACTGAATGATAATTATTTAAAATGTATTTTCTTACTCCTCAGAGTGATTTTTGTTTAAACCAGGAGGTGTTTTAGTTTTACATTTGCTTCATAATCAGACTAACGGTTATACTTTCAACCAAGACTGTTGACTCTTAAATCGGAAGAGGTTAAAGTGACAGTTGAATATCAGGATCGAGCAGGTGGTCATTAATTAAAGTTGTACATATAGGGATGATATTTGGCATCACTTTGGATTTGCCAAGTCGTGTTTCAAGGTGCACTCACTGCCTCTCAGTTTATTAAGTCCTAATGATGGCGTGATCTAATGTGTCCCTTTAAATCGTTCACAATTAAGAGTGAAGTGTTAACAGCTTAAAGGTTATTGTACTTAATGATGCAGCAGCTTTTGATGGGTGCTGGTAAATAGCTGCTTCTCTGTTTTTTTAAATGTGTCTTTCGCTTCAGAGCTGCTTGTTTTACGCCTCATTTATCTCTGCATAGTTTATATTCACTGACCACTCCACAGAGCCAAGAGTCCTGCAGGTCCCAGCAGGTCGGTGTGCAAGAGTTAAAGATTTCAGGTTTTCGGATTAAAATGCAAAAGTAATCTGTAGAGATCAGAAACGTTACTGTCTCTCAGGATTTTCTGAGATGTTTATGATTTATCCATAAGGTCAGCTCTGTGACTGAAGACCAGGGCTTGAAGTTCTCCGGCATGGTGCCCGATCTCTGGCGTGGCACTGTTTCGGCACGGGCCGTTTTATCGTTGCAGCTGTTTTATAAATAGTAATTATGTCTGTTTTAGCCACTCCTCCTTTTTTTACACCGCCTCTGTCTACATGAAGCTCATAAACACTCACTGGTTTCCTGCACAATGCCCCGCCCCCCAGTACATCTGATCAATTAAACATCACAAATAAAAAGTCAAAAGTGTAGGCTGTGCATTAGGCATGCACACGATTACGGATAATGATTACGATTTTTTTTTTTTTTTTCAAATTAGTTCCTTATGAGTGTGTGTGACTGAGGCTTGTTAAGGTGAAGCGTGTGGCGGTGTACCATTGCCACAGCAATCACAACAAACCATCTAGCTAGCAAAAAGACTTGTTTATGTCAGGGTCACCCAATCACACAGCAGTATTTCTCAGTGGGATATTACCCATGATGATGTGCAGAGTTATTACAAACATTTATCTTCTTTAATATGTCATTTTTTTTAAAGAGTTGGCCCACTCCATCTTTGATTAACAGTGATCCACACACATCCTACACGGTACAGTGATAGCCACCGTAAGTTACTTCCTTTAAGATGCTGCACAGAGCAAAGATGAGGAATATGTCTCTTTAAACTTCGTGTGTTATTTGCACGACAGCTGGGAGGAAGTGATTTTACAGGCCGTCCATCTTGTGTCACCTTTAACTCCATCTCCATCCTGAGGTTGTACGTTCTGCACAGTTCTGAAATGTTTGTGGGTTTCTTTACAAACTCTGAAAGTTACACTTACTTTAATTTATTCTGCGTGCCCTCCTGCTTTCCAAACATTTTTTTTCCAAGAAGCTGTACACAGAATACTCATTTACATTATCGGGGCTAAAATGAAAACAATTTTGTAAACATGCTGATAACTTCAGTTGTGGCTGGAGTTAATTTTGTGTTGGATTAAGATAAACACAGACTGTTGACTGACTGCCGCAGCTTCTGGACATCTATTTTATTCAATTTTAACAATACTCCATGCAAATTATGTGTTACCTGTTTACCTCTTGGACCTGGGCCTCCAATCATAGTCAAACTAGTTTAACCAGACGCTTCACTTTTCTCAAACTTCCTGTGTTCCCAGTGTGGTCATGGCAGGGGCTCAGACTGTCGGCTTTAATTGCCGACGGTTTCAGCTGAGAAGAAAATGAAGGAATTTCTGTAAATGAATGGAGCCGAGTCTCATCATTGAATCATGTTGCAGATCCAGTGGTTAGTCTGCGATTGGTCCTCAGGTGAACCATCTGCCCAGACAGACAGACAGATGGCCAGATGGCCTAACATATTTACTGGCCCTGGGGCCCCCCCAATACGCGCAGACGGGCTGAGAGGAAAACTGGAGGCTTTCCACATCAGCCTCATGCAAAATAAACACACACAAGCAGACTTTCTCTGTCACAGATGTGCACACAAATACACACAGACTGGAAGCTGACGCTCTGACTTTTATAGCATCAAAAGGAAATGGCTGAAATGAGACCTGAGCTCAGGCAGGCTTGTAAAAAAACTTGGAAATTACGACACCACGATGTCAGTTAATTAGACACACTTCTTCAGGTCCTTGTGGTCCTGTTCATCAGAGTTTGATTGATAGTTTTCACACCAGCCAAGATCAAGTGAGTTTGAGACAAACCATCATCTGCTGTTGTGTTACATAAAGCAGAGTCACGACTATGTGAAGCTTTAAATGGTCCAGATAGACTGCCCCTACATCTCAAACACAAGACGTGTTAGGAAGATGCCTTGGAAACAAGGGTGAATGCATCAGTCACCATGATGTTACTACATGTGCACTGAGCACTCAAATGTCTGACCACACACAACTACAGCACAGCTTCATACCTGTAAAGTTTCATGTCACTGTCTTGCAGGTTGTGATGCTACCACGCTGACAGAGAAAACACACACTGTAAAAACAAGACCTGCACAAACTGCAGTTCTTTAAATGGCCACTAGAGATCGGCTCCAAAAGTGAGTACAGTTTCCACAGAGTGTCATGTTAAAATATCCAACTACAGCATTACAGCCAATCCACCATGGGCTGAAGTCTTGGCTCCTCACACCATTGGACACACTATTTCTGGATTAGCCTGGAGCTAAATGGAGACAGGCACAGTGGTGGTGATGGCTGAGCAGCCCACTCTGAGCTTCATAACGTCTGTGTGCATCTTTATTTACACTCTACAGCTGCAACTTGTTAAAATTCTTGTCGTCTACATCTTTCATCCTTCGCTGGACTCAGTGGGACCAGTGATGCCCTGAAAGTGGAAGTTATAGTTTGTAAAAGTCCTCCAGTCAAGACGACCAAACAGCACATTTGTCTTTACCCTTGGATGCAAACTACAGTAGTATACCGCCGGCAGCTGTCATCAGCCCAGCTGCTCCACGTCACAATAAACTGTAAACTGTGATGATAATAACAAGCTGCTTGCACTGCTGACCTATGGGGTATTTTTTTTTTTTTACAGGACGGCAGTCTCACTGTGTACTGTGCATAAATCCACACATTATCTAAGAAGTGGGTTTGGGATCAAGAATCTCAACAACAACAACAACAGAAGAGCTTCATGTGCTGCTCACACTGTCCGTCTCTCTGTCTGACCTGTGCTCAGTGTGCCTCGGTTTCTTTACAGCCTCTGCGCTCCAGTTCTTCTTCTTATCTCCCAAGTCATTTTCCTTTCAGTGACTTTGTAATCAGCTTCTCATCATGAATGTCTCCAGCCCACTCTTAATAGGTTTCCCTGTGGCTAATATCAGCTCCTTGTCTCTGTACACCATTAGCCTCTTTAATGAAAGCATGACCCCCATCTGCGGCCCTGCTTCTGTCTCCCTCTCGGCCCATCCAAAGCTCCAGACATCACAACAGAGGGGCGATGGAAAATGTCACATCTCGTCCTTATTCAATTTGACATTAGCTGTTATGGCTCCTCTGAGGTTCATGCACAGCTAACGCCAGAAACAGTGATGGAAGCAGGAGCCATTCACTTATTTCCCTCCTTTGTTTTTTTCCTTGAGCTTGTGTTTGTGATGTTTTCTCAGAGTTTCTTCCACATGGTGGGATCATAGTATGAGCTCAACACAACAAGCAGAAGCCTGCAGATTTTCATCTCAGCAGCTGTTGTAGCTCAGTGGCAAAAAACAGACAGGAGATGTTTTAGGCCCAGAGAGTTCAGGACTATCAGGATGTGTCGCTCGGGCACACTGGGCATCAGCTGCAACACTTTGTGCATTTTGTTCAGTCACTCACAGACTATTTAGACCAGAACAACTAAACATTTCTATATTAAACATGCAACTGTCTACTGATTACCAACACCACCTAAAGATGAATATGTCAGAGGCTCTACTGTTATAAGGTCAAGAAACGCTAGATAGAAGGCAGAGAGCCTCCATCCTCCCTGTAACAAGTTACAAGTCATTCATATAACCATCACAATTACTCCGAGGCTGTTCAATTAAGGTAAAAATCCAGCATAGTTCCTCTTTAATGAGCTGGAGACAGCCAGGTAAGTGTCAAGGGCAGAAAGGTAAATACAGCAGCCGTTATCAGCAGCGGCAGAGTGAGGGTTAGCACAGGTTAGCGCTGCTGAACAGTCTCAGCAGTGAGCACATGCTGTACAAAGAGAAAATGTGTTCACCAGTCACCACCTGCTCTGCGCTCAGAGCAAAGCTTAACTTTTGTCACTCAGTACCTGGGCGAGTTAGTGTGGTTTTATATAAAAGCTGTGTAGGCAGAGAAGGTCAGAGCTTTTGTCAATGTCAAATTTAAGAGCACAAGGCTCTGTTTACTTCCTGGGAGCAGTGTAGATCCAATATACACAAAACTCAAGAAAAAAGGCTTTTGCAGACAACATTTTTTTTCCTTGGTTTGATTTATTTATTTTTTCTCCCAATGTTAGAATGAATCTCCACAGCGACTGTAGTTACACTGCAGACTGCTTTGATATGAATGTAATTGCAGCATTGTTAAACAAGGTTGTTGCATAAAAAAGGGGAATTGTTATCTGGTCCCTGTGCAAAGCTCTGGTGGAAACACATGTTTTCCAAAAGTCAAGAGTTTTCAAAACTATTATTTCCTACCACCAATTTAGTATTTGTTCCTGCCAGCACTGCCACATAATGTGTTTTTTCCACTTCTGGCAGTTGTGCATGAGTAGTGTCAACATCTTGAAGTGTATCATTAAATTGGCATTGAATAAATACACATACATCTACACCTGCACCTGGCTGATGCCTCAACATCTTGACAGAAAATGACACCTTGTTTCGGCTTTTGCTCACTTTTTGTGCCAGTATGAGGCTAACTATAAGTCAGGCAAACCATGCAACCATTAACAACATCATTTGGGCTTCAGGTGCAGCATGATGCCTGCTGAAGTGAAGTGGAGGAAATGTTAAATGGAGAAGGCGTACCGACAGCATTAACAGCACAGCAGCATCCCTCAACCCTCAACTCTAAAGAAGAAGAAACTAGCAGAAACACGTAGGAGTCAAAACACAGTCCTGTGCAGATGGTTTAAATCGATCTGTGTGAAAGGTATATCATTGTGTGGTGTATGGACAGGAATACACAAACAGATTAGAACATACTTGAGGTTATGCTGCTCATTAAAAATTAATCAAACAATGCAGTTCTCTCCAAATTCCCGCTCAGTGTTGGCTTAAGTCCTGTGAAGTCTGTAAAACCATTTAATTGCTTGGAACCTGTCTTCCCAGCTGTATCATTACTTCACTACTTGTTCCTCTGGAGCTGTAATCGCGAGCACTTCAATAATTAATGGCAAACTATTCTTCTAAGTGCTGCTCTGGAGCTGTGGTTCCAACCACACAACTTTATTACAGACGTGTCCAAACCGCCATTTAAAGGAACACTAACCCGAGGAAGTGTTTTCTCCTGAAGTTGAGGGGAAACCCTCCTCTTTTTTCCCCCCACAAGGACTTTTTACCCCTTTATTTTACAGTGAGACAAAAAGCTGCGGCTCAGAGACCCCTGACACCGCTGAGTCCGAGCCTGCAGGGAGATTTGGTGATCCAGCCGTGTATTGTTTTTCTCTCCCACTGACACTATGATATGAGAAAGCCACTTTCCAATGTGTCTGCTGTGGTGAGCTGTATGGATGTGATGCAGCGAGAAAGGACCAACATAATGTGCAGGACTGAAGCATTTTCAAATGCAACTGCATCACTTATTATAAAGGTGTTTTCACGCATACTGGTGTGGATACGAACATGGTGCATTGTTTGATTTTTCAGTTTGTACAATCCGCTTTCACGCACGTTTGTTTTCACTCTGGTCCAAACACAGCACCACTGGAAGCATCATCTTTCCATGACGACTGACGCGAAAAAGACATGTGGTAAGTCATGTTTACATGAAATGAAACTGAGAAGTATGGCTAAACATTAACAATGGAAACACACGTACACGGCTTATGTGTAGCGCTGGTCATTTCATTTCATACCATTTGTATTTACCACTCTGCAAATAAAAGATTTAGAGAATGAAGCGTGGCTGCTGGAGCAAACTCAAACTTGTGGCGTACACCACGCAGTTGGTGCAGACCAGGGTGAGAAGGTAAAGAATCAAGGCCAGTCTTTCAGGCAGGCTTGGTCAGTTCACAGGAAGTCAGTCAGACAAGGCAAACAGGGCTGAGACAAAAGACAGTGGGTCAATGAGGAAACTGGTCATGAACATTACAGTGAAGACAGAGAGACGCTGGAACATTTGATGCTGAGAATAAAGACGAACCAGCAGAGGAGACAGGGAGCACCACGCAGACTAAATACAATGGGAGGGGAAGACAATGAGAGACAGATACAACACATTAGGAGGCGGGGACGACAATCACAGGAGTGGGGAAACACACAATGGCAGGAAGTGTGAAGCTGAGACAAGAGGAGAGGTTGGAAACACCAAAATAAAACAGGAAGTGGAAACCAAAATGTAAGAAAATCAGGTCTGAAAGTTAACATGGAGGAACCTGGGCATCTGTTGCATGTCTGTTAGAGCTGCTGAAGGCTGTAAAGATAAGAAGAAAGCAAAGATGCTGTTTTGTGACTTAATAAATAAAACTGACTTGGCTCGATTGATGGGGATCAATAAACAAGATAAGATGGAGACAGAAGATTGTGATGCAGCTCATCAGTCAAACATTTCATTCAAATTCAAGACATGAGGACGGCCATCTTGCTCCTCTTCTTCTTCTCTATCATTTCACCTCAGTGCCACTTTTTAATGGTGTTTGTCAAAAATTCAACTGCTTCTCTGAGAAAACACACATTATATTCTTTACTTCCTTTTTTCAGTGAGAAAGCAAAAGAAAGATCACAAGAGAAGAACCGGGACGATGATGACACCGGCACAGCATGTGGTCCGCATCGCGCTGCGTCTCCTAGAAACACAACTGCATATGCTCTCACATCCGTGCTCCACCTCCCACCTCACCACCCACCCACATCAAACAAACAGATATACACACTCACACACACACCTGCCTCCATCCTCATCTACTCCCTGCCTATACCATCTTTTGCACTTTATCTCCCGCCTACCCACCCTCCGTTCCTCCCCTCTTCTCCTTCACCTCCCTCCCTCCTCTGCGGGTGCTGATACAGTGCACTAATCACCAGCATAATAAATCAATGGCCCAGCCAATAACCATTACTTCAAATTAGAGCTGCTTGTTCCTGTGAGGGAAAGCAGCTGACACCTTCATAAAGGCGCCTTTCATTAGCCGCTATCGACCTGGCCGAGCTAGCACAGAAACCTGCAGGACAACACGCGCAATGGGAGGCAGGAACAGCAGGGGGGGGGGTGAGAGACAGAAGAAAGAGACAGACTGCAAGAGAAAGAAAATCCAAAGTTGTTTCCAGTAAATAAATCTTGGCTGCAAATAAATTCCCCCTGCCAGCATTTATCCTCCTTTAACAGATGGGATTGGGTTCACTGCCTCTCAGAGGCAGAATTACTGTACATGTGTGTGTTTGTGTGTGTGTGCACTTGTTTTGGGCAGGAAGGGGATTGGAGGATGCATAAAATGGCAGCCTCTCTGTGTCTCTCTTTCTTTCCATCTCTTTCACTCCCACTCGATCTGTCGGAAGCACAGAACTGGTGCATCGATGTAGGTCACATGTAAATCAGCACGGCAGGTCGAGTTGGCGTTGCCTTCCCCGGTGGGATGCCCCAGCTGAGACATCGTGCATCATCTCAGCTTGCTTATTGTAAGGCAGCCACTCACACTGTTGGTTTATAGATCACTTATGTAAGGGCAGTCTTATGTTTGGCTTTTTTTCTTCCCTGTCAAGGCTGCTGTTCACTCACTGACCCACAGATGGCAGTGTGGGATTGACGGTCCTTGCTGCTGCTGCTGCTGGTCATCACTGTCCAGTCGGCTGCTTGAGACAGGAAAACAGGCTGCCTCAGGTCAACACACACACATTCTGAGTGATGATAACAACACACAGACAAAATAGCACCACTGACATCAAAGGGACCGACTTTCCTGCAGAAGGAGGAGGTTCATTTTATTTTTTTTTGGGGGGGGGGGTAATTGCTGCTCCGTGCTTGCACGGCGGTGCTCACCAGAACGAATCACTCGTGACGCACTACTGGATATCTGAGGGAGGGGCTTGGTGTACACCATGCATTATCTCCTACAGTCAGTCAGTCAGCAAGTATATAGCCTGGTAGGAAAATCCTGCCAGATTGTTCTAGTATCTGTCAAATTCAATAAATCTGGAGAGTGCTGCCGACAAACAACCTACTGTTGTCCTTCACTTGTGTTTCAGGAGATTACTCATGTGACCTTGTTGGAGAACAATCCCAAAACTGTCAAGAGGAACATTATACTTTCTGAGGAACAGTCTGCATTAACCTTTACATTCAGATTTTGAGCCACTTCCATCAGCTCAGGGGGTTATTGTGATTCTGCAGGTACAACAGACCTGCATGACTCCTGCATGAGGGAACACTAGTTTTTATTTTTTTTCTGTGCAATTTGGATTTTCTCTGTCTGCATCACAAAACACAAAAATTACCTTTAAGAGGCGAGGGAGTGACTCTGTTTTCCCCACACTTGAATATTATTAGAGATGCGCTGTAGTAGTCATGGGGCTAAAAAAAATGAAGTTTGTCCTTAGGGTGCAGGCACTGGCGCAAAGTGAGAAAATTAAAATTTAGAGCATGTGTGCCTTTTAAATTGTTAGATATCAGAGGTGCAGAGATGACAGTTTAGCCTGAGGTTGGAGTTACAGAGTTTATGAAGTGAAATGAGACACTGATAATAAGTGCTTCATGCTGCCATTGTAAACACGCTGCTTCGATTTTATGATACTTCCCCGTTCCCACCATCGCTGACCCTCCACCTACAGTATTCTGCATAATTGTAGTTCATATCTGGATGTCAAAACCTTTTGGAGCCCAAATAACAAACTGCAGCCAAGTAGTATATATATGTCTCGAATGGTGAGTAAAACTTAAACTCACTGTGTAGTGTGTAGTCCCACTGCGTTGTAGAACAAATCCTCTGCCATCTTGAGAACACACTGATATAAAATCAAATTTCACACTTAATTATTTCGTCGGCGGGAGAAAATGGAATTTGTTAAACAAGTCGCTTTAGAAAGAAAATACTATAAATGAGCCAATCTAAAGGTGCATTAGAGATGTAATATATATGTCTATATCCTCTACAATACCCCACTGTTTCCTCTCATTAGGCTGCATGTGATATGACTTTTTCACTGGTAGTTGCTGGGTCTCACGCAGTCCATTACTGTGCATTTGTGCCAATTTTTTTTTTTAGCCCCTTTTTATACCAGTTTTAATAGAATCTGCTGCTCTGCGTCCACAACAGTTGGTACATAATGTCAAACAAAGGCTAATGATTTGAATTCAAATGCAGATACACAAGGGAGCAGTCTTTACCAGCACGAAGACAAGAAATACAGCTGTTCTCAAGACAATCAGATAGATGGATGCAACCAAAGGGATCTTACCTTATCTTAGACAAAGCAGGAGGGAAGTGTATGACCAGTGAAAAGCTGAATGAGTGTGATTTATATGGTGAAACAAACACACAGAGTTTACTGATGCTGTGATGCTGAGCTCTTTTCCACTAAAAATAAAACATTCATATCTGTTTCCGTCACTTTCATCGTCATCGATAATGATTGTGGCATGATGACTGTGAACTTCTTTTGACTTCAGAAGGAGGCCACGCCAGAAGAAGTTTGAGAGCCACTAAATAGCCAATAAAGCCAACAACAACAACAAAGGGAGCCAACAAATAGTTCCAGTACACAACTTCCTCCAACTTCAGAGATGGCAAGTTTCTCGTTTTTGTTTATCTTCATGTCGACAAGACGAAGTATTTTGTTTCTGCAAATGTTTGTCTTCTTAATTCTTTGAAGGATAAAAGCATATCCACCATTAAAAGCAGCTTCATCTGTAACATGGTTGTCTTTGTCCTCGTGTTTTTTTGAAGGGTATGTAGCATTAATATATTTGTCCCTCTTCCCTCTCTTCCATCCTTTGCTCTTCAGTGTGGCACCAAGCATTCATCTTTATTTTAGCTGCTAAATCATGATGTTAAACATAACTCAAGTCTCTGTAATGGAGAGGACGACCCAGTTCCCCACTGACTGGCAATCTACCAGTAACTTCATCTCATCACATTTTCCCACCAACTGGCTTCGCTGTCCCATGCCTGTCTCACAGCTAATTTTATTGATGGCGCCATCTTACACAAAGACGGGGAAGTGAGTCGGTTCGATTTTCCGCAGCAATCTTGTGTAATTTTTATACCCTCCTGTCTTCTCGGGGGCAGTCAGAGGTAGCGGTTAGTGTATCATAATTAAAGGGAAATTGGCAATAGTCGAACGCGGATTGAAAAAGGCAATTAAAAGCACTGCCGGATGAACTACCTGAACCCAACTCAATCAATGAGAGCGCCAGGGACTCTTTATTGTGAAGAGAAACTCCCGATGAACGGTGCTCTCAAAAGATAGATAATAGATAGATAATTTCATAACACTCTCTTTACTTCGGTGCCTGCGCTGGATGAGTAATTTCTGCTAAAAGATGTGAGGGCACGCAGAAAGAAAGGCACAAGTGGAGGTGAATGGAAGGTGAAGGAAAGCGAGAGACAAGCTGCATGCAGGTTCCAAGTGAAAAGACTTGAAGACAAATTTTATTGTCGAGCTTTCCATCCTTCCTGCACTTACAAGTGTCTATTCTGCTTATTGCCGCATTTACAGCAATAACTGGCAAAATAAAATCCACATCTTAGTTTTTGCAGGAATCCAAGGCTGTAGTTTTCACACTGCTCTCACAGGCCTGTCTGTCTGTGGGCATTTTTACAGGGCTATCTAAATCTAATTTGGTGTCTTATTCAAACACAGATGCTGTAAGCCTCTGCTGCTGCAGGAGGATTAAAAACTTGTGGTCTGTGTTGGGTCATGTCGCAGTGGCCCTGTCCTGATAAGGAAAACACCAGCATTTTAAATTTCGACGGCACACAGAGGGAGGCAATACAAAGGTGAAAGACAAGAACACACACAAGTGTCAATCCAATTCCCAGTACATGTGTATTTTCCATTTACCATTTATTCCTCATGTCACCCCTTAGCCTTACTCCTAACTAGCTCAGAGGTTTTAGCATAGCTGTACAGATGGTCAATCAGTAAAACACCATCCTGAATGAAATAATCTCTACGTCTACTTGACTGGTTGCTGATACACAGTGTAAATGTTCCCCCCAGATTTTGCTGATCCTTTTTTTTTTGTAAAATAATGCATTTTGACAGTTATTAGATCTCTCTCTCTCTCTCTCTCTCTCTCTCTCTCTCTCTCCGTCCTCCAAGTTTGCATCAAACTAACTATGGTTGTCAACAGTTTTGGCAGATCTTAAGATAACCAGGGGCTGAGGAATGTGTGCTCAGACTGTACGCAGTGTTAAATCACTTCATAGTGATCACAGATGCACAACAGATGGGTTCCTCTGTTGCCTTGAACTACATCACAGGGAAAACTAAATGATGGTACAATTAAGATGAAAACCTGCAGGACAAATATCGGTTCCTCAAATGACCTGTGACACTTTTTTTTTCCAGACATCTGGCAGCTGTTGCATCACACACACACACACACACACACACACACACACACACACACACACACGCTATAAAAGAAACACACACTATTTTTTGGTGTCTTCGATAGGAGCATATTATCTGTGAAGGTTGAGATGTTTTTCAGTCTGTATTTTAACAAAATCTACAAAGTGGTACTCTCCAACAAATGAAATATGAATGTAATATTTGGTTTCGTATGAATGTACTGCGATGCTGAGCAGCATGAAGTAACTATTCATTTATTTAAATGATATTCCCGCTTTTGGAGTAACTCGAGGTTTGATGTAAACACTGTTTAAAATCATTGTGTTTGTGCAGTGTGTGTGTCTGTTTGTGTGTGTGTGTCCTTGATGTGCACAGCTGGAACACAGTGTCGCTCACTGAGGGTGCTGCCTATGGGATGGCAATGTTGAACAATAGATATTTAAGAGGAAACACACTGTGCTGCTGGCAGCTTTAGACTGGTGACATGAAGTGTCAGGACAAAGTAGGTATTAATTTGTGTTAGCGTGTCCTTCAGTAGAGGCCTGAATTCATGGTTCACCTTTGTCTTAGAGGGATATTCAAAAGCAAAAGTGTGTAACTACACAATTAAAAGATAATAAGTATGTTGTTTTTGCATCTTGGTTGGGAAAAATGGTTGAATTTGTGATTTGTCGTCTTGTATTTTACTTTTTATTGAAACTTGTTGCAGCAAAACAACTGATCAAACTCAATACTGCTCTGAGCTACATGCTGGTGGTTAGCATTTACTATGCTAGATTAGCAGGTAGCCTGTTCAGTTGTTATGACATCACCATTAGCATCTCTATAATATTTTCAGTCACTGCAGCAGTTGAGACTGTTGGGCCAAAATCACAGATGTGGTGCTGGAGGAAAACATTTGCAGTAACCATAGATATTAGTAGGCTATTTATTCTCTGCAGACTATAAACTCTTATGGCCATACATCCAGTCTAGAAAAGCCAAGTCAGATGTGCTTAAGCATGTGGCCTTCATCTGGGTCACTGTAAAACACATTATTCAGGATGTAAGTACTGTTACTGTTACTGGGCTTCAAACAAGTAGCATTGTGAAACTCTCAGAGAGGTATAGACAGGGCCGACTCCTTGTATAGTCCATATGAACAGGAGCAGTGCATGTAAAGAGCATGAACTTGTGGTTTTGGTGGTTTTATCCTAATGAATAACTGTTAGCCTGACTAGCCTCCCTGCTGCTACTCATTGCTCTCGTGCATTATGGAAACAGTCGGTACAGTATCTTCACTACTGCTGACAGATATCACTGTCGGTGTCATGAATTCATTGTAGTGGGGTTGTACAATGACAGATCGGATTAGATGCGGGACTTTGAGATGGCTGGGGACCGGAGGCTTTTCTGGCTGCAAGCGTACGCACTTACTTATTAAGCATTTTAATCAAGTTTTCAATTACAGTTCCTTTGGCTACAACACCTCCTAAAGGATTACTTCGAACCAAGCCTCGCCGTCAGCCAAATGATTGTGTGGCGAGCTGGACAGCAGAGCAAAAAAGCTGCGGGATATGAGGCTAAGTCCCTATTCTCTCCTTTTCTCTCGCTCTCCCTCACTTTATCCACAGTAATCCGCGAGAGCCCCGGATGATAATGGGTAATGGATCTCCAGACCCCTCCCTTCCAGAAACACACACGTGTACACACACACACACACACACACACAGGAGGAGATGATGCTGAAGGTGCAGGTTCCTCTGTCTAACATACGGCGTCCCTGGACCTTGTATCCACAGCGATTAGCTGGCTAACAGGATTAGCCCGTCCTCCATCTCTCCATCCATACATTCCATCATTTGTTATCCTCTCTTCCTTTGATGCAGGTTTTTACCCTCCTTGCCACAGGTATTGGGAAAAGTGAGACAGGGAAATACTGAGGTGTTTAAAATGGGAGAAGTTCACAAACAACTTTCACTGCAGAAAAAGTCAAGAGTGACTCGGTGAGTTGGTTTAAGTTGGACTCGTGGGTTGTGGTGTTAATGACACGTTTTCTTGTTTCAGCTGGAGGGAGACGTGTACTGTAGCAGCATTTTCCAGACATGTTCCCAAATTTCACATAAACTTTTATTGCATATTTATTTTTTATTATGCACAAAGTGTATGGGAGTGCTTACGGAAACCTAAAACTGGAGCAGTGCTAGTTGGAGCGTTGCAGCCAATGCCAACTTTAATCAACAGCATGGCATGGCAAGTTGACAAAACGCCACTTGTACCAACAGCAGTGTGAACAATATGGACTAATAAACACATATTTAACTTTTTTTTTTTTTTTCGTTTTGGCTGAATCCATTCAGAGGCACTGGTACTGTACCGTTGAAGTGGATTTCCCTGCTGTCGCCAAATGGAGTGCAGCCAATGTAGTTTCCTGTTTTGTACTCGATACAATACAGGCACTGATGCAAAGCTGCTCAGTCAAACTGCAACTTTAATATGCTGCTGTAAATCAATTCTACATTTACCATTTGGTGGTTGTTGTTTATTTAGATGTGTTTATTCTTCTAAATCTGGATTTTATTGATCTATTTTCATACAGTAACAACTCATTTCCTCTTTAATTGCATTGAGGGAATCTATCAAAAGACATTTTATTAAGATTTTTTTTTGTCTTGTCTTTTAATTCTCTGACTTTTCTGATCACTGGTTTTCATAAACATATTTACTTTTCTTTCTTATGAAACTTTTTTTATTCCAGTATGATTAATGATTATGTACACAGCAGAGGGCAGTAGTCATTATAAGCTTTTACGACACACACAGATGATATTTTGTTGCTGCTATAACACAACCAAAAGTTATACTGTACCAACCTGATTAAACTGTATTGTAGTATCCATACTATTACCTAAGTATTGTATTAACTGGGATAAATCAGAGCCTATGCCTATATTGAATTATGGATCCGTCCACCGTATTTCATCAAATTCATCCTCTACAATAAAAACCTATTATAAGTAACTATAACTCAGTGTGGTACAAACTGCAGAGAGCTGGGTGCTGGGACTTTTTCAAATCCCCTTGAGCATGTTCATAGAATAATGAGAGAAGATTAATTGGAAATTAAACAGTTAACTGGAACAGTAGCAGGGTTTGCATTTATTTCATACCCACACTAAAGACTTCCTATGACTTAAACATGGTGGATGAATACAAATCAACACATAATAAATTCTGGAGATGTGTCCTAATGCAAAGTGTCTTTGTTTAAAATGGTTTGGAAGCCGCCACACAAAGAGCTGCTGATTAGATTATTATCATGTAACGACATCACTCGCCAGATCTGTCATTTACCATGGCAACAATAGTGCGACCCTTTGCTGAAGGTCAGAAAGCAGTGGACAGGAGACAGGGCTGTGGGCATTTCTGCTTTCTGCTGTGGATTAGAAGTCAAGTTTGAATAACATTAATGCAAAACACATGGAAGTGGGCCACAGGTTAATTCAGCTGAAAATAATACACAGATGACATCGGAGACCGCGAGAACAATACAAATGGAACCTAATACCAGCAGATTATTGGCTAGGACTGGCCAAACACTTAAGAACTAGTGGAGCAACATCCAAGAGATAATGTTTAAAGTCCTGCACACTGTTTGATTTAGCTTTTATGTCCTCTACAAAACCAACAAAAGCTGTGAAGGTGAACCGATGAGGAGATCGTTTTTTGTTGTTTAACGTGATTGAAGACGCGTAACGTCCTTGATGACCTTTTTGGCCTCTTGTTATCACAACCAGCCATTTATAAAAGACCTAAAAGCTTAACAGAATCAGTGCTTGTATTAAATGCAAACAAATTTCAGCCATCGAACCAAAAACTAAGACTCTCAGACTTGCTACACTTACTCTACTGAATAAGCCTTAGGCTGAGGTTGCCATGGTAATCCAGTGTTATGAATATGAATATAACTATATTTCCAAAAGGTAAAGTCTGTTTTAATTTTTAAAAAAAGGAAACCCTCAGAGAGAAAATCTTACTATCTATGCTGAATCTACACACTCTACTTTTTCTCTCTGTACATTTCAGTGCTGGAGTGAGTGAGGGGGCAAAGGAAGGTTAGCAGACGGATGAAAGGCAGAACTGTGTTGCAGCTTTGACCCAACCTGGTGGTCAATATCTTAACCGAGACAAATCAAATGCCCCTCGATGTCCACTAGCCCCGGGGCCGTTCAGCACATTTCAAAGCGCTTGGATCTCGAACCCTTTTTGCAGAGGAGCAGACGGCTCCTTTTAACCGATGCCCAGCGGCAGCAGCAGCAGCAACAACAACCCTGCACACAGCTGCAGAATAATTGTCCTCGTCCATAGCGGGGGGGGGATGATACTCAAATTGTTCTCCGTCAGGTGTCACACAGGTTCACAGGTTCACAGCCTGTTGAAACACACATTCCCCCTGGTTCTCCCTCTGCCTTTGTTCTTCACATTGGAGTCAGCCGGCAGATGCCTACCTTGTTAAATTCACCCACTGCTGCACAGAGTCTGTAAAGGAGAATATGACCCACTTTTCACTCAAGTCACTATGTTGCAAGATCAGCACAACCAACCTGTCGGGCCCTGGAGCCTGTTAGGAGTTATGGGGCCCCTACTGACATCTTCTTTCACAGCAGACCACACATAACAGCTGTGGTTTGGTTAAATGCACTTTTTTTTTTTTTGAATGATATCATTTAAAACAGAGCAGGTGTTTTTGTTTATTTGGTTTTCTTCGTTGATTAATGCAGAACACACTGTGTCTTGTTAGTGATAATAAGAACAAAAAAATCAACATCCACTAATTACCACCAACCAGCTAGTACAAAGTGAACACGGGGCTATATCAGGGGCCTTGGGGCTATTGGCCCCGGGGCAGATGTCCTTGAGTGATTAGAATAATTTGCTCAAATTTTAATCAATTGCATGGCAGCTGAATGAAAATACAGAGGTACAGAGTCCACAGTTGGTCAGTTGTGTTCATGTGCCTCACATATTCAGGGTATTTGTGTTAATGCAAATGAGCTGTTTGGTTTCTGTGTGACCAAGCGACAACACTCTGACGGGTTTCAAAGAACAAAGTAGAATCAGTTATCATGGCTTGTATGAAGCCGTACAAGCCAATCAGATCACTGGAAAAACTGAGACATCATTACTACAGGATCCTGATGGGGACAAAAGAGCTTACAGCCAGGGATAGATACAGTAGATGGATGGACAGACAGACAGACAAACAGACAGACAGACAGACAGACAGACAGATAGATAGATAAATAGATCTGCATGTTTGTCACTATGACTGAGGCCTTCCACATGTGAATCTCTCTCAACATAAAATAAAAAAAGATCTTGATTTGCCGCCGCTTCAGTTGAACCACATTTACTTTCAGACATGCACTTAGAAATCCACTCTGAGCTCACGGCGACTAAAAGCATTCCCTGAATGCCTTCAGAACGGAGATGAACTGAGTCAGAAGTGATGGACACAAGTTGCGTAGCCCTGCGAGACAGGAAAATAAGTGAGCCTATAGGTGTCATTCATAACTGTAACCCGTACCTCCTACATGAATGTGTGGGAGAGAACAGCTCAGATATCTATGGATCACACGATGACAAATTCACCAACAGCACACCCACGCTGCTGTTGCAGTATTGACACTGTTGACAGCATGTGGATTGATGAGTTCAAGCTAAACCGATCTATGGAGCTGACATAACGCACCAGCAGAGTTTTTTTTATTATTATTATTCAACTCACTTAGCATGAAATAACAGCAGGCTGTCCTATCTGCACTGGGACAAATCATGTCGAGAAAATCTTTGCTTCACAGATACCAGTTCTGTAGATAATGAGCATGACATTTCCCTGACAGCAATTAGTGCTTCCCTCATGTCACGTTGTAGGAGCAGAGATTAATCTCACCATCACTTGGTAATGTACTCTGTCAACAAACAAACGTCTGTTTGATTCAGAGTTGTCAGGTTTTACTGTAAATGTTTCAATTACTCACTGTAAATGTGTGAACGTACAATGTGGGCACAAACACCTGTATTATAACGGAGCACGCGGCTTTAGGCAACATCATAATCAATAAATTGCCCCACATTAGTGCTGCATTCAATTTCCATTTGAATATAAGCTAAAATATTCACTGTGGATGAGCTTGCTCTTCGAGGGACGACTGATTCATTTGATTGGAAACTCTTGCAGTTATTCATATTTATGAATTTATTCCTTCCATCTGTTTTTCTTTTTTCAAATTCAGCAATTTGATTTCATTACAATAATCAGTGTTTAATGTTTAATCATCGTTTAAATCGCAGGCAATTTATCCATTTCAGGTTTGTCAGCATGTTGCACTGAGAAGAAGACCAGCACTCTCTCTCCTCTTGCTCTAAAAAAAAAAAGTTTATTAGCATTTTATTTGAGACACGATGAATTATTGAGCGGTGCCGGACTCTCAGGGCACTGTGAGAGGCCTGGATTTAAATTTTGTATAGTGCTGTGATTCTGCTTCTGTTATCAAGGATGTGTGACGGCTCCACTGCCACCCAAACCGAACCTGACCAAGGAGGTGATCCGCTTACAGAAAGAAAGGACCAAGACTTCGACTCCGACCTCGTTTGGTCTGAACTTTCAGTCTTTTCCAGTCCGGACCAAAGTAAACCATGGTTCGGACTTTCGAACCTTTAACAGGAAGTTCTGGTGGTTAGCCTACACATGAAGAAGGAATGGTAAAGATGAGCTGCAGAAGCACAAGAAGATAAAATGTCTGTTAAAAAATATGGTTCAAGTGTAGGGAGCCGCAGCATACGTAGGTGATGAGGACAGGACGCCAATATGTCATCACAAGTTCTTTAGTGTGCGCCAAAGCTTTATAGTTAGCAAAGTAGCCATGTAGGAAAATGAATGATCAAGTTCACATCGTGGCAACAACACTTCAGCTTCAACACCATGCCCAATATGTTGCTGAGTTTGGATTTGGATGAACATCCTCCTCATGCCAAGGCTTTTTCGTCTCCAAGATGAAAGGAGAAGATGACTGTAAGCTTGCAAACTGTCGCCAGACCATATCTGTATCAGACTTTAATTAAAAAGTACTTTAGTGTGCTCACATCAATGCAGTGTGAAACCAGAACCAACCGGATCAAATGTAGACAATGTAGCAGAAACACCTTGGGCCTTGGTTCGGACTCTCAGGTGTGAAAACGCCGTCAGTGATACACCTGAACGTCCCTGGATGTAACAGAGAGATGTGAGCTGGCTCAGGTTCAACAGGACTGAAGGTTTTAAGAGTGTTTATTTAGAGCACAACAGTGAAGGGGTTTTTTGTTATCGAGCATCATTGTAAAATGTTATGAGGACTGGACAGGATCTACTAGAGTCTAGACACTAGTCGGTGTGAGTAATGCTGTGTCATATCACACAGACTGTAAATATAGAGTGGGAGAGGAACACTCAGATCAACAGAGAGACCACTCATTTCACTGGCAGCAATATCACTGCTGGAAGAAGTGAAACAGGACTCTCTCCACTTTGGACATGGAATCCACACAAAAGCAATTAGTGCAGCTGATTATACAACGAGTCAAACAGCCTCCAGTTTATTTACATCTGCTGCTGCTGCACACTCAGGTGAGTCAGGCTGAGAGGAATGAGGCAGCACATTACTCTGAAAATGCCAAGACATAATGTGCACAATGTTTTAAACAAACCAAACAGCACAGAAGCACCGCAACTTCTTCTTCCTGATGTGGACTTTGTGCCTCTTTAAACCACATCACCTAAACTACATAATATCTATGATGACCAATAGATGTTGCCTAGCAACAAAACGTAACTATGGGTTGAAATAACTTGCTGCACAAACAACTATGGACTTGTTTTTCTTGAATCAACAACCTTGAATTTTTTATATTATGTAGATTATTTAGATCACAAACAATCACACAGTTGTTGATGTGAACCTTTTTTAAAAACGTCCTTCGTGCTTGTTCGTTTACTGCTTTATTTCTTTTTTCCATCTCGTGGCGGTTGTTTACTCTCTTTCGTTTAATGCCATCTGACATCACAACAACACAATGAACTGTGGGTAACTCTCTCAGGCAAAGTGTGTATAAATGGAGACTTGGTGGAAAATGTGCGTAAAAGGCCCAAAATGTCTGTGAGAGAGCCCTCGTGTACTTAATGGATTTACAAAGGGACAGCCCTCGTGGACTTAACTGGGAACTCGTCTCTGCGAGTCCACGAGTCTATCGAGGCTTTGTGCTAAAAATGTCCTATTCTGAGTCCATGTCCTTTTAATAAGATGTCAATTTCTCCAGACTCCAACACTGACAGACGGCAGCAAACAGCAGGTGAACAGAGGAGAGACTCAGTTCAATCTCCTGCAGAAGAGAAAATCAGATTGTTCCAGGATTTAAAAAGAAAAAGGTATTTAAGATAAGAGCAGCAGCATCGTCCCACCACTGATTCATGGATCACAGAGGCAGAGAGAGGAGAGTGATATGACGCCAGAGATGATGAAGTCAATCTCAGAATAAACTGAAAAGCAGAGGTGAAGGAGGAGTCGCAGAAACATCACATCAGTTATTATATCATCTGATACAAATAGTTTGTCTTCACCAAAAATGGATGAATTAACCTGTTGTCTCATGAAAACAACCTTTGGATTTCTTTATGATCAGACCAGGAGTCTGTTGTGATGAATTCATGCTGGGAGACACAAACACATCTACAGCCTTTGTCTTCCTGACTCAACTTTGACCAGAGCTTTCTATATGATAACCGTCCATCTGCCTCCTGTATAGGCTCAGTGTCTGTGCAGCAGCTGCTGGTTGTTAAGTACAGCTTGCACTGGTCAGCATGTGTCAGTGGGACTCTAACCCCCCTGTGGCCTGAACGTGCTGAGTGCATACTAACACAGTTTTTTAGCACTGAGCACTTACACAGCACTCTGCTGTGCTGTCTCTGGGGCTTTATCATCTTAGTCAAGCACACACTTTGCACCATACTTTGTTAAACATATGTTCAAATCTAGTTCCCATTTTTAATTCATTCACTTAATGACCCAGAAGCTCTGCACATTTTAAAACGCTGTAGTGTGTCACTGCTGCCAGAGGAGCGGTGCTCAGCAGAGCAGCCGGTTAAGGCACATTTACTCTGTATGTTTAAGGCTTTGAGTCGAGATCTATATGAGTCTCTCACAGGTTCCAGATTTGATCTGCAACAGCTTCATGAAAGTAAAACTGTGAAAGTGGATCTCCTTGTCGAGGGTTCTTGTGCTCTTGTGATTTGCAGCAGCTTGATTTTTTTCACATTAGCAGGAAATGACAAACCAAAAGCCTGCAAATCTTCCTTCAGACTGTGGGGAAAAAAAACACTTCGTCTGCAATTAGGACTGATTTGTAATGCATCTGCCGGCACACTTTGCTGTCCTGAACGCAGCCTGTGTGTATCATCCTCGTTAGCTTGAACACGTCAGAGCTAATCAAAGCACCAAGCATGAAGTAAAGGCAAAGATTCCCTCATTTTTGTCTTTAATCCTTATGAAAATTTTCCATAATGGAAGATAAAACCTTTATTGGTGATTTCTTTGTGTCTGTCGTCATGTTCATGTGAAGGTCGCTGCCTGTGAGCCCACAATGTGAAATTTACCGTGTCTTAAGAAGGTGTTGCAGCATCCACCTGAATGTGCCACTCTAACAGCTGAAAACATGGATGAAGCCAAAGGTGTGTGTGTTTGTTTGTGTGTGAGTATGTGTGATTAAAGAGGGTCTTTAATGATTGAAGAAGGCTGCAGAGCACAAGCCAGATGTCTTTGATGTGCTGAGGGTTGCTGTCAGAGTGGAAACACAGGTGTTGGTATAGACCTCTATTTGTCTTTGAGTCAAGCAAACACCAGATAGAAAAAGTAATTCTGCAGAGTTATGCAAATGGTTGCATGCACACGGATGGACACACGCACATGCACGCACGTACGCACCGCATACACACACACACACATCACAAAAATGTTCTGTACTTACTCCAAAACTCCTGCACAAGCACATGCACTCATGTGCGACCTGTGTGACTTGTTGGAATGAGATGACTGCGTCTGACATATCAGTTTGACCCTGGCTTCACCAGGGTCACAAGTGTCATGGCTACGGATGTGAGAGAGAGTGTGCGTATGTGTGTGTGTGAGTGTGTGAGTGTATGTGTGAGTGTGGTGTCAGGGCTAATGTGGCGTACGGTGACATTCTGATAAATCTCCAGGCGGCCTCCGCTCTGCCCTTTCACAGCTGCTGACTATGTTAATGGAGAGTGGAGATACAGGGTCTGCTGGGTCTCTCTCTTGCTCTCTCCCCATCCCATCCCATCCTCATCCCCGCCTCACCCCTCTCTGCAGACACCTACAGTATCTGATATTTAAGTCAGTCCAACCTGAGGGAGGAGGCCTTTAGTTTAAATACAGTGGTAGAAAAGCAGAATAGGTGGATGGACAAGACAGTCACCAGCACTCAGAGGCCCACCTCAGGACAGACGTCTGGTTAAAAAAAAACAAAAAACAGATCTGTGCAGAGTCGTCCATCTGGTCACTGCTGCAGCAGCAGAACTCAGGAGTCAATTTAGCTCGTTTAAAGAAGAGCTAAAAATACTGACTGATTATAAATGTGCCTCTTGTGGGTGTCTCTAGTGCTTCACAGACATCAAAGCCTGCACCTTCTTTCATCATCACTTACACCTCTGTCAAACATGTCTTCTGTTCTACCATTCTCTTTATTGTTGGTTCTCCAGCTCTTTGTTGTTTGCTGTCTCTATTGTGAGATAATGTACATATAACATACATGTATAATGAAGCTGATGAAGGAACCTTACAGTTTCCATCAATCACTGCTGGAATTTTATTCTAATGAAAATCTGTTCTCAGATAAACACTGGACAGGACTTTTCTTTCCTTCTTGTCAGAGGCGCAAGTTGTCACCCTTCAGTGATTGGTCAGATGTCCAGAAGGGAATGGGAAGACACCTGAGATGAGAGTGATGTGCTGAGGGACTCTCATCATGGTTTAATACATGCCTGAAATGGCAACCCCCCTTTCAGTGTATGTCATTTAGCACCTGTGGCTATAACTTACTGCTAATCACCTTCACAGATCAAACCTCTGGCCTCAGTCCTTGGCTCAGGTCTTGTCTGTGCACCTCCACATCTGGCTGTTAACCTCTGGTATCGACTGGAAGATTTTCTGTCCCAGAGCTATTCCAGATGTAGAGAAAAGATCATCAAAATCAAGCAAAAAAAAATCTTCATAGTTAGAACATTTCTAAATAAAATAGGTGCATGTTTTTGCCTTTTGGCCACTCCCTTTTTTTATATAAAGATAGGATAAAAAAAAAAAATGCTTTTATTGTGAAATATTTTTTGATCCAGATGAACAGAAGTGTCCTTAAAACCGTGATGAGTGATGCTGAACGACCTTCTGGATTTTCAGGGGATCACTGGGGATTTATGTCTCAGAAAAAAACAGATGTTGAGCTCTGTGACTTGAATGTAAGAATAAAAGCGGCTGAGGAGATAAAAACAGGTGCAACAACAACTGAACAACAAAACCTGAGCACACGAGTTTATGCAATGATAGAGCAGACACATGAGGCTAAAGCTAAAGCTGGTCATACATGCTGAACAATAAATCATTTGATCTTAAAAAGTCTCTCTCATCTTCCTCTACAGCCGCACACGCACACACACACACACACACACACATACATTTCATCAGAAAATGATCCCAAAACACAGCAGAAAATGGCTGCAAGGATTTAACCTTAATGTATATAGATGACCCTTCCAGAGCAAATGGAGGAGAGCGCTGTAGCCCGCGGCAACCCAGCATCCACCATAGCCTGATGTGTCAATAATGGAAAGTTGTGTTGACAAGGGTAATTAGTCACTGCACAGGGAAGACAGTACAAAAGAGCAGGAACATACGAGCAGATGAGAGAGAGAGTCCACGTGAAGGGAATGAAAGAGGAGGGATGAAGAGGGGAAACGAGAGGAGGGGGGGGGGGGGATGAGAACTGGTTGCAAAGGTGAAAAAAAGAGAAAAGGCTGAGAAGTGGTGGATGGACGGTGGAGAAGTAGATTAGAGAGGAAACACAAACAGGGGGCATGATGGAAAAGAAACACAGAGTGGAGATGAAGGAAAGTGAGTGAAGAGGGGAAAGGAGCTGAAGGATGAGTAGAAGAACAGATGGAGGTGCGGAGGAGAAGAAGGAGAAGTGCATATTGGAGAAATGAAAACTGTGAATCTGAATTCTTGAGGGTTCAAAAAAAGTGCAGCTGTGGTCTTTGTGCTGTTCAATCTCCACATGCTCTTGACATTCCTCTGACCTGCATTCAAATACTCTTCTTTTCACAGCACCTATGAAAAACATAATTATTTCTCGTGTGTGTGTGTGTGTATGTGTGTGTGTGTGTGTGTGTGCACAATGCCCAACTTATACAATGCTGCAGTGTATTCTTAGAATAATCGATTGTAGTGAAGCAAATTGCTTTATAATTTGCACATGTTCAACTCAACTGCTTCTGTAATTCACGGCGAATCATGAGCGATGACGAGCCGGGCGCAGCGCAGATGACAGGGAAACAAAAAATTGCTTTTTCATTTTCCTGATTTGAGACCATTTTTTCTGATATTGACTTGAAATGCACCAAACCAAAGACGTGTCGTTCATGTCGACGTCATTTGTGCTTCAGATTGTCAGTTGTAAAGCATCTAGACACTCGACAATAAAGTGTGAATAGAAACAAATTTATAAAACACAGTTCAGAAAAAACCACCAGGGTTCTTAATACAGATGAATTAGATGTGTATTGTATTATATGAAGCTCACAGCTCAAATTGACAGTTCAAAGATTGTTCAGTTTCTGTGTTTTAAATAAAGATTGAATAGGATTTTTAACTTAACTATGCTACATTTTTACCTGGATGGTTAAATAAATGACTTGTAACTTGTTACAGGGAGAATGGAGGCTCTCTCTTCCACCCAGCGTCTACTGGCCGAAAACCAACCTTGCAAGATCGGGGCCAACGCCCCGGTGTCCCAGCTCTGGTCTCTGCAGCACCATGACACAAACACACTCCATAACCCGTAATCTCTTGTTTAAAACAGATGAGACTACACAAACATACACAGTGTAACGCATATATGATAAATAACGTTGTCCACCACTCTATTGATTGCTCTCTCACCTTTCTCAACAAATGCACATGGCAGAGAGGAGGGTTAGCAAAACAGAGGAAAAGCGATCGGACTTGCATAGTTCCTCTTTAAAGTAAGCAAAGTGATGCATCTTCACACCATGCTCCAAACACATATATATGATTACAGTGTCAGTATCAGTGTCTGCATACAAGATCTTCAGGTCACAGTTCAGTTACTTTCCAGTCAGTTACTCAAACTCTGACAGAGTTTATGAAATAATTAGCTCATTAGTCAAACTCAGAATATGCAAATACACAAAACTGTTAGCAGCACTGCAGCTGTCAGTGCAACATGATGATGGTGATGATTCATAAATTTACAAAACCCTGGTTTATGAGTCACTGCAGAGAGTTTGTCCTGACAGGACATTATAATAATGAGGCTGATCAATATTTATGTAGCAAACAACAAAAAATTATCATCATGAAATGACACCTGATCAACAGGAACACTTCTGCACACACACACACACACACGCACACACACATACAAAGTCATGTGCTTTTCACAACTCAGGTGATTGTTTGAAAAAAAAAAAAAAAAAGGGAGGTGAGATCGATTTAGCTCAGAAACTCCAGTCACCAACCAGGATGTGATCATCAGTGTGTGGCAGCTATAATCAGACCGTGTCCCTGCTATTACTGGATAATGGACAATCATTGGTCTTTTCAGGGAAGATGAGAATAAAGGGCTTATTTTCTGCCCTTTTTAAACAACTGCAGGCCGCTCGGCTGTTCTGAACGTCTCTGCCTCACATTTCCTTTCCTTTTCTTAACAGCTCCCTTGGCCTCGCTGGTTGTGCTCTATTAGCAGCATTATGCAGTTATACGTCTGTCGTGATGAAGTACTTTTCAGTCTTGGTGCTGTGGGGCGTTTAAGTACAAGGCCAGACTGCAGGAAATACCATCCCTCAGAGGCTTTTTGGTGTTTTTTTTTTTTTTTTTCATGTTACAACCTCAGCAGAGTAAAAATCCGTTTTTTTCATCTTAAAGTAAAGTATCATCCTGTCAGATGAGCGTAAACATGGCTGTGAGGTGAGGAGCCAGCTGATGGAGTCTGTGTGAAGTGGGAAAAAACTCAGATCCTGATAAAAAAATAAATAAATAAAAATAAGGAGGAATTTTCGAGAGATTGTGAAGTTAAGTCCCGACAAGTTGTTTTTCTAAACTTCTGAGTCTGTTTTGTTCTCAGTGACTCCATGTAAACACTTCAGGCACTTGAGGAGAAAAAAATTTATGGGGTGTGTTGACACTTCTATTAAAAGCTGAAGATGTGAGTGTGTTTGGGCCTCTGCACGTTTTATGTGACTGTGTCTTCCTCTCACCTTGGTCTCACCTCACATCTTCACAGGGAAGGAGCTTTCAAAGGTGCAGCTGCAGCTGTGTGCTCCTGCTTTGGATTGTATGACACTGCCACACGTGTGCCTCAGTGAAGGTGTGCAGTGCTCAAAGTTTTGGTTTGTTTCACTCTGTGTTTCTGAGGAACAAGATGAGAAAAATCTTCAAGTTTCATCTGTTTAATTTTTCCCTTTTCTTACGTTGTTGTCGAGGTGGAAACACAACATTGATGTTTCATCTTTAAAGCTGACAAGAAACAACAGCAACGTGTTATATTCTCCAACACTCTGCTTTTAGCTCTGGTTTCGGTGGCATCAAGTACATTTTCTTTCTCATGCATTTTCCATCCATCCCTCCATGCATCCTCTTTTGCTTATCTGAGGTTGGATGGGAGTGTAGACCCGACGTCCATCTCCCAGGAAACGTTTTCCAGCTCTTCCTGGGGGGAGTGAAGGATTGTGAGGTGTTCCCAGGGCCAGATGAGGTTAAATAATCCATCCAGCATCTTCTGTGTCTACTTCAGGGTCTCCTACCGGCTGGACATGCCTGGTAGGGCCCTAACCAATGGAAGTTTTGTTTTTATGTGTAATTAACATATTATTTTTGTGTGTTAACCTTCCATTAAACATGTGCATACTGATCCCCCTCCACTCCACAGCGAGCAGACGACTGGGCTCCAGACAACAGTGGTAGGAAAAAATAAAAAGATTAAAAGACTGAAGCTGTGGGAGCCTCACTCTCAGTCTGGCTCGCTGTTTGTTATGGAGCTAAATGAAACTAGGTGGCAGACGGGTGAGAGGCTTCACTGCTCTGAGATCCAGCACCATTCATCTGCATTAGGACCACTTATTATAGAGGCAGCGATTTATTTTCTCAGGCACTTTTTTTTTCCTGTTAGGCTGAATAAGTGAGAGAGAAGTGGGGGGGGGGTGAAAGCCAGAGAGGACGGGAAAGAGAGAGAATTGATTTTGCAGGATGAATGGAGCTAATGCTGTATAATATTTATCTCCACTAGATTAACGAAGCAGTGGGCGCCTGGAATAAAGGGAAGCTTAATTGAACATCTCCAGCATCCCTCTTTTTCTGGCTGTTGTCTCACTGTGTGCCCTTTTCCCACCCCTCTCTCTCTCTCTCCGTTCATCCCTCCCTCCTGCCAGGACTCTGACAGAACAGATGAAACAGGCTGCAGTCGTCCGTCGATGGAGGACAGGAATAAAGAGGAGACAGATAACCGTGGTTGGAAATGTTGGCGGTTTTATCGTCGACTGTCACCACTGCAGCACGGATTTGCATTTATTTTATTTTATTTTATTTTTTTCAAATTTGATGAAGATGCACACACTATGACAGACACACAAATGAACTCACACAGCACTGACACACACACACACACACACACACACACACACACTGTGCAGGCAAGAACTGAAAACACAACCTGTTTGCTTGTTCAGGTTGGAGGATGGTTGATGCTCCTTCATCTTTTTCTGTAGTTTGAGATGCAGAGAGTGAATCATCTCTCATGTTTGGTGATTAGTTACAGAAGGTGAAGTGGGTGACACACACACACACACACACACACACACAACAACAACAACACTTGTGTGATTTACACTTCCTGACATCCATCTTAGCTTCTGCACTGGTTTATCAGACCCTCCAGCAGCAGCGAGAGGCAGCAAGGACCCTGCAGACATTGTGTCTGTGTGTGTGTCTGTGTGTGTGTGTTATCACCAGTGCATGTTGTATGGTTGCTGGAGGGAGCAGGTACATACCTTCCAGCATGAGCCACTAACACACACACAGAAACACACACATTTGCTCTTGCATATCTGCCTTTATGAGGACCAGTGAGAAGCTTAAGAGCTGTTTGAGGATTGAGACTGATGGTTTTAAGGTTAAATATGGGATCTGATTGAGTTTTAAAGTGGCAAAGGATGAAGTGATGTATTATCAAGTATAAGGAAAGCAAACAGCCAGAGCACATACACACAAAAGCAGGAGTATGATGTAATCAGGTCACTCAGATAAAACCAGGCTTCAGAGAGAGATGTTGAATTCATACAGCTGAGCAGGTGGCATGACTCAGTGATTTATACTTTAAAGGTCAAATAAAAGGTGGATTTCCATTTCTTTCTTTTTTTATTATGAAGCAGGTCTAGGTTGTGTCTTAATACACTCTGATTGGCTGAGCCACCCGTTGTTACCAGAGCTGCACTCTGACTACTCTTTACTGCTCTTCACCTTCACAACAGATGGGGGGCGCTGTGTTCCTGCCCACCTGCAGGAAAGGTGCAGAGTGCAGTTGCAGCCGTCGTGACCCCGCTCAGGCTGCAGCGGCGTTGAATGAGTTTACAAACATTACTTTAAGGCTGAAAGACTAGTGTTGCTTTAAAACAACTACGGTGGGATTTGTTTCTGTATCTGAGCTCTTCACATGTTCCTCAGTGCAGAGGGATGGATGCAAACTTTTTCCTGTGGCAGTGTGGAGTGTTTCCCTCACACTGTGATGATGATGACATTAGGACAGGGCACTTTGTCTTTGCTGTCGTCCCTTAAGCAAATGAAAGGCTGTGCTTGCATCATGCTTGCGTCTCTCCTCCCACTCTCTCCCTCCCTCCCCCCTGCTGGATATACTTTGATCAGGCATAATGAGTGTTTTACTTACAAGCGAAATGTACACACTCGGCTACATTCTCCATAAGACTTCTTTGTTCTGACGCCTGTATAAACACAATTATGGTGTTGTAATTACTTCATTTCATGCTGCTCTGGACTCTTTTTTTGGGGAAGTGCAAGGCCTCATGGTCCAGTCGCAATTGGCTCAACACAGAGGCAAACAAAGATGCAAACATCTTTGAATACACCAAGTTAATATAAAGACTGTGGTCGGAGCACCGGAGGGGCACTTTGGTCTTTGTGTGGGTAAATAAGTGATTCTGCTTTACAACATGTTACATCACATGCACAAGTCTGTCTCTGAGGGGACGAGGTGCACAATGTGACCTCCTGTAACATCATGTTGTAAGATGAAGACACCAAAAGTCAGATGGTGCAGGGGTACGTTACTACATGTCTGGAGTCTTCTCCCTGCACCACTATCAAGCATCTTGCATCTGTGACACATGAAATCCTACCTTCTTATTGATGCATTTTATTTGCTTGTCATGTTCAGAGAGAAAGACAAACATGAAGGAGGACGATGACATGTTCCCTCACTAGTGTCAGATAAAATAAAGCAAAGTACAGGTTAATGGCAGCCGCTGTGATGTGAGATCAGCTGTATTGATGTTAGAATGAGCGATCGCAGGAGAGGTCAAACGGAACAAAAGGCCGCAACAAGAAGTATCTATTACCACGGTGAAATGAGCTGCAGGATTTATACTGGGGAAAATAAACTGTTGGCAAAAGAAATATGGCTGATGAACGGAAACCTTGTGCATTCAGACTGAAGGTCTGGTTCGACAGACATCGACTGACATCCTTAAAGCTGTAAAGTGAGAAGCTGGAGTTTGATACTTAAAGGGTGAGATCAGACGAAAACCAGTTATTGATTTGTCCTCAGAAAAAGAGTAAAGTGCAAAATATGAGCACTCAGAACAGAGTCGTTAAACCTTTGTGTCGGGTGAAGGTGCATTTTAATGACTACTTTGCTCCAAGATGGGACTCAGTCTTTAAGACCAGATTATTGCACAGGTGCCAAAGATAATAAACGGTATCTTTCCTTCTCTTTTGCACATGTGCATTAGTGTCTCTTGCTCTGAATATGGCTGATCCAACAAGATAATGTTCCCACAATAAAACAAACACTCATTATAGATCCTCATGGTTTAAACTGTGATCACTCAGTGGCTAATACTGATCACAAATTTAGGATTCTCTATTAACTGTCTATGGCCACAGCGACTCAGACGGGTAATTAGCCTAAAGTGGATGGATGGATAAGACCTGAGCAGAGTCATTCCTCCCTGCTTTACTCCAGTCAAAGCCTCTTTTTTTTCTCTCTCTCTCTCACTTTTCCTTAAACAAAACAAAGAGAGCTTTTAGCCTTCAGAGCCGCCCTGTTGTCTTCTGGCTCTCCTTCAAAGGACAGAGGCCAGGCTCTATTTACTTGATTTCTTTCTTCCCTTCTGGAAAAGAGAAAAGGTGAAAAGGAGAAGCAAATTCACCATGAAATGTGGAGAGGTGGAGGTGAGGAAGGTCTGCATTCATCTGTGTCTTTGTTGTGGCTCTGGTCATACAGTGAGAGGAAAGTCGGGGAGAGGACTGTTTAAAATAGAAGTATAATGGACCCTCCTCACATAGACCAGTCCAGTAAAACCTAATTACAGTCAGTCATCATGTTGGTTGTGCTTGATTGGTCATATAAGTCTCCTTGTGGTCCCTAAGTGGAACGTCATGTCTGGTGCTCAGCATAGAAATATCCAACAGCATGTTAACATGCCGAGGGTTCCTCTCTGCCTTTTGTTTTGTTTTTTTCTTTTTCCTTTCTGAGCCTGATCCACTTGAACTGATCACGCAACCTCTGGTTTCTTTAAATATCTCACAAACCGACCTCCTGACAGGACGTTTCTCATTAATACAAGACAAACTACATCGTAAATGCTCATTGCTTTGTGAATAAGACATGAACACTAACATGGCTAACAATTAGAATGAATGGTGGAAACCTGCCAGTGTGTGGAAGTGATGGAACAGATTGTTTGTGCACGAGTCGAGCTGCTGTGAAAAGAATAATTTATTAATACTAATGGAAGTTATTCTGAGAAATTCTCGAGCTCATGAGACTGTTTCTGGTTGAAGCTTAATTGCTTTGCATGAACCTACTTTTTTTCACCATGCAGGCTGTGTCAACTCCTCAGCCAATCCAGACCTTCCAGAGGAGTATTGATTGTAACCGATGGGAAACATCTGAATGGCTCTCAGAGCTTCACATTGTTTTCAAAGTCGCCCCTCTGGCTACGAAAGATAAAAGTTTGAGTTTGGCAGAACAAAGTGTGCCGCTGACAAAAGTAACCTTATTTCTCCTTGAGTTAAATATTTCAGTATTCTTTCCAGCTCGGCTCAGCGAATAATTTAAAATGTGCTGAATGTTTCTGTCTGTGAGCGTTTTTTCTGTGGAAGTGTCAATACAACTTGCCCCCTCTCTGTGAGCGTCAAGAAACATGTTTGATAACTACGTCTGAGTTGACAAAAGCATCGATGTTTTCTTTGCTCAGAAGCGTCAGGTATGCTCAATGTGTAGTAGCTGACACCTCCTACAGATACAGGATTCCTGCTGCCACTGCTGAGTTTCTATACGGTATAAAGAGAAACAAAGACTCTTTACAATGTGCTCATGTCGGTTTCTTCATTGCTTTGAGCATGTGGTCCTCTTTCTGCAAATGTTTCATGATCATTTCCTGCAGCTTATACACATGCAGTGTCTAGTATGTCTTATCAAATCCTTACGACTGGTGATTCTGATGTTTTCAGAAAAGCTGAATTCTCCCTCAGGCTCAGAACATCTTTAAAGAACCGGTTGGATGATCTCAAAATGCATTTGCACTGAGCCCCTTAATGTTCAGTGAATTTAATGGCTGCATCATTATGTCCGATTTAAGTATTCAAGATGCCGTTCACACTGTGTTATAAACGGCCACACAATCAACAAGCCAGGTGCATCTGCTGTTTTGGGGAAAATTGGGAACTGTGAGGTTTAATGGGTTGATGCAAGGTTGGGCAAAAGACAGGACTAAAGTACACAGCTAAAGAAAGTTTAAGAAGTCTGATGATTGATTTTTATATTGCACAATCACAGGTCTGCAGGATGGCCATTGTTTTTGATGGTATTACCGCCTCAGGTGGAGACTTTCTATATCTGTTGCTGCTTTTGGGCAGTTTTCAATCTGCACCCACTGTTCACACGTGTGATATGATGCTGAGGCAGCTGCATCTTTCTGTCTCTGCTGCCTCGAAGGCTGTTGACCTTGGCCTCTCTCTCTCTCCCTCCATCTGCCCCCTCCTCATTTCTTCCACCCGTCCCTCCGTATCCCTGCGCTGCCCCCTCAGTCCATCTCCATCTAACATCTCTCTCTGAGCTGCCAGAGGTGTAAACATTCATGTAGCGTGAGTCCATAGGGCTACACATCTCCCTTTCCAGAGTCCCATCACTGCAGCGCTCCAGCCTTGACCCTCAGCTCTCAGCCCTGAAGCTGTCCATACACCAACACCACCACCACAACAACAGTCAGACCAAGTAGGAGCTGCTGTTGCTGCTAATAGTTTTTCCTTGACAATGCCACAGCTCACTGGAAGGAAGTTAGCCGACCAGGCTAACCAAACTACAACACCTCTGACAGAGCCGCAACTTCAGAAAAGAGGCTTGAGTCAGTGAGAAGAGCTGTGCACCTGTTGAAGAGGCATCGGCTTGTCTTTGATATACTACTGCAGTAGCACAGGTACAGCCAAGCTAAGCTAATTATTAGCTTGTTCCCTGCCCTGACATGTTAACTCTACAGGAATGTAAGGTGCATTTAATTTATTCACAAGTGACAAATAAAAATCTGTGTATCTTATTTCAGTGAAGTCTAGCAACACATTAAGGACCTTAAAATGTGCTGTAAATACCATTTTGCTTTGCACCACTTCAGTCTCGGTGCTGCTGAGCCTGGATTTGCTCCAGACTCAGCAGCCGCCGCCTGTTTACACACAAACAGACTTTCAGCCATCAGTGACTGTAATTCACAGGTGAAGTCAACACAGACGCACCCATCATAAATCCTGTGAGCGGAGCAAGCTAGGTACTGTAGAGGTTTCCCCTTCTTCTCTACCCGTTGAGAATCCAGTGTGACATTAAGCAGCAACCACCTCACTGGCTCGGAGACGCCTTTGAAAACACATCACTTAATGGATCCCGGTGGCTTCACAGTCAGTTTCGTTTTAGTTCCCCTCCTTCAAAAATGAGCTTTGTGGCCGCGCTCCTCCAGCTTTTGGTTCGGCGCTACGGCTGATATCTCGCCACTGCTAATGGTGTGCTTAACCTCACATGAAGTGAAGAGCTCTCTGACAGCTGGAAGCACTGCATGAATGATTAACTGCTGTAATAAAAGTTGTAGGAGCTTCTTTTTAAATCCTGTTTTTTTTTTCTTTTTGCAGAGGCCTTGCAGTGGTCAGAGCCGTGCAGCTGTCCAGTGAACTACAGATGAGGAGCAGAGCTCGTGCTGGCTTTTTTGTATTTATGAAAGGGATTTTTAATTGCAGTGAAATAATAGTTTTGTATGTGTCATTTTAAATAACCCACAGTGAACTGTCTGAGTTAGCCAGCGGATAAATACAAGATGTAACCCAAAACTTCTTTTAATCCTGACTAAAACCTTATTTCAATCAGTAATGCCAATTAACTGTGAACTAATATTTGCTCTCAGGGTTTGAAGTATAAGGTTGGACACACACACACACACACACACACACACACACACACTGAAAGGCAAGTGATTTTTCAGAAATTTGGATCGGTTTTTCCTCCTCTGTATAAACAAAAAACCCAGGAGGAAACTGAGTGTCTTATTCTCATCGGTGGAAAAAGCCCAGAGGAAGCTTAGTTTTTCTTCCTTCTCTGAAATGAAATAATAATAATAACAATAATAATGATTAACTTGCCTCTTGGGGCATCCACACTTACAGCTCATATGTTTTGCTGCCTTGTTAATGTGTGACTACGTTTCCATGTTTTGAAGCTTTATTAATTATTTACATGAACCATTTTAACCTGTTGCACCGTCCACCTCCTCCTTCTCCATTACCTGTTACAGCATGCATTCTATTTCCTTTGTGCACATCTAACTTCCTCACACTCCATCCCTGCGTCTTTTTACATGTATTTTCACAGACTCACTGAAGGTGCACTCAAGCTGTCTTCACCTGCTCTCATTTTACTTCACCTCATTGAAAAGATTTAGCTCTCAGTACTTTCTTCGAGGGCCCGTCCTGCACAGAAGCTTCCGTTTTTTGTTTTGTTATCTTTTCATGCATATAGGCGAAACCATGTAAAGAGCACAACCAAAGCACAATCCCATAATGCAGCACGATGAAAGTACACGGGAACGTCCATGGTTGAGTAGCAGCAGCAGCAGCAGCAGACATTCAGTTTCCTTGCTGTACCTCCTCAGAGCTGCGGCCATGAGCAGGAGACGACTTCAGAAAAAAGAGCCACATCAAGCATGAAATTAGTTCATGACAGCTGTAAAGACAAAGTCAGTATGGACTAAAGAGAAGTCTGCTGTGTATCAGTCTGCAAGGCTCTGTCAGTGAAACAGTCTGCTGTCACTTATGGCGCCTGTGTGTCACAATGTGATGCAGACAAGGTAATATTATCAGCCGGTGGAAATGAGCCACTCCTCTTTCACAGAATTACATTTCACAGAGCGCAAAGGACGATGGGACGTAAGTGACTCTGGGCTGTTATCTCGTGAACTGCTCCAACATGTCTGTATACTCATGGTGTGCAGCTATACGGGTCCTGAAGTTATCTCATGCTACGCTACCACGAGCAGAGTGAGAGGACAGGCCGCACTGCATGTGTGCGTGCCGTGTGCCGTATGGGTTTCTATTAGATGAAGAGACACAGAGAGATGGGGTGAAGTAAAGAAGCAGAGAAAATTGCATCACAAATCGCCAGCAGCTCTGAAAGCTTTTGTGGCAGAAATACGTTTGTGCTTATCTTTGTCTCCTTCTAAACTGCACAATGTGACTTTAATGTTGGATGTGGTCAGGAAGTCCACTTGACGTGTTCATACTTTTTTTGTTTTTTTGTTTCAAGTCCTGAGAGGCAGCAACACAGTCCAAATTCAACATGGAGTTTTCTCTCTCACAACAAAATGCTCCTAATATTTAAGGCAATTTCACAGCAAGACAGTGATTTATGATGTAGAGGAGCTCAAATCAAACTGGTGGAGGAGCTTTAAAAATATAAACACAAGTGTAAATACAAAGATATGTGTTTTATTAGCAGCTATGCTTTTGTTTTTTGCATCCTCCTGCAGGCTGAGTGACTTAAAAGCCTCACACTGACCTGAGTCTAATGGCTCTTTTCCACAAGCGTAACTCGGCTCGACTCATTTTTTTTTTCTTTGCTTTTTCCACTAGGGAAAATACCTGATGCTTTTTTTGGGAATGCCCCAGCCGAGGTTCCAAGCAAGCAGAGCCGTTACTAAAATCTGTCATCAACCAACAGCCGGCCAGTGATTGACATAAGCGTGACGTCCGACACGAGAATCAAACCTCTGATTTTTAAAAACACAGTGGCCAACTGATCTGTACTGAGACTGTTGTTATTCTTTCACTGGAGTTAAATGGCTGCTGTGTGGAAAAGAACGCCGTGGTTCGTCGACCAGGTGCAGACGAGTGTGTTTGGAGCTGACAAGAGGATCGAAGAAAGAGAGCTGATGGAGCGACCGTAGCAGCCGTGCTATGACGGCCCCAGCCATGTTGAGGAGGAACTATGAAGTACTCAGTTGTAATGGAAAATGACCTAAACCGAGCCAAGCCAAGCCGAGTAGAGTGATAACTGTGTAATAGCTGTCATGGATGTTGTTTGCCTGCTGCTGCTCCAGGTTGCTGCTGCATGTTTGTGTTGCCTTTGTTAACACAGACCCTTTTTGGTTTATTTGTGCAGTGACTCACTGTGTGGTTTTAAGTCTGTCAGTGCATAAATGTGGCTTTTGTTCCGATTCAAGTTCATACAGGTTCATACTGTGTCACTGGTTTAGGGGAAACATAACATGCCTTTCTTAATTGCCAGGTGCACATTGTGGATCAAAGTGCAAAGGAGCATTTTATCATTAGAGATGCACAGTGACGTCCATGCAATCCTGATATGAGTCAAAAAGTTTGCTTCTTAGCTCTACTGTCGTAAATCATGTTGAATTATAAACAACACAAGCTTTAACAAGGATTGTGAGGAGGAGCTCTGGTGTCCACTCTGGTGTCACCTGGCTGGCAAAAGACACAAACAAAAGAGAGACTTCTTCTTCTTTTTCTCCGCTTCTTTAACAAGCGGCAGAACCGGAGCTGCTAACACAACACGAGCCTTTTACAAACTTTCCTGTTCAAGGTCAACATGTTTCCATCCTTTGTCAGGCACACAGAGCTAAACACAGGCTTCAGTGGGCTGACTGTGTCTGCGGGTTTAAATACACTGATGTCATCAGCTTGTTGTGTGTGCGCGCACACGCACACACACACAAACACACACTCATCATCAAAACAATTGTCGAAATCAATACATTTTGATTTTTCTGGTGGATTTTTGAAGCTAAAGCTGAACAAAAATCAAAAGTCCCTTATGCTTTAACTACAACTTTTATGGACTTCTCCACTGAATGAATCTGTTGGTTAATTGAGTCGTTATCAGAAAGAAAGGCGCAGATTCTGATGAGTGATTGATCACTACTGTAGTAGATTTGATGTTTGATTGTTTGTCGACGATGTAGTTGTGATTTAGTATAAGATTAACACCATAAACACCATTATTATAGCAAATAAAGTGTAATTTCATCATTCTGTCTGCTGTTGTTCCGTCTAACATAAAGCTGTGATTACGTTTCACACTTGACAACTGCCGTCCTTCGCCCACAGCTGATCACTGTGCGACCCGTATTGAAAACAAGAGAAAACAACCCTTCTCCGTCACATTTTCCTCCTCCTCCTCCTCCTCTCTGTTGTGTTGTGGAGACATGCAGCAGCGAGGTGAGAGGAGAAGCAGAGCAGGTGAAGTGAAATGAAAAAAGGAGGCATGGGAGGAAAGAGAAGGAAATGAAAGTGGGGTGGACAAGAAAGAGGTCTGTCTGTCTGTCCACCATGGAGCGATAAAACAGGACAGTGTGTTTGTCCTTGTGTTTGAATCCATCTCCTAAGCAACACTCACAACTCAGTGTGTTCACATCTTTACCTCAGCGAACACTTTTGTTTTGTCGACTCTGATGATTTGACATTTGACCCCTCCTTCATATTTCCTTTTGCGTGTCTGCTGTCCTCTGTGGTGTATTTACTGGGGGGAAACCTTTCCTGCCAGCTCGCTGACAGAGAGCACGCAGGTGGCACCAAACAAAAGGATATGAGATGAATAATTACCCCTTCATCTTTAATTGCTGCCATTCAAATGTGCGTCACGTTCACCTCTGCAGTTTTCAAGTGACATAAATATTTGATTTCCACTCACGCTAATGTGCTAATGATAGATTTTCTTACTCCACAAGTGGTAATTCCCGTCACCGGGCATAAAAAAAAAAAAACAAAACAAAAAAAGGCGAGTGGATGTGCTCGTCAGCTCTACACTGAAGTGCTCATCTGACTCCCAAGAATATTCAATTTCATACCAGCTATTGAATTTTAAAAGGACGCAATAAGCCTCTGGTTTGGTTGAGTGTTTTTTTTCCGTTTGCCAAGAAAATTGCTGATATGGGTTACAAATGGCTGCAGAGTGATAGAGACAATTGTGTTGATATCCCTGATCGCATTTGCCGTGCCATCTGTGTGAGGAAATTGGTTGACGGGCTTTTAAATGTAGAATAAACGACAAACAGAACTCCACCATTGTGTTATGTTCTATTAAGCTGCATGCTTAATGACGACAGGGACGGAGGACGAGGCAAATACCAGAGCAAGCTGTTGTTTCTGTCTCGCAGACATTTAACAAGACAGAAGAAATAATTTCCAGATTCTTCCTCAGTTTTATGGTAATTTGTGTGTTTTTTTTTTTTTTTTTTTGGCTTTTAACTAAATGTCCCTGATTTAAACTGTAAATAACAGAGTGTCACACTCTCTGAGGCAGAGAGCTTTTAACTCATGTCTCACTTGGGGGTGGGGGGGTATTTTGATTCTGCCGCCACACTGCACTCACTCAGTTCATTCTGTAGATGAGGCTACTTGCATCAGTTGATGGGAGAGGGAGAGCAGTGCTGTTTGGTTGACCCATCTGCAGCTTCTTGTGGAGGACCACTCGTGGAGATGTCAACAGCTGAACTGAGAGAGAGGCCTTCACTGAGTGCATGTGTGAGAGAGGAGAGAGGGGTTCTTTCTGCTTCTGCACATGTTCATACTCAGACTTTTGTTTTTCTAATGCATGTGTCTGGATCCTTTAGCACCACAGTGACATAGCAAACAACTACTCAGAGTGGTCCAGCAACAAAGCAGCTGACACAACATACAAGTTTCTATTATTCTATTATAAGTTTCGGGGGCCGGGGCTGTTAGTACATGTCTCCACTGCAGGAAGCGCCCCCTCCCCGAAGGACCATCTCCTGTATATGAGTCCCTCCCTCTGGGTAGAGATACACAGAGCGGCCCCGACAAACTCCTGCTGTGGTCTTCCTGCTCTGTGTGTCATGTTTTTGTTTCTTTACTGTACTATAATATCCTCTGGAGCCATGTTAACCTCTGTCAGAAACATCCATGTTGCTCCAGTCCAGTCTTGACATTCACAGCTGAGGACTGATTCCTGAAGTCTGGACATACAATGCTTCACCAGATTGGCTCTCAGGCCCCATCTGTGTAAATAAGAGGGTTTACCTGACAATCTATTCCACGCTTGAGCCCCTCTTGCTCTACATTTGATCCCTTCCATCACTCTGTCTCTCTCTCGTTGTCCACCATCCTCCCTCCCTCGGGTGATCAGGCCTCTGGCTGAACTCTATTTCTCACCTTTTTCGTCTACACTTTCCATCCGTCCCTTTTGCTTTGAAGGCTCAAAAGTGTATAATGGAGGTTGACATTAAAATACTGCCCATCCATCTTCTTTTCTGCTTCTCTGTCGACAGGCTTGTTGAGGAACATACGCTGGCATGTTCCTGGGTTTTTTATTGAAGCTGCACACTTTTTTTGATGTATTTCACTGGATATATGTGCACATGCTTGCTCAGCAAATATTCCTATAATAATGTTATGCAAATAAGGTGGACACACTCTGATTATGTTCACATGATTCTGCAGAGGCTAAGCAGAAAAAAAGTGCAGTGGTATGATTATAGTCATGTTATTGATGGGTATATAACTCTCTCTCTGTGCTGCACGGAGCCTTAATGTCTCCTTCTCTGGTTAAAATATGCCATAGATATCTTTCAGCGAACATTTTAAAGCTGTTTCATGCAACACGTGTGCAAAAGGTATGATGCTCTGAGTCTCCCCAGGCTCTTTCTTTCTTAATTAATGCTCTTATCTTTATTTCATTCAATCCTTCAAGAACGCTCTCTGATCTTCCCTCAATGGGTCGTATTTTCTCCCATTTGTTACCTTCTGTGAAGCAATTTGTCCCACAGGTTACGATAAACTACATAAATAATTTTGCATGACGTTCGCTCATTGTGGTTATAATTGAAAAATTCCACATGATTATCTGCCACAAGAGCTTGGTGCTCTGTTTAATTGCCTGGGTTCCTATAATTTGGTGTTTTTTCCCTTCTTTTTTTCCATAAACCCTCTTCACACTGGAAAGCCATCAGCTGAAGATCAGTGTAATTGCTAAGCTGAGCATCTTTTCATGTGTCGCATTGAGACTATTTCCCGATTTCCCTCCGGCGTGATAAGTCGGCAAAGACTGTCTCTGCAGCGCCGCTACAAACAGAAGAGCAGCATTAGTCCTTTCAAAGCCACTGACACCTGCGACATACATACGAGCCTGTCTCTTCCTCTTCCATTTGAACCGAATAAAAGTCCGTGGGGCTCCGTCTGGATTTGAACGTCTTCAAGCATGAGGAAAGTTAAAAGTTAAATCTCATTTATCACCACAGCTGATAAAACATGAGAAAATAAAAGGCGAGAAAACGTTCAGTATCATGACACTGATTAACAAGAGTGCCATTTGCTGCCTCCATGTGTGATTTCAGTCGAATGAATCATTGGACTTGTTGTTGTCAATGAGCCCGGAAAATCCCACACTGGCTCTTTAATGAAGAAATAACACCAGTCAATCAATACAGGTACCGACTTGGGATGTAATCTCCTGTATAGATGGAGAACCTTCACAGTCGATGGCAACATATAACAAACACAGCATTGTGTTAGCGATCCGACAATACCTCCGCAACTAAGGTCGATATCCTGTAGTGGAGCGATGGTGGAGTACGGTGGCCTTGAGAGCTTAATTCACTGCAACTTAAACTCACTATAAAACATAAACAAAGGATAAAAAGTGCATCTCAGCCTGAATTTGAAGAGAGAGTGAGGGGTAAGAGGGGCTGATTGTGGTACAAAGGGTCACAAGTTCACTCTTCAGCACTTTAATAATGGCTCTAGATGTTTTCCAGTGAACACAAATGACTGCATCTGAAGGTGATGAGCAGGTCCCTGTCCTTGTCACTGCACCAGCAGGAGAGAGAACCTGCATAATGAGGAGTGGATCTGAGGGCGGCGGCGTCGAGCCTGACACTTTATTTGCCACGATTTGGAAAACATGTTCATTTGAGACTGTTGATCCACAGAGAGAAAAATGACAGTATCAGTCATTTCAGTGAGAGCGTACCCCCTCCAAACCACCACCACCCCCCCAAACTTATTCACCTTGAAGCGACAGTTCTGGTAACCACAGAGATCATGGAGAGGGAGGGAAGAGAGGGTAAAGTGAGGTGACGTTGTGAAGAGATCTGATGCTGTTCAGTTCAACAGGACCACGATCATGCTGCTTTTGTTGTAACCATGGCGACGAAGGTCACCATACTTTAACAAAGAAGTCATTTTAACTGGCGCTGCACTGTTTCTCTTGTTACAGGAAAACTTTATAACATCATGTTTGTGCATAAAGGAGGATTTCTTCCCTGTAGATCAGGTTTTCAATCTTGAACTTACAGCTTGGTACTTTAGAGACTGTATTGTTTTCGTCTTGAGGTTTTCACTTTATTACCTTGTCATTAATCTTTGTACAAGTGCTGTGTTACATTTTTGAATAAAACCCACAAAGAGAGTTGTTCTCTTTTTTATGATTTCCACAGAGTTCGTTTCCCTGACTTCAACAAAGTACTTAATATTTCAACTGAAACCATGATCTAATCCTAACCAAGCTCTGAACTTCACTCCAAACCCCAGGTTAAGGACACAAAGCAGCTGAAATCAGTTGCCTTCACTGGGTTCAGGTTCAGGTTACTTCATTGTACGCAAAGGTAAATTCGTTCTGCTGTGAAAGTGTAGACAGCCTCAGACAGACAACTCAATACAGTAAAATAAAGTTTAAACAGTCAAGGAAATGACTGAAAAAAGTCAGTCAGTCAAAAATACTGATTAACAAAAGTATTTCAGCTGTGGAAAGACACTGAGGAGCTCCAACATCTGGAGGCAGAGCTGCTGCTGCTCCATCGTATTGGAAGGAGCCAGTGGAGGAGTTTGGGCAGCTGGTTTGGAGCCTCCTGGCCACCTTCCACTGCAGATCTTCCAGAATCATCCAACTGGTAGGAGGCCACACTGGAGAGATCATATATCTGGCATCTATCTGGCTTGGGAACTCCTCAGGGCCCAGACGGGAGAGTTTAAAAATGTCGCAGAGGAGAGGGATGTCGTGATGTTGAAAAAACGGCACTGGTGAAAAGCCTCCATCCTCTCTGAGTAACAGGTTGGACAAAATGGAAACACTTGAGTCCAGAAGTTTGAAATAAAAATCTCTGTTGTGGTAAACCTTAGATTTATTCTGCTCTGTCTGCTAAAGGAGAAACACCTGATCAAGATCAACTTCATTTATTAAACATCGATCAGGAGATGTTCAACGAAACCTCACCACTGTTTATACACAGAGGTTTGACGACGTTATCTGTCAAGTCCATGATTGTTAGTGACTCTGTCAGTGTGCTGACACAAATGTTTGGTTTCTGCATGTGTGCGGTCCGTGTTTGGAGATGTTTCAGTCCTTCCATTCATCTCCTCTGTTCAGCAGAGACACAAAATGCTCAGTTAAACAGTATTACACAGTATAAATGTCCTGTGAAAATAAACCAGTGCATGTAAACAACACTGGGATTTGGAGAGAGTCATAAACTGGGATGCGATGATACACAAAGCTTTTATATAACCCATGATTTGATAAAATAAAAAGTTACCACATAATGATGTTAATATGCATAAACTTGTAAATGCCAACACAATTTGTGTGTCTTCATCTCACTCTGTTTTGAAAAATGTACACACACACACACACAGCGGTAGATTGGCCACAGCTGTATGCATCTACACATGAGATTAGCAGTCCAACATAATTGTGTGGCGCTTCCTCTGTTTCTGTCGCACTTTCCTTTGTGTGTGTTTGCAGTTTAACATAATTTTTTTTTTTTTTTGCAAACTATGACACATGAAAGGGAATTATGCGCGACTATTCACACCAAGGTGATCGTGTGAGAGAGGAGCTTATTCCTGTGCTGCATCTCACCTAAGCTCCAAAAAGCTCTGATTTACATACAAATGAGGCTTGTTGCAGCTTGAAATTGTGTGTGTGTGTGTTTGTGCACTTTCTGAGTGCCTCTGTGTGCCTGCAGCTCATTAGGCTGGGCTGGGCGTCCATTGATTACAGTCATGTAGTGAAACTGCCCCTCTTTTCTTCCCCTTTGATTAAAGACGCTGCATGGAGAACGTCTTGATTCATCGTTATATTGATGCTTGACAGTGCATGTAGAAAAATGGATTTAAAAAAAATAAAATAAACAGGAGTGGTGGTGGTGGTGGAGAGGGGTGAGGGGTGGGGGGGGGTCTCTCAATGGGAAACCTCTCTTAACTTTTCTACACTCCATCATGCAGAGTTGGGATGGTCAATAGAAAGTCAGGGACAAAGAATGTCTGCAACTGGGGCCCAACTGGGAGATAATCAAATTCAATAATAGCCCTGACTCTGCACTTTGGTGCTTTGTTTCTATCCTCTCTTAGCCGACCCCCCCCCCCCCCAACCCCAAAGAACCCCTCCGCACTAACTCTCTCTCTTCTTGTTGCCAACTTGGCGACTGCTAAGTGAACTGATGCATCCCATACAGTTCTTTTTACTGTCTATGCTGAATTATTCAAAAGGTATAGGGCACCCATGAGGACACCTGACACACACACACACACACACACACACACACACACACACACACACACACCTCCAACACTCTGTTGGAGTGCAGACCCGACTCGATCAAACATTTTAATCCAAGCCCTATTTGTGGTGAGTCGTTTTATAACCGAAAAACCAAATAAAAGATAAAAGTCTTTCTTATTTCTAAGTACCATTTTTTCTTGCGCCATGTTGTTAAGACTCTGCAGTGTCCGCTCATTTTAAGTGTTGACTCTCAGTGTTGATGCGGCGTCATGCAGGTTTAAACCAGTGTACGTTTGTAATATCTGTAAACTCAGACATGTTTTTTCTTAAAAAATCAGCACGTAAAAGACAACACTATCAAGATCCAGATTTTACTTGGACATTCTCTTGTATCATGAAAGACATTCAAAGGACTGTCCCTCAATCTTAAAGTACAGAGGACCATCTCTTCTGATCCATCCATCTCATTTTATATAATCAATATCAGTATTAGCACTGTATTATCCTGATTATCAGTGTCTTCATGAACCTCTCCTGCACAGTGTTTGAACTCTACATTATTCTCATCCTTTTTGATTTACATAATGTGCAAATGAACTAATCTAATGTAATCTAATCTGTATTATTGAATACCAGAAAGAGTGAGTGAGAAAATAAGTTGAGATGTTGTTGATCTGACCCTTTAACTGAGTAATCTGACTCCATATTAATATGATGTTTACTGTTTAATGGAGCTTTAACCTTCGAGCGGTTGTTTGCCTCAGAGTGCTCACAGTAAATCAGTCCGAGCTGATAGTTTTAGGAGCAATCAACCACCTGAATGATGTTTGCTTACTTATATTCTCATTATCTGTGTTATCTGCAGGATCTGCAGCTATGAATCAGGCTGACAGATCTTATCTCGTGTTAATGCATCATCACAGTGTATGAGGACCGACTTGTGAAAGCTGCCACACGTGCACACACATACAAAAATGTGTGGGGTGCTGCTGCTTCGTGTGTTCACACACACTACATGCTTATACTTTCTCATGCCACACTAGAGCTGAAATGATGTGCCGAGCGTTGCTGCAGCAGCATCCCATCAGCCAGACAGTGCCAGGATAACTCCAGCTCCCCTGCCAGCATCCACAATCATCCTGTTGAATAATGCAGAGCCGAGTCGGCTCCTTCTCCCCCTCACTCTGTCATTCCGTCTGTGCACGCGCAGCAACAGCATTAAAGCGCAGTGCGATGCCATCAACATGCTAATTGCATGCAGATAGGTCCTCCTGTGGCAAACGGCATAAAGATGGGCCATCCGCCCGCCACCAACTCATTCATCATAAGCAGGTTACAGAGCTTAGGGGATCAATATCAATGCCATGTGAGCGTTCCATCAATGTCGCCGTTAGCACATTAATGGCACAGAACATTTACACAGGTCCCCTGACACACAGACATGCACACACACATGCATGCAGGCTCACACACACACACACACACACACACACACACACGAGAGATATGGAGATCCTGATAACTCTCCCTCTGGTAAATATCTCATCGAATGAAGAAAAAAACACAGACACACACAAATTGATTATTGATAATAAAGATCTGACATATAGATTAAGTGGGGGAGAGGGGGAAATAATTATGGGTGATGCTTTTCTTTTATGACCATATCTTAAACCAACGATATGGATGACAAATAAAAGTAAAGACGAAGACATAGTGTCTTCATAAGGTGGCTGTCCTTCGGTTTCCCTGCTCTGTGGTGGAGAGAAATATCCGACATATCATCCAAACATTCCCCATGTATATGCTTGCATCTTTTTCTGCACTGTGATAACTGAGAGTATCTGTGAAACCCTGCTCATCAGGTCACTGCTGTTAAAGTCCCTGTGGTCATAACAAATATCTTAGATGAGATAGATAATCTCTCCATCCTGTGCTGGGCCTGCCCTGGGGTCTCCGACCAGATGGATGAGCCTAGAAAACCTCCACAGGGAGGCGCCCAGACTCTTTGCCATCACAGAAATACAGAATGCATAAGTTGTTGCCCTGTGATGGGTAACAACATTTCCCAAAGAGCCAAACGTGTTCCCGACAAACAGGAGCTATTTAGCCACATTCGGACATTTTTTCTGGAGGAAACACACATGAACAGTGGGAAGCTGTGAAAAGATGTTTCAGATGTGATCACATCCATTGATTCAGCTTTTTAGTGTAATATTTCTTTGAATAGCATCCCTGAATAGAAACGGATTCACACTCTCACGTCCTCTCCATTTTGTCTGAAATCAAAAACTCCATTAGAGGATTTCCAATAAAACTGGTTATTAATACGAGATACGAGGTTTAATTTTGCGACAGAGGCAGTTACTCAAACACATCGTTGTTGTCACTGTGCTGAAAATGCATTTTGAAAATTACCAAGGAGGCCGGTTTCTATTTGTCATGTTATGATGTTGGACAGGCTGATAATTGAGACGCCTGCGTCGTGTCATTAAAGTGTTGGTGTCTCCATTGAAGATAAAACATTCAGACTTCACTGGCATTTCAATCAGCAGTAACTTGACCATTGGGGTGATCATCAGTGCCAGAATCGTGCGTCATTAACCATTTCATGCTGCGCAAACATCAATGAAGAGAGGCCTGCTGAGGGAGGGAGGGAGGGAGGGGGGCGGGGTTGGGGTTGTCTAGTCTAGCCAGGATCCTGATTTTCCGTCATACCCCCAGTCTGTTGTCGGGTAAACCATCCCTTAATATCGCACAGTTTGAGGTCGGCTCTAAGCAGATTTTCAACAAAGATCACAGATGGAAATTGTATTTAAATTAAATTAATAGTGATTCTTGTCTCGACGAGAACACCAGCGAGGCCCTGGACACCCAGCTACAGATAGATAAACAGGAGTCAACTCTTTGTCTGGAACACATGATGATGAATAATCCATCCTGCTGTGCAGGGCTGCGAGAGCTCCCTAATGCTCTGAATATCTTATCTGGCGAGTTCATATTCCCAGACCTGGCAGCAGGCAGGACGAAGTTTCTAAACCGATCTTTTATGTAGAACTCCAGGACCTGAGGCAGAGGAAAAAACACCTTTTCATAAAAGTGGAAATTTTTACAGAGGGAATAACGATGACAAGCAAACAGGAAGCAGAGGATTGTATGAGCTGGAGCTGCAGACACACAGCAGCATGAATGACTGTGAAAATATAACACAAGCCACTGCAACAGACAGGAAGGGAATAGTAGCTTTGCAAGGAATGGCCAAGGATACAAAGAGATGCCTCCTCCAACCTGAGCTACAACATGACCAGTGCCTCCTGGGTGTTGTCAGTAATAAACTGGGTACTGGGGCTTTCCTAAAGCGATCTTTTTCTTTATTGTTCTTGAAAAGTTTTCCATAAACATCGGCATCATTTCAAGAAATGTCTGTGTACACACAACACAGGCTGCAGTACATATGCCAGGCCGGTGAGTGGTGCTGTTTTCAACAGAAACACACCAAAAACAGTGAAGACAACGTGGAGCATGCACATAAAGCTGCACACTGTTTACAAACCCAAACATTATAAGTCGAATTAAACAGGAGATTGTTGACTGGGAGTCATATCAGTCCAGATATGAGGACTTCATGGACACTTTTCAGTCACAGTATCCAAGGGACCTGACAAGAGTCCGCCAGTGCTGTTGTTACATCACGTCTAGCGATGTGACTCAGGTTACAGGTTAGAGAGGTCCAACTTTTGCAGATACTCCTAAACCTGTCTCTGGGTGGACTGGCCCTGGCTTGATTCTGTTTAAGACTAGATAATGTAAAACTAAACAGGTCCGACCATGGATCCATCCACTTCACCTTACATGGCCCCTTGTACCAGTTGGTTGTCAACCAGAAGTTGAAACACGATTGGAAGTGACACCACGGAACATAAGCCGAACACAACGTCACAGCTCTTCTCCATTTGTTCCTGTCATCATCGCTACAGGCCACCAGAACGAAACGTAAACACTAACGGCCACAACAAGCTGCTGCACAGTCGACCTCTGGGCTTTTATTTTACAGGAAAAAGAGAGATTTCCAGTCCATTAAATACAAATAATCTCAACCACAACGTCAGGAACCTTTTTACCACTATAATAGAAAACCTAAAACCAGAGGATAAAACATCCTCTGCTCCTCTAATGGATACTCAACTTCTCATATTCAGTTCACGTCAGTCATCATTTCCTGATGCAGTGTTGTCATTTCCTTTTTTTCCCCTCTTTTTAGATTAATTTCAAATGGCTCATAGAAACTGGATGTGAGTGTCTTTCAAATAAGTGTGTCTACATTGAAGCTATGTATGAAGAGTGTGTGGAAGAGTGGCTGTAGCTAGGCAACAAGTCCATGAACTTTGGGATGTGCTTTGGCCTGAACCATTTATGGCCTGCGGCTGCTATTGCATTACAATCTATTGGTTATTTATTGCTCTTTTTTATGATGACTGTCTTTTTGACCATGGTTGTTGATTCCTGACAATGTTGATGCAAGTCAGACTCTTTTTTTGGCTGAATCACAACATCATCATTGGGGATGTTTTGCAACAACTACACCGTCAGTTTAATGGTTATTTCAAAGGATTTTTTTTTATAAGCTGCAGAGTTTTTTTTGTTGTTATTTTTTTTCATATCCAGCTCACAGGTCAAACCTTATTTTTTTCTTCAGGTTTTTCAGTGCAGTGGGCTGCTGTCTCCTCCGACTCAAAGAGCTCATTGATCATTCAGGTGAAACAGCTGCAGGATCTTCACCAGCCGGGTGGTGGTCCTGACACTGCAAAGAGGAGTGGTAGCTGATGAGAGCTCTCCTGGAGCTGCTACTGTACATTAGAGATAAGCTTGAAAGCATGAATTCTTTATCTCTGGCTGCACGTTAACTTCTTTATTTCTTTATCTCTTATGTATTAATTGTTTAAGGACAGTTGTGTTCAGGCTGTGAGTTAGTACACTGCACCTTCACACCTGCAACACAGGAACAATTGCATCAGTTTAACAACAAATTAGATTTTCTTTCGACACCCGTTTCGTTTGATTTTTCTGTTCCTGTCCTTTGGGATTTGTTGAAAAATGAACCAATATTACCAGCATCTGTGATCGAGGCTGATGGATGGAAGAGAGGAAAGTATCATGGAGACAATGCTGCAGAGGCTTGTGGCTTGTTTCAGACAGCTTCTAATGGCTGTGCTCATACATAGTTATAGGCAGCAGTGGCGGTGCCGTCAGGGTAAAGCAAAGCTGGAAATAGACATCAATTAGACTGATGCAGAGGTGGAAGAAAAATCTTTCTTCATGTCTGATCTGATCTCAGAACAGTGTCCTGTTATTACTGCCCACCTGTGGCAGCAGCAGGGTATTACCTCCAGAAGCTAGCTGGAGAATCTGTAGTGAAGCAGAGTGAGAGGCGACAAGGTTTTGAACATTGTGCATAGAGGAAGTAAGTCACCACACACACCGCTGATAGACAGTAAACTGCTCATTATAGGTCTAATGAAAAGCAGTATACTGACAGGCTCAGTTCCTCATCATCTGGACTGTGTGTTTACAAACAGCTGTCATCATTAAGTGAATCTTGTTTATCCGCGGGTGCAGCAGTGTGATGGAGAACGAAACCCAGAAACACAGATCACACCGTAATGACTTTCTCTGTTTTTGGATCCATCTTCAAAATAGCATGCTTGTGTGCAAATGTGACCAAGTGCACCGTACTCAAGCACAGGACACGTGCACTCACACTAGACAAATAATCCGGGTTTTAGGGGGCAAATGTACTTGGGCATAGTACGATTGCCTGAGTGTGAGTGTATCCGAAAACACTTCAATGTAACAACATCTCCAGGTTGATATGGAGGACCCAGACCGTTGTGAATTAATCAGGACAGAGCCTTCACCAGACAAACAAACACCTTTTGTCCTCAGGCTGTGGTTTGGGCAAATAAAGTTTTGTTACACTACAGCACAGTTAGTGATTGTGTGCTGTCACAGATGACGTATTTGGTATGAAGCAGGGATGACCCTCTACTCTCCTCTACCTGAAGAGGAGCCATGTTTAAACACTCTCCCTGCTGAGATTAGTAACATCTAATGACTAACACTACAACTTTTTTTTGCTTTGAGGTAATCTCTTTTCTTGTCCTGCCACCTCCTGCTCGTTTTGGCGAGGCTCTCCTCTCTGTTATGTCAGTCATCGTGATGAGCACCCTCCTTCACCGTGGCGTCTCGCCTCAGGCTGAAGTAAGCGGCACGGCATCGAGAAGAGATGCAGATGGCGAACACGGGACCGTGTGCGATAAACCAAACGTGATGCTTATCTGTGCTGCATATTCAGTGTCACTGTATTTCTTCTCTTAAACCCTGCTCATGCATACGACACTTGCCTTCAGCAAAACATCACAAACATCACTGAAGAGCCAATTTCAGGCAAATGGGACAAAGATGAATAATGTAATGATGTATAATGAATTCATATTCCTGCCCATTTAATTATTTATTTCAAAGTTGGATATCGCTGGTGAAGATAAGCAGCTGCTCTTTTATCTTTCCACTGGTGTTGATCGATTTAATGGTCTTGACAATACGGACAAATTACTCATATTTTGTAAAAGTCTCAAGGTCTGCTTCCTGTCCTTCAACAAATAATACAAACTAATAACATTGATTAAAATTCATCCTGTTCCCATAAGTCAAGTCGTGACAACCCAACATAATGTTAGGACCACTGTGCACTGGAGTGTGTTGGTTGGTTTTCACTGTACTGTACACTGCTTTTCAATAAGCTGTATTTTTCTATACCAAAATGTAGTTGTAATGTAGTTCCAGTAAAAGCAAAGTATAAGTGCAATATTACAACAATATGAGTATCTGAAAGGCAGCTGACACTGAATAACACTATTATGGCTCCAGGTCATTGGTCTCAGCGTAGCTTGGCACAGACAGAGTTTTTGTAAATAAAACATTTTCAGTTGAATTTCGTGTACGGCGTCCTCTTTATTAAATCACTCTTTATTAAATATAACTAGTTCTTTGGGAATAGTTCTTGTTTGAGAGAATCTAATACACCATTGCCTATAAAGCTGGAATAATTTAGTTTTCAGACACATTCCTCTTTTTATTCCATCAGTCATCACCTTTGACCAGATGCAGTGATCACATACTGAGTCCCAGTTACCCAGGTGAAACAAATTCATGCTTGTGGACAGTATGCCACGACGTCTTATCTTAACGCATTGGTCCGTGTCGGGGGAGGCCATACTCAATATCAAGGACTTATGCATGAAATCCCCTTGAATATGTGTCTCTGTTACACTGACCAAGGTTGAAAAATTGAAACAAAGCCCTCGGTCCTGCTGTTCAATACTCCCAATTTTGTTTAAGCCTGAATACACAGTTTGCAAAGGTTCATTGTGGGTTAATTTTCACAGTGACAGATTTCACAGGTTTGGAGGAGACTGATCAATAACGTTTTGAGAAGATATACACTTGATCTATCAAGAACAAATCACAGGTGGGCCCGGTGAGAGGAGAGACTTCCACTCTGGACCGGTCATCTTAGGACCACTGAGACCAGATCTGTGCTCTGATCTGAACTCAAACTGACTGCCTGACTACTTTTGCAGTACTCATAACAAGAAGGTTTGCGGTAATTACACTGATACTCCATGTTTTCTCCTTGTGTCTGTTCTGCTTTAGCTGCTGCAGTACATATTTCTCAGTACCTGTCTATTGCCAAATCAGTAATATGCAATTTCAGGCCTGAACAATCAATCCTGCGATAATTGTGATCGTAATTTTGCTTTTCACAATTAATTAAGCCTCATCAAGTGAGATACTGACATTTTGCATTTGGCAAGACAGCCCCAGTGCATCAAATCAAAAGCTCCCAGTGCACAAGTAAAGTGTCTCACCAATCATAGATGATGAACTGGTTTCATGCTCTCCCAAACACAGCTGTGGCTTCAGGCGAAAACATTTTCACTACAAAGTGCAGTCGTGTAGTGTGACTGCTTTTTCCTGTGCTGGTGTAAAAAGTCTTTTTGTTTGCCTGCCTGCTGTGATTGCACAGTTATGTCACAGTGCAATGGAGCCAGGTTTCATCCACTGTAACTCTAAGGAGATGTTATATAAATGCATATGGATGTTAGCTGTGCTACAACAGAGGAACAAGCTAGTATTCAGATTTTGACACAGTTATGCATAATTGTGTGGGCGTGGCTGCTTTCAGTGACAGGGGGGTGCTAAGCATCACCTCAACTAGTTTGAAGTCTGTGCTCCTGTATTTTATTTATATGTTAGCGCTAATCAGCAGGTACCACTGCCTGTGCTCATCATACCTGAGTTGTCAGCAGAGCTTGTTAAGTAGCTAATTAGCCAGATCATACGTTAGTTTTTAAGCAAAAAGCCCAGACACCTAGCTGTGCTAATGATGCTAATGGAAGCGAATGTTTAATGCCACAGCTATTCAAGTTTTGGCTCCACAAACACGTCCTCCAATCTGTCCAATATTGGGTTTCTTGGGTGTTGGGGTGGAGTTAGCTGCCAAGACGGTGACAGCAAGCAACCCACTCTGATGCTGCTCCTCAGATACATATAGGTGGTGTCATTGAGGCCTCTCTCTTTCTTTCCCTCTGCTTTCTTTCCTGTGTCGACCTGTAGCCTGCAGACATCCGTCTCCCTTCAACCTCCAGAATTTAACCATTCACACATTTACTTTCTGATAAGATGGATATGAAAACACAGCCTCGGGGTGCTTCAACTAAATGTCTATTTTGTGTTGGTGTACGAGAAACATTCACACATCTAACTATGATGGACATATTTTTTTGTAATAATCAGGAATTTTTCATTGCATCATGCAGCTCTGCACAGAGGCGAGCGCGTGCACACTTGCATTTAAATGACTATTTAAACATACAAGGAAGATGTTGCAATGTCTGTGTCAAATTACTTGTTTTGAACTAAGTCTGCCAGATGCACTCTGGAGAATTATTGCACAGCTAATCACACCTCAAGGTCTGATGCTCATGATTAGACTTAGATTTTAAACTGCTCAGCTGGAAACTTTCTTCCTTTGCGTTTTCCTTTATCTAAAGGAGCCGTATTTCTTCATATGGGAGGAGAGAATCAGGCTCACCTCACTCTACACCATACACACTGCTCTCATCCCTTGGGTAGAGCAATGCATAACAAAGAGAGTGTGTGGTAAATTTATGAGGCAGCCAACCTGGGCTGTGCCTGTGGGCCTGGTGCAGATGACTTTCCTGTGCTCCTGGGAGGAATTCCCCTGATGGGCCAGTGGAGGGATGGAGACTGGTGCGCAAACAAACGGCTGGAGGAGGAGAAACAGACAAGGGGAGCGGCAAACACAACACTGTGGCAGCGTTAAAATGAACCTAATTTAGGAGTAAGTTTTCTCACATCCAAAGTAAAAACTCTCTCAGCAGCCTTTCGTCTTGGGACGAGCTGGATTCATGCATCTGGATTTTTGGTCTAGTTGGAAACTTGCGAGTAGAAAGCAAGATTTTTTTGCAGATTCTGGCCCATAACATAGAAATCAATTATTAAGCCGCACCTCAGGGTCATAGTTTTATCTCAATGTTTTTTAATTTTATACTTCTTCATTCAAACATTGACCGTGTAAGACTGGAAATAATATGGGAAGCTCGCGGGCAATGACATTATCAAAAGTTAATTGGAGTCAGGAGTTATCAAACCTGGAGTCCAGAAGATTGGAGGTGTGGAGGTGCAGAGCCACTTTGACTTATAGAAAAAAAAAATCAGGCATTTTAAGTTTTCTGTTCACAAGAAACATCTGCTGCTGTGAACAGTGACTCGCTCGGAAATCTCAGAAGACTTGTTGATTTGCATAATGCTGGAGAGAGTTACGGAGTCAGAGAGTTTAAGATGTTCAACAGTCCACAGGCGGACAGGCTGTCTATAAATGGAGGTGGGTTTAGCTCTGTGCTTCTTCAGAAGTGGGCGTCCAGCTAAGCCTGGATGTGTGCTGGTGTTAATGATCTAACCTTCTCTTGCTAACTGTGCTTCAACAAACAAGCATGGTTTTATTTTCCCTTTCCCACAGCAGACTGAGTTGTAACCAAGGTTACAGACAAAACTGAAACAAAAACGCTGCTTTTACCAAAAAAAAAAAAAAAATCAGAAGTAACTGAGACTCAGCAACCTGACATTTGAAGAGATGCCTTCAAAAAGCAAAATGAACCCAGTTACAATGGCCCAAAGTTATGTTTTGTTGCTAAGTGACATCTAGTGGCCATAATGATTATGACAGAAGTGCAACGATGTGGCATAAAGTAAATCAAAGGAAACCAGCAGCGACATTGTTTGTTTTGTGCAGCAGCCATCAACGACGTTAACCATGTCATCGTTAATTGTAACCATGACAACAAATACACAAATACTGAGGTAATGCTTATTTATGATGTTTTCTAAAACCTAACCAAGTTTGGTGCTTAGCCAATACAGCTTATCATAGTAACCATGGCGACAATCAATACACTAATGCAGACACATGTCCGATATGAATGCTGCTGTGGGTGCTGTCTTTCAGGAGACACCTGTATAGGTTGTACAGTATAAGAGACGTGTTGCATTCAAGTGCCAAAAACAATCACTGTATTATTAAAGTCAAGTATTTTTATTGTGATGACGAGTCAGTTCTGAGTTGGTTCATCTACATAAATCAAAGCTTGGGAGTTTGTTTGGTTCTGGAGGTTTTTGTTTTCTCAGGTTAACTCAACCTGCAGCTCACCTCAGTAAACACAATTACACACATTTCGCACTTGATTATTTACACATTAGTTTCCAATGCGAACTACACACTTCCTAAGACACGTCTTTAACTGTCGTCTCAGAGGACACATTTTAGAAGTGTTGTGATATTTTGTTGAGTTTTTATTACACAATACCTTTTTGAATCTCACCCTCGACAAATCCTCCATGAAACTTAAACAGAGGCTGAAATTGAACAAGGCATTTTTAAAAAAAGACAGAAAAACAACTAAATGAGCAAATATGTGTTAGAAACTAATTAAAAACTGAAAAACAAAAAGTCAAAAATGCTCTGACCTCAGTCGTGACACTGAATAAAAAAAGGTTTATCACTTCTTTACTGCAGCCCTGCAACACAACATGTCTGTAATAAACAGACGTAATGCAACAGCAGTCAGAGGTCAGGTGGGTGCAGGTGGGAGCAGGGTGTGCAGGCATCACACTGTACCTCTCCATGACCTGTCACAACAAAGAATTAGAGCACGTTGACCTTTATTTGAACACAAGCTGTGAGAGAAATGACAGAGGAGGCAGAGAAATGTGTGTTCACATGACACACTCACAGGAACACGGGTGTTCTCTGCTTACATGAAACACACACACACACACACACACACACACACACACACACACACACACACACACTTTCTATAGGGTACCTTTAAGTGTGTGGATGATGACAAATGTCAGCTGTCAGATGTGACAGAGGTTGACAGCTTATGTATCCAATCTAACCTTTGGGCTGATGAGTCAAGGTTAATGCTGGAGTTTAATGCTTAGTGATGATAAATGGTTCATGTCACTGACCTTTTTTCTCTCTCTCTCTCTTTCTCTCTCTCTCTCTCTCTCTCCTCTGTGTTTGTTTCATTAATTTCATCAGTCCAGGTTATTCTCTCATTACCACACGATTACCACTCTGTTAAAACACTGAGATGTGATTTAACTTGCATATTAGACACAAGATGTCAGTCGTGTACAAAGCACATCTTGCAAGTTCAACAAAAGGTGTTACCATTAAATTACTTTTACTCTGCTAATGGAATAAAAGTCAGTGTGGTCTGATCTTGTAAAATCCACATCTGAATGTTTCATATTTCATTAAAAAGCTGCAGATCACAACTTCTCTGAGAAGAAAATGAGGCAGCTGCTGCTTAGACACACTGTTGAACTGTTGAACACACCAATGTGTGTGTGTGCATGTGTGTTATGCTGTAATAAATTTGCTGAATATGTCAGAAAGATCCAGTCAGAGTTCAGAGCAATCTTCAGACTGAGCATATTACAGATTGTTTATAGACTTATATTATAGTAAAAAATAAAAAAAAGTAATGAGGCTGGCAGATGTGTGCAGTATAAACAATGCTTGTTTGTGTTGGTGATATTGTGAATTAATTATTCTGAGCAACAGGGTTTGTAATGTGGCAGGCCTTCAACCCTGTCGCCGAGACATTGCATTTATATTTTACATTTTAAAATTGTTGGCGGTGACAAACAGAGTGAGTGAAGCAGAGAGCTCAATAAACTGCCACAGTAACTTAAACTCACATGATTAAAGCTCCTACAAGGAACTTTCATTTTGTGTTGATTTTGGCGCCCCGGGTGGACAAAAATGGTAGGTTTCTTTTTGCGGATCCCGTTCCAATATCAGACCATGACGAAAATACAGCGATGAACTTGGGCTCGGTTTTTACTCACTAGCGTAGCAACAACTCAATGCTAATTTATAGCCTCATCAAATGTGCTGTCTCCTCTGCTCTGAGTGCCGTACATTGTTTCGTCATCCGGTGGACCGTCCGCTGCCTCCAGAAGGGAAAGAGTTGCACTATTTAGAAACAGCTTATCTTCCCACCGATGGTTTCATTTGCTGTTGTAGGTCACACAGAGACATCAGCAGAAACCAGAGACTTTTGCAAATCCAGTTAAAAGCTCCTTGTAGGGGCTTTAAATGGCAGCAAAAGTTTAATGCAAGATTTAACAAGTGTTATGGCTTTCCTCCTGGACGTCAGTGAGCTGTTGGAAGAGCAGGTCTTGTGATGTAATTCTGTTTAAAAAATGTTTACTTGAACAAAAATGTAATCACATCCATCACATGGTCATGTTAATCTGTTCATCCAGTAGAAAAACTCTACGCTCCTCTTCCTTTCTCAGCATCTATACTCTACTACAACTGCATGTGATGTCACTGAACTACACAGACTAAAGGAGCATTCACAGGAAACATACATGCATCGTAAATAAAGAGTTTACATTTATAACCCTAATCTTATACGTAGCTGAAAATATAAACTATGAAATTCAAAAACTATAAGAATATAAAACTTGATTTCCATCTATATACATTGTGGCTCTTAGACACCAGGGTTAATAGGGAAGTCTAAACACCTGGATATAACCCTTGTAACCAACTCTTGGATTTCGTATTAAACAACAAAGCCAACATCACTCTTTACACTTGGCTTCTACACGGAAAGTTATTTCAATAAGGACTTTCACTGCTCTGTTTTGTTTTCCATCCACCCATCTGTCATCCTGTGTGCAGGTTTAGGTTCACAGCCACAGCTGGGTAAGCAGAACCCTCCCAGATGCTTCCTCCAGATGCAGGAGTGTGGAAGGTGTTCCCACAGGCCAGCTGGGGGATGTAGTCCTCCCCCTCCCCCTCCTCCTCCAAGTTCACCCAAACTTCTGGGCCCGCCTGAGGTTCTCTCTCGTTTGTTTATGCCTGGCATCCCAAAGGAACGCTCTCTGGTGGCGTCCTTATTGGCAGCCATTAATATTAACCCTTTAGGGTACAGATACACAGATTGTGTTTATATGGATGCTCCCGGCAGACGAGTAGTAAAAGTTATTTTTCCCCTTTCTTTTTGATGTCATATCTGCCACCTGCCACTAAAGGAGGCCTCACATGAACTGACAGATGCACTCTGTGTGTGCTTTATCAGTATGGCACTTCATCAATGTGATGTGGAAAAATACATTCCTACTTTTTGATAGACACACTTTATTTCATTAGATCAAACTGTAAGCAGTTAAAATGCTTTCAGACCTTGTGTGTGTGTGTGTTTCCATCTTCTCTCCTCTTATTTACTCATGTAACTGAGATGGATCACTTGATTACATTGTCTAGCTTAATTGCATTTTGCCTAAAACCATGTTCACTTCTTCGCAGAGTGTCTGTCAGTTTGAGCTTTAGTCTGGCCGGAGCCACCCAGGAACTTGCCAAAAGCTTTCCATCAGCTCAGGTTTACTCTCTCAATATGACAGCATGTGTGTGTGTTTCCAAGAGCACAGCACATTAACAAAATGTTTTAAGCTGCCACAGGTGTATTTAAAAAGCATTACTGTTACTTAAGAGCCACTGACACTGAGCCTGGACTCTGGAGTCAACGCTCCTCCTTCTTGGGACGACGACCAACAGTTGACAAACTGTAATATAATGTAGTTTGAGGCTGCAGCATCTTGTTCAGCAGCTGGACGGCTCCTGGCTGTTTCCACCTCCCAAATGATGCTCACTGATCCCTCTGTACACTCCCTGAAGCAGGCCAAGCACTGGCTGACTGCTACCCAATTTACAATGGTGTATACACACACACACACACACACACACATACACACCTGCATGCAAACACATGATAGAAATTAAATATGATGTGCTATTTTGACATACAAGCACAAGGTGTCAAAACTTAACCCTAATTCTGACTCTTTAAAGGTAAATTTTGAGTTTCACAGCAGGTTGTTTATAATGATGGACCTTGTTTTAGATTTTTGGCTGATGATGTCGTCAGTTTTTGGCTTTATTTTTTAATGTCATTGTGTCTTTTTGATGACATCACCATTAAAATAACCCACTGGTCTGTCATGCAGCCATATAGTTACATGTTGTTGCTAGACAACCATGTCTGCATCTGGAGGAGGTTTGTGGTGAATGGATGAGTAGAGCAGTGTTTGATTCCTGAAGCCATGACCTTTGTCATAGTAACCACAGTGATGAAGGTAGGTACATCTGCCACTGCAGGGATGGCGATGGCCTGTGCGTTCAGGCTGGAGGACTTTTTAAACTTTTCTTTTAAATGTTTTTTTCTGGAGTTTTGCATTTTATTTTTGTTCTGTAAGAAAAAACTAAACAAATCAGATCATGCAGTGACAAACGGTTTAGATGTATATATAAAGCGTGGGCCTGTTTATCCTCTCCTCAGGGTGTGGAGTCATGTGGAGTCGTGTGTAATCTTCACAACTGTCTTGTTTAACAAGGAAGTGGTGAATGTCTTCTTAAAGACAGACATGACCCTTAGAGGAGCTGTTATCCGTTTCTGTGAGCCAGTGTGTGCGTGTGTGTGTGTGTGTGAGAGAGAGAGGATGTACACACACACGCACCCGTTAACACAGGTGTGTTTCTGGCAGTCCCCTGCACTGACTCTGTGCCAATGTTACTGCTCGGCTGAACATTAAATCTAGTGAAGGGCCGAGGTTATTTTCTTTGCTTTGAAAGGCCATATTTATCGTTTTCAATTATCTAGGATCCATAAAGGCTGACCCCTGTGCTCTGCTGCGCTGCCTGAGCTGCAGGAGAGAGGGAGAGACACCAAATGGAAGTCCTAACTGAAAATGTTAAGCATTTTCAGATTTGTGTATCCTTTGTTGTGTGTGCGCTCGTCCCCGTTTTCATTTGTGCACTTGAATGAACTGAGCGTTATCTAATGCCTCTAAAGACCTTGAAAACCAAACACACCGTCATTACTCTCCACAGACCTGCAAGTGCCCCCCCCACACACACACACACGCACCCTCTCTCTAAGCAACAGTAGCATCAACACTCTTCTGATGTTAATAGTAAATTAATAACAGCCTTGATGTTAAACTCTCATTATCTTGTCATGAAATGCGCCGCTGGCCCCGGGGGCTCGCAGCCGACAACGAAGATGCCGATGATGCCGATGACTCCCTTTGAACGGGGGGGGGGGTGTATCAGCCTAACCTCCCTCTGTTAGACATTTTCAAAGCAACTGCTGCAATGGACAGAAAATGATGCCATCTGCATGAGTCTGACTCCCACACTCTCATGGCACAACACAATCTCATTTTAATGTTGATTGTCTGCACTTGTGATTATGAGGTTAAGCAGCATGTAGCATGTGTTTGTGTGCACACCTGTGTCCATGTCTCCAAACTTAATGGTTTGCAGAGAAACGATAGTGAGTGCATACAGATGAAAAAAAAAAAAAAACTGCAGGCTGATTGGCAGAGCAGAACAGTACATATTTGGAGGGATGCTGGTGTGTTTATCAAAATTACAGGGTGGAGAGGGCAGCCGTTACACATGTAGCACTTATTGTTAAGCTGTTAGCAAATGCAGCTGCAGCGCTCTGGAACAGTTACCAAACGTCACAGTGCGTATGTGATGTATGGGGTTCAGTTTGACCTCACTATAGCCCCTGAGAAAAGGCAGTTCACTTGTTCTGGTTTTAAGGTCCCATGTTGTAATGTGTGTAGATTTCCATGTGTTCTTTGATTATTAAAGGGTCTGGATTCTATAGAGATAAGAGTTAAGACTTCTCACTGATCCCACTTATGGGAAAGTCACAGCAGGTATATAACAGAATGTAGAAAAAGAGACGGGAGTGTGTGTCGGGGTTAATGCACTATTGGTAAAATACAGAATGGTATTATAAAAAAATAAATATAGACAAACTGAATAAATACAACCAGCTGAGGATATTATAGTGGAATCGAATGTGTGAAATGGTATTAATGAAAGTGTCACGGTCTTAAAATGAGCCACCAGCACTATTGTAACTGTGATGTCACAACAAAACAGTCACTGTCACTGAGCTCCAGAGATCTTAATCTACAGTTACCAATATATCATCATCATCATCATCATCATCATCATCATCATCATCATCATCATCAGTGTTTCATCTGTGTCCTGTTGAACCAGAAGTGCTGTTATGTTTATGTTTCACAGCATCCATCTAGTGTTGCCATATTATGCACCACTGTCCCTCCTGGTTTCATTACATGGAGTTTGGCTCAGTGTGGATGAGAAAGTAAGTTATCGACTAAAGAAGCAACAGATAGACGTCCTTTCTTCTTTTTTTTTTTCCTTTTGTATCTCTGACACTCATCCTCATCGTGTAGCTGCAGTAGCTTTGGAAAGCAGTCCTGCCTTCTCTCAATCTGTCAGAGCACAGCTTTCTGAGGGCTCTGTCCTCCTCACAGTGTCACTGTCCCTGCTGGCTGTCAGGATCCGTCCCCTGACAACGTCTGCAGCCACCCTCCAGTTTAAGCTGTTAGGGGAAGGAGATTGGATGAAGAGGCGAATGATCAACTATTTTCTCCTCATGGTATTCACTAATATTTATTATTGTACATATCTCTCCCTTGTGTTGTTGTTTTTTTCTCTCCAGCAGACAGAAGGATTGTGCAGTGTGTGTGTGTGTGTGTGTGTGTGGGGGGGGGGGGGGGGGGGGGGGACAGTGTGTGATGGTGGAGCTGAGAACAGAGACCACAACTGTAAGCATCCTCTGATAATCTGCCAATTACCGAGTTCTGCTCAGAGTCACCCGGCCCCCAACCCCACCAATCCTCCATCCTCTTCCTCTCTACTGTCTCCATGGTTACCTCTTCAGGGGACTGACACAGTAGCTGTATCCGAAATCACTCACTGCCCCCTAGTCCACTATACAGTGAGTTGACCATGCTGTTTGAATTTATAGTGAGACTGATTATACCCTATACGGTGGGCTCACCTGTAGAGTATCCCACAATGCATTGTAAAACGTAGTCTACAACCTCATCTTACTAATGCAGTACCATAAGGATGATGTTTCTTTATTTGGTTCATTGTGAAAGATGACGATACTAAAAGCAGCTTTAGCTGAAATACCTGCAACTTTAACATGATCACTGATGCATGTTAATACGATCCAGTGGCATAACGTATAATAATCTCAACCTCAAACTCAGCAAACATTCTGCATTATTATCATTTTTCTGTATTTTTTTGATTAAGCAAAAGCTCTGGAGTTCTGCTCCTGCTCTTGCTCCTGCTCCTGTCAGTTCAGGGCACACTACAGGTAACAGCTCATAAAAAAAGGAGTGTAAATTAAAATGCATTAGTCATTTGAGCAGCATCAGCTGAGGCACAGACAGTTTAAATACAACCAGCTGCTAAAATGTAGATTTTAGTGACCTTGTATAACTGAATTACAAACACACCTACATGACAAGCTGCCTTTTTAATCATGCTTACATTTTACAGTATACGCTTAGAATATCAGATATGCTGCTTTGCATACGTTTTCTGTATGATATTCATACATACCAGGGATATTTGAACATTTTGAAAGCGGTCTTGTTATGGAGAGATAATAACACACATCGCTGGCGTCAGTTAGGTTGGTTGGTTTGACATTAACGTCTGTGATTCGCGGACATGAATTTAGTAAACTTCTGCTCTTCTGTTTCATTTACCCTCCAGACCTGTGCATATATCAACAGAGGGAAAAGGGAGCTCACTTTTAAAACAGAGCCTGTCCTTGACTGTGTGTGTGTGTGTTTTTTTGTATCATCATATCTGCCCAGCAGTTCCCATTAAAAACCTCACCTGACAGAGAAAGAAGCCAGAGGGCCGAAACATTACCACAACATCCCCAGAGACTCTGTCTGGGTATAGTGTAACAAATGCCGTCAGGACTGGAAGGTCACACGTTACCTGGAGTAATATGGGAGGGATGTCAGCAGGCAATCAAGCTCCACAAATCACCATTCAGCCCACAGCTCCATGTTCAAGGTCCCTTGAATACATTTAAATTATTTCTTGTCACTTTCTGTGTTCACCCTGACATCACTGTCCTCCTTTGTTGAGCCTTTTGAAAATCTTTAAACACACAAACGACAGGAACTTCACGGCTCAACGTGTGCAAAAGCATAAAACTGCCTCCAGTTGGACACATCTGGCATGTTTTAAATGTCTTCTAACTTCTCATCCTGTAACAGTGGGACATCCATTGTAGAGCTTATAGGTGATTTGGGGGGGGGGGGGGCAAAACGCCCTTAAGCCTCAATCCAGGTGGATTCGTCCTGATTTATATTCATCGTGTCATGTGAAAATCCCACAAGAGATAACTAATCTACATGTGTGTCTGAAGTGAAGTAGGAGCTGAAATGGGACATGCATGTTGCTGCTCAGTCAATAATGACTTCCTGTCAGTGATGTTGAAGACACCATCACAGGTTTTGGCAGCAGGAGAGGAGAGTTCTGGGAGCAAAGATGTGGTGGTCGTATACAGAGTTGAGACTTCAGTCCTCTTCACATCTGACAGGTATTAATGGTTAGAAGAGGTTCACCTTGACTTGATCCATGTTGGCATCTGCATTTACAACATTAATGCTTGGATTTTGCTGATGGGTCCAAATCACATTGGATTGGTTTCAGTCATGTAAAACGCCCCTAAAGGAACGACCAGTCATCAGAAATACTTACAAGCTGTAATCCGATATTAAGATTGGATATCGGCCCAGATATTGACAAAACAACTAGACAGGGAACTAGATCGGATAATGTGGCTGATCCATGAAGCCCCCTTCAATTCTGTGTTTGTGACGTGTGTTACCCAGAGCAAAATGCTTTACAAAGTTAGGAAGCTAAAGCCTGATGCTTTCACTCTCTTCCATGTGGCAAGGCATACAGTTTATTCATTCAACAGTGGCATCGGATCCGTTTTGGGTGATACACTTAACCCCAGGTATCAGTATTGGCACTGGGACTGACAGAGCCGGATCGGTGCATCCCTTAAGGCGGATGTCAGACTATAAATGCAGTAGCAGTCCATAACTTGGACTGAAGGATCTCAACAACGACAGGATGGATTGCCATGAACCTTTGTGTAGACATCAGTGCCCCCCCACCCCCACCCCGACCCTGTGTAACACCCCCACGGGGCTCACATTCCTGTTTTTTTTGTGTGTGAAATGTCTTGGCCGCTATTGAATGGATTGAAATTAAAGCTGATAGGGATCAGTGGTGCCCAGAGAATGGGTCCTAATAACTTCAGTGATTGCCTAGACTTTTCATCGACAGCAGCAGGTTTTACGTGGGATGAGATATTACTGCAGATAATCTCTGTCATTGTTGGGACATCACGTGACCTCCCCAGATAATAGTGGAGCCATGTCAGAAAGGCTTTTAGTTGGTCTGTGGTCTCATCTGTTGCTGCTCTGCATCTCCGTCCTTTGTCACGTCTAACTGACCTCATCAATAATTATATAAACACTGCCACTTGACATACGTGTGTGTGTGTGTGTGTGTGTGTGTGTCTGTGTGTGTGAGTGTGAGTGTTTGCTGCTGGCTTGGTAGTGGCAGCAGTCAAGCATGGGTGGTGAATAATACACACTGTTACAAACAAGTAGTGCATTAGCAAGGACCATTACCCCCATCTTTCCCTCTCCTGTGAACACACACACATCCATGCAGACACTGAGACAGAGGAGATGAAATAGACTGTTGTACCACTGAGCTCTGATGGTAATAAATGTGACTAAAGATGTGAGAAGAGTGAAAACCTGGCAGCTAATCCGGGGGATGAGTGCAGGGGAATAGGAATTCATTTGGTTAATTCTGCAGCTTTGTGCTGGTTGAAGGATGACAGTGAGCTTTAACTGCCCTCATTTGGTTAATTATTCAGTTTTTACTGCAAAGTTCAGGTCCACATTCAGAATAAAATGTGTTGCCTAATTTTAGGTTTCATGGCTCAAAATCTAATTTTAATTCTTTAATTTTTTTTTTTTTTTTTTGGTAATATTCACTTTGGCCACAAGAGGCTGAAGAGCAGCACTGCTTCAGTCTAAACTAAAAATACTCATGTTTCATTTCACTATGTGCTTGAAACACAAGTTATTATTGCAATATCTATGGAATATGTTCCAGCAGATCACAAACATAAGACTGTCACTTGGGTTTCCCCTCATTGCATCAACGCACAGACAGTAGAGAGAGAGAGAGCCTTTAACAGCTGTTTATACACGCCTCCACCTGTTGTGATTATTGTGAATCACACACAGACTGACCACCACAGGGAGAAATCCCAGTGGGCTGTCCATCACATTGGTGGGCCAGTGGACTGTCCACTGTGTAAAAAATCCATCGAGTGTTTAACATCTCCATCTGTTGCTTCACATCTGTGTGTGTGTGTGTGTGTGTGTGTGTGTGTGTGTGCCCATCAGCTCGGAGTCCACATGACAGCATGAAGCTCCTGCAGGATCTGGTTTCTCTGACTGTTTACGTGGAATCTGCTTTATTTAGCATAGGAAACATGGGAAACGGTCAGCCAGTCAGAAGAGGGCCAAGAGACCCAGAGCTTCTGCCAGGTTTGGCTAACCTGTTGTTACCAGAGCTCCTAAGAGAGGAGATATAAAACCGAGCTCTGAGATGGTTTCTGGTGCATTTAAACAACAGATAAATCTTCTTATGGATCAACACTTCTAATAAAAACAGAGCAAACAGAATGGTTGATCACATTTACTCCAGTTTATTAACTTTACCATGCTGTCGGCTCTGTTAATAGACAGAGTCAGGTGTATTTCTTCATTTTAAGAGGTTTTTCCATCAGGAAAACGATCCATATCGTCATGGCGACTGTCACCTATAAAAAGGTTTTCAGGGTATCAGTCCCTGACCAGTAACGGCTGCAGCTTTACTAGGTACCAGCAGTCAGTCAGTCAGTCAGTCAGTCAAACCGTGCAGCTGCTCCACTGCTGCAGTTCATGTTAACACTTCTCTCACTTCACATCATTACTTATTCACTTCTGCCCTCAGTTTCCCAGCAGTGACCGACAGGGGGAGGGGGGGCACGGTATGAGCAGTGACCTTTTTAGCTACAAGCCCATTGGACCCGTAAATGAAAACGAAAGCCACGCTCACCAGATTGGTTATGACACCAATTTTGACAGCTTTTTTTTTTCTCCCCTTTCACTGCTCCTTTGTTTCCTGGACCACTCCGGCACAGTGGAAACGCTAATTGGACTTCAGGATGAAATACCAGGAGAGGAGACACTCCTCCCATCTCCTCAGCCCAGAGCGGATGACACGTTTTGAGTCTTTGGTCACGTCCAATCTCTCTGCCCGGTGTTTGGGTGCAGCATCAGATACACAGCTCTCTCTCAACTACTCTCCCATCAGTGTCTCACCCATACTCTCCTCTCTGTGGTATTGTTGGATGATCAAACGCAGCCTAGCGGGCACATCCCAGCACAACCTTCAAGTGTAATCAAAGGCTGAAGACATTACTGAAGCTACCTGATGTTAAGTCGTATCCAGAGTTTTGAATAACAATTCCTAACTGGCAGAATAATAGTGTTGTGTGTGTGTCTGTGTGTGTGTCTGACTGTGTGTAGTTACAGTAGGAGAAAGGAGTGTAAACCATACTGATACAAATGTGCTGTGTACTAACAGGGGTCATTAACCTCATCTTGCTTTTTGCCCGTATATATGAACACACACACACACACACACACACACACACACACACACAGCTCAGGGTAATAGGCCCTGTGGTGAGCAGCTCTGATAGTGATGAATGAGCGTATTAACAGTGTCTAATTAGCGGCCAGCCACAATAATATGCTGTGTTCATGAGAGTGAAACAAAGAGTGTGTGTGTGTGTGTGTGTGTGTGTGGGCTGCCATTTATGTTTACTTCTGCTTATTTATGTTGTTGATGTTTTACAATCTCCTAATGGGGCCAACATATCTCATTAAGACGTAATAAGGTTACTATAAATGGGTTTATGCTACTTCTAAAAACAGTATAGATTTTATGGTGGTTTTAATATTAGACTCGCTGCTCGCTGCTGTTTACCTTCCCACTGGAGTTTGTTTACAAAGTTACAGCCTCAGGTTAATGTAGAGATGATGGTTGTTTATCCAGCTTCCCTTGAGGGATCACAGTACATTTTCTCTTACATATACTATGGGCTCATTGTAGCCAGCTGCTGCTGTAGATGATCACTTCTGATTGGCTCACAGGTTGCAGACCTGAGTTTACCAGATGTTGCATTCACACCAAATGGGTTGGGAAATGACTTGTATATCTAGTCTTATCTAATCTTGTATTTGAAGCATTTTGTAACTTTGACATGAGCCACATGTTTTCAACTTTATAGTTTAACTGGATGAAGGATTTTAATCATCAGAAAGTAAAACTCAAGTAAATATTAAGTCGTTTATTTAGGAAGATGCAACTTCCAGCTTTTACTGGTTTGGCACCATGTTGAATCCAGTTTGTGGTATTTCAGTTGTGCATCTCTTGCTCAGTGTTACAACAGCTGACATGAAGGCTCTTTCCCACTCCACTGCTCTTATTTAAAGTGTCAAACTCACAGACACGATGGTGACTGATCCTATACCCCACTGAGAGTCTGGTCTGATTGCAATGACCATGAATGACCACAAGTGGCGCGAAAAGTAACAGATCCTCTTGACTACTTCAGATGTCCGTATGTTTTAACACAAACATGGCCAAAAAAAAAACAAAAAAAAAAAAACAGTGTTCAAGGTATGTTAAACTGCAGGTAACCATAGCAACAGCACTTTTGCATGATCCTGTGAGAGCAGATCACGGAGTGTCCGTGCCACAAGAGTTTTTGTCGTGATATAGAAAATAATAACTTCTGCTTCTGCTTCATCCGACACCACACAACTGCGTCACACACTGCGGCACGATGGTCCCAGATCTTTCACCAGAAGCTTGTCCAGTTTCGCTCTTCTCGTGCTTTACAGGCTTTTCAGTTTTACTTCATTTCTCGATTTGCATTCACTTTCCACACTTGCAAGTAAAATTGGCGAAAATATATAACTCTGCACCGCTGCACTGTTCCCTGGAAGATTTTGGGTGCAAAATGGAATCTAGAGAGCTGTCAAAACCAATCTGTAGGATCACGACTTGTGAAATCCTATTTGATGGCAACTTATTTTATTGAAAATGGGAGACGGCAGGCACTCAGAGCCACATTCTCCCACCGAGGCAGCGCGGTCCTTTCAGGTTATAATTTTTATTTAATAAAAATAGAAGGCCTTCAAGTAAGCACAGGCAGTTCATGACAATATTGTGCAAATGCTCCGATCTGCATGTCACCCTAACCACCGGCCAGACGAGACGTGACTTTGCCTGTAGCCTCAGTCATATCACAATGCAGCCTGCAGACAGAGACGCATTAAAACATCAGATTCAAAACAAAGAGAGAGGGAGAGATGGAGGAGAAAGAGAGAAAGAGTAAGAGAGAGAGAGAGGAGAAAAAAGCTACAGGACATCACCCACAAGATTTCTGGCGATGTGATAAGACCTTGGCTTAATGGTGTCCAACAGCAAACGTTTCACTGATCACACCTTGCTGTCTTATCTGCAGCTCCAGAAGAGAGGAGACATTTATAAGTGTCTGTGTGTGCAAGAGAGAGAAAGAAAGAGCAAAGGGGGGGAAGAGGGAATAAACAGAGCACAACTCATTTTAGAGAGTTTCTATGTGTACAGCTCACATGTCTGTGTGTGTGTGTGTGTGTGTAAGCAACTGTATCACCAACTTCCTCCTGTGCCTTAGTTGTTCATAAGAAGCAGAATAAAGTTTTGCAGAGAACACAACATGCCCCTTTTTCCTGGTGGTTTATGTTACATTTCATTATCCACACACACTCTGACACTTACACAGTATTAATGCACCTGCCATAATGTGTTTTTGCACATGCTGTATGTTCCTGCAACATCTGCACATTGGTCTTTAAGGGTCAGTAAATAAAGCTGGTTTGTTGAGGTCAGAGACACATCATCACTGTCATCCAGGATTTCTTAATAACTGAGAGGAAAGTTTCACCTGCAGATCAGAGTCAGGAACAAATCTGCTGCAGAGGACGGAGCAAAGAAATGCTGGAGCTCGCCCTGAATTGAACCAGACTCCTCCTGGTATAAAGCTTTTATATGGAAACAGCAAAATCCAGAGAATGAGCCACTCGACCAGATGGTTCACAAACAACAGGAAATCTTTTCTCTCTTTCTCTCTCTCCCTCCACCAGACACTGCCAAGAAAACCCCAAAGCAATGTCTTGGTGACAAAAACAAACACTGATCTGTTGTGCCACTGAATAAAGAGTTTCTCATTAGCCCTAATAAAGAGGGAAACCTTCAGGACACAGCAGCTGCAGCTCTTAGAACATGTGAGAGAAAGTATGGAAGAAAAGTTTGATTCAGGCAGCAGCAGGTAGTGTAATACTGTATATACAACAGTAAGTGCTCCCTTATATTCAATGCATTCACGGCATGTGGAGAAACAGACATGTTGTAGGCTACATGTTCTGGTTGGTCCTCAAACCCCTGAATAAACATCCAGAGGGAAACAGTTCAGGCTGAGTGTAGCGGGTGTGTGTGTGTGTGTGTGTGTGTGTGTGTAGCCCTGTTAGATATATTGCTAAATGCTCTCTGCAACTTGCCAATCACCTTCCCTGCAATGGTAACGATTCTGAAGAGCATGGTTTTTGCTGTGAAACACTCGAGTTCCTAAATCAAGCTTTTGTGTTGATTGATAAGATGCTTTCAAACAGGCTCCTGTGCACCATTTCAAGTATGTGTCGGCTAACACCGAAGCTACTCAGCATCCTCATTTACAGCAATTGTTGGTTAGCTTTCTTGACAATGCTCTAAACTGTGGACACGTTATAGCATGAATGAACCTGATGAACCTGCCCATGATTTCATTTCATTTCACTCTGGAGAAGTCCTTCAGGCCGAATTCCAATCACAATCGCAAAAATGTTGTGTTTTTTGGTTTTTTTTACATAGTCGGGCTAATGTGACAATGACTTTTATGTCTTTAATTGATCGGATAGTCAGAAAGAGACAGGAAATGGGGAGACAGAGAGGGGGAATGAGACGCAGCAAAGGCAGCGAGGACTGTAGCCTCTGTATATGGAGCGCCTGCTCAACCCAGTGAGTTATATGATGGTGCAGACAGATATATTTTCTCATCAGCACCTTTTCATTTCTTCATGAGTTGAATATTTAGTGTTCGTGTTTTTGCAACAATAGTTGGTAGCCAGAGTGTGAATGAGGAAGAAGAAATATTCTTGTGTGTGTGTGTGTGTGGCTGTAAATGTGTCTCAGCCTGAGCTGCAGCCCCCCAGCATCACTTATCAGACAGCCGTTCGGCTTCACAAGAGGTCACTATCATACACAAGGTGATCCGTCTTAAAAGATTAGTATAGTGAGTATTTAAAAAGACGACATTACGCCTCCGACTGCAAACTGATTCAGGAATTAAGTCGTGGCCCTTTGTGAGAGTCTGAGCGTTCAGGTCAGGATGGTGTGAGGATGACACACACACACACACATACACACACACACAGGATCCAGTAGACAACATATGCCACCACCAACCAGACTGAGCTGGTCTGCCTAACACCATTTGTTTGTGCGCTGTGACATTTAAGGCCCCCTGACAATACACACATTGTTTATCTCAGACAACTGGTTGCTCCATCATAGACAGAAAAACAGACGTTTCAAGGCTGCTCTTGCCAAGAAGATTATAACAATAGCTGTTACCTTGGGATAAACTGTTACATCCTAAAAATCTAAGCTCAGTGGTGGCGGTGGCTGCAGTCGCCACTCCATTTCATGAGTCATTTTATGTGGACATTTATCTTATGTCTATGAATAATCACAGATGGATTAACAGCACTTGGCGATGGCATGGGCAGTCTGGTGAAATATATCACTCCAAGAAGGGCAGTGCAGGAAATGTGTTGTACATGAAGTATTAACTATTTTCACAGTCCAAGTTTTTCTTAAAAAGGGCACATAGTAACATGTTGGGCTGAAAATCAGTGTTCTTTCACTGCCAGTTTGCAAAAATGACCATAATGTATGAGCCGGGAAACACAACTGCTGGTGCAGCTCTTCTATTAACTATTAACGGCTGCTGAGAAGAAGTTTTCTGAATAACAGCGTTAGACTGTTGAGTGTTCAAACCCCCTCCCTGCTCCAATGAGCACAGTCTGCGATGCACTACAGAATAGAAACATAAAGGGAGCAGGAATGTGGTTGTTAAGGTCTGATATGCCGCTGCACCACTGCAGGGATGAACTAGAAAAAAACAACCTGTATGGTTGTTCATGTTGCAGGAATTAATATGTGACACATAGATGAAAGTTTGGAAGGAAAAAAAAAAAACAGAAAACACAAGTTTTGGCTTCTTGCGAGACAGAGAGGGAGCGCAGTGTGGCATCAGTGCAGCTGAGTCCACTTTCAATGTGGTGGGAGTGTGAATAATTTCATGAGTGGGAAACAAGAAAAGAGAAAAAAATCCTCATAAAAAACCAACAGACACAAGGCAGGCTGTGTGAAACTGGTTCTTGGGCACCAGACTACACTGAAAACATCTCATCCTCAGTTTTGGTTATTCTGTGTGTGTGATGTTGCTCCAGCTTAAGGACAAACTTGTTAGCAGTGGGAAGACACTGTAGCTCCATCACCGACCCTGCAGAGGGAGGGGGTTTCAGGGAGTAACAGTGGTTTAAGAAGGTTTGATGGTTGGTCACCGCAAAATGTGCCAATATGAGGGGCTGTTGGGGGGCCCCTTTCACCCCCCAAGAATCTCCTGCTGGTTAGAAAAACAGTCAGTATGTTTTCATGACACTTGAAGAAACCGAATCCAACTATAACTGGACAACTGAAGTGAGGTCCGACTGAAACTGGACAATGCATGTGCACATGCTCCACAACAGCAGAGACGGCACAAAGTGTAGCATAGAAGCCAGCTAGAACCCGGCCCGAAAAGGCACCTGGCCTGATGCGTCAACAGTACAACAAGCAGGAAGAGGTGTTTTATTTAAAAAGAAAAAAAGGGAGCCTGGGGCCCAATCCCAGCCTGGACCAGTGCATCCAGTCGGGGTGATCGAGCCGTCCCAGTCCGGCCTGTTGAGAACCCTCAGTTGTTTACTAGGTGACAGAATAGGTCAACTGGAAAGGGCTCCCCATAACCCGCTGAAACGATGCATATCGCCACCTATGTGGAGGGGGAGGACATGTTTCTGTCAACTATTCGATGTTGCATGGAAACTGGGACAAGGACAGAATTGAGATGACATGCCCAACTCGAGCTATGAGCATAGCTTGACTTAGCTGCGCATGTAAACACACTGAGTCGGCCAACCTTTAAAAACCAAGTAAACAAACACAGAGAAAACACCTGTTGTCTGGTTCTTGGTGTCTTATCCCAGGTGAGGTTAAAGGACTTCACTCACACACACCAGTATGTGCTAGAACAGTGTTTGTCTTGGTATGAGTGATGTTGTTTGATCCACGCTGCTGTCAACTGCAGAACTGAAATCCTCCCCAAGAAAAAAAGTGTCGAAGGGGCTCAAAGCCTGTTTGTCCTCATGCATGTAGATTCAGTGAGACAGCTCCCGAGGCCTCGCGGACATATACTGGGGAGGTGAGCCAATGTCTGTGAAACCTTCTGGGTGGACCGTGGAGATGGGCCACTAAGAGACAGAAAAGAAAAAAAGATTGAGGCAGAGGGGTGAAAGAAAGATGGAGATGTCACACTGTGAAGCTGCTGGTGGTCGACTTCTGCGAGCGGCTGATTGTGGAGCTGTGGGTTGTCTTTTAAGTCTTGCGGGGTGTAAAAGACAGACTGGTAAAAGAATCACACACATACACACACACGCTGGTGCAGGTTTGGTTGGTACCACTGTGCAGCAGCTCTGTGGGGACCTGCCGTGTTTCTTATCCACAACACATATGACTGCAAACACTGTTGTGTTTGATTTGAACCGTGTCTGTAAAATAGGACAGACACTGAACCAAACAAACACAAAACTGATGTGATAAATGACAGAAACTTCAAGGTGATTTTGAGTAAAGAAAAATTAATCCACCAAAGAGGAATGAGTTAAAGATCAATGATCAAGACACACACATTTAATCTTCACTCTGCTCAGACAGAAAGAGACAGAAAATGTGAAGTCCTCAGCAGGCCGTCTTTGTTAGCATAAGGACACTTAGTCTCCTGGGGGACAAATTAGGCTGCATCCTCAAATTATGACATCTGAATGTGCACATGTCCATCAAAAATAAAGGAGCTGCATGAGACATAATCTTAGTGCAATGAAACCAATGGGTACATATATATTTGGATATTCAGGTATGTGCATGGATGAATAATAGGCCTGCACGGTATCAACACGATATCGTTCGACTTGCGATAAATAAGCAAATATTCAGGTGTGCATATTAACCATACAGCTCCTGCGTCTTTCTGAAAACAATTCGATACGCTGTAGTACATACACCAGGCCTGCAGTGGCGCTGTAACACTGCCACACAAATACACTGAAAACAGAGAGGCAGAATGGAAAGCTTGCATGCTCTAAACAAACTCCAAACATTATAGGTCGACTGAACAGAACAAATATGCCGATCAACGCCACGTGGACGCGTTTCAGGCACGGTATCCGAGGAACCTGACGGACGTCCGCTGCATTTCAGGTAACCTTTATGATGTGTTTATCGTGCATGTTGATATCGCAGTTACAATAAAAAAAAAGAGTTTGCCCAGTACCTGTGCTCTGGTCAGGTCTGGTCCCATCATGAATTCCTCTTCACCTCTGGGGTTTGTGTCACTTATCTCACAAGACTCTACTAAGCAGTGCACTGTGGCCATAGGTGTCTTCTTGTCCGGCTGCACCTCCTGATGCTGCCATCTTTAAGTCAGGACATCAGCAGCAGCCGACATCATGTGCAGCAGCAATCAGCAGGCTAGTACGGTCACAGCAAGCAAGCAGTAATGCCAGAGGTGTATTTATAGAAGCCTAATATTAGCCTCCTCTCATTCACACTTGTCCAGAGACTGTTCACCAAACAAGCCCTGACAGTTAACATCTGAAACACTAAGATGTTTAAGCAAATACACGCCATCTGCGGTGCCAATTTGTGCATCACCTTTTTTCCTCCTCCCTCTTCCACATTTCACTTAATTGGATTTCCTTCTTCTTTTCCTCTTTGCTCCTTAAGCAATTTGTCAGCGTGAAGGCTTTCAACAGTATAATTGTATAGACGAGAGCAGCTCGGGCTCTGTGCTCATAGAGGAGGATTGATATCAATGTGAGTCATTTTCTATTTACTGTCAGGTTGTAGGCTGAGAAGTCTGGGGAGTTAATGCGGATGTGTACAGTGACAGGCAGGGTGGAGAGAGAGGGGGAGCGCAGAGGGAAGAAGCAGGGGGAAAAAACATCGGAGGCAAGATGGTGGTGAGACGACAAAGGGGACTGAGGGCAAAAAAAATTGGAAAACAGAGGAGATAAAAATAAAGAACAAAGAAAAGAGGAACTAAGAGATGAAAGAGGACTGGGGGAATATCAGATGCAAGCAACATCCAGAGACAGGCAGGACAGATGAGACAGACGCTGTGTTTGCTGGATCCTCCTCTGTATGCACTTTTTGTTTTTTTTTTTTTGGCTGGATACTCCACAGTATTTAAAGCTGACTGGGCCCGTCCCGTTTCAAAAGCTCCTTCAAATACAGCTCGCACTCGCAGCCTTCTTTTGACGGCGTTTTGAAAACCGGAGCCGAGCCTTCTGTCAACTCCACAGTGCACCAATCAGCTGTTTGATGAGGCAGCTGTGTGTGTGTGGTAGAACTTACTGAAATGTATATGAAATCTTGCTGAATCACTGTCAAACTATGCCCTCATGAAGTTTATTATAATAAGTCTCCTGTGTCCTGGGCCCAGAGTAAACACTAACTAAAGTTGACATGGGCGACCTGACCATACAGAGTGACTATGACACATCAGTAAGATTGAACCTAGAACTACAACATATAGATAGGCCATTTTTCCATAGCAAACATTTTGTCTCACACATTATGGTTTTTTTTTAATCCACTGTACACAACCACAACCAGCTGAAACCACAACAACAACCTGAGGTGTTCAAGCCTTCTACTAAACGAGAAGAGAAGAAAAACAACTTCAGCTCACAGACTTTTCCATCAGTGTCAGCTCAATGAAGAAAATGAACTCCAATCATTGTTCGTTAGAAACAACAGCAGCAACAATAACAACAACAACAACCAGCGACAATAACAACAACAACAACAGCAGCAGCAGTAGCAGCAGAAAAAACAACAACAACAACAACCAGCGACAATAACAACAACAACAGCAGCGGAAAAACAACAACAACAACAACAACAACAGCAGCAGCAGCAGAAACAACAACAACAACAACAACAACAGCAGCAGCAGCAGTAGCAAAACAACAACAACAACAGCCGCAGCAGCAGAAACAACAACAACAACAACAACAACAGCAGCAGCAGCAGCAGCAGCAAAACAACAACAATTGTAGCAACACAACAAAATGCTCACTTGAACACTCACCTTCCACGGTCAACCCAGAGATGCTTCTCACGGTCGGACCTCCACCTGAGAGAGGGAACCCAGGCCTGCTTTCCTCTGGAAGTAACGAGGATGCAACAGTACAAAGTGAACTACCACGCGGACTTCCATCGCGCCTCTCTGCCCGTGTTGGGCCGCCAGGTCTCCGTCGGTTTCCGTCTGACTGACGCCATACTTGTAGAGTAGATCAAACGCCGGTACCTGACGCCGCCACCCCGGTACTCGGCCACCCATTGGCCATCACCGGGGGTGTGGAGCGGAAGTGAACGTAAGCGCAAATAAAGAATAAGAAAACTGCAACTTACCAGTTTCCTGTTCGGTAAATTGTCTATAATCGATTGTAACACATATAAAGTGTATTTTATTCTATTTTATTTCCATCCTTTATCCATTTATTTACTTATATATATTTATATGTGTGTGAACACTGTTAAATCTGACTTTGTTTGTATAATTTGTTAAATAAAGTTTATTTAAAAAAAAAGGCAATGAAAGAACAAAAACAAAAAGTGAACACTACCACACCCTGGACACTGCAGCAGCTGAATGGGATCGAACCATTAGTGATTTTATTGTTAACGTCTCCATTTTCACCCTGTGTGAGCTCTATGATCATTTCAGTGTGTCAGTCCCATGATTCCTGTTCAACACAGAGGTTGATGAGTTACTCCAAAGAAACACTTTCTCAGATTTCTAAGTCTTTTTGACTTTTGGTTTCACCATGTGATGATGATTGATTTTCTGTCATTGATAAACGTTATTATTATTAGCTGCACTGTTAAGTATCATTCTCTCTATAGTATGGGGCTTTGGACACATGAACAGACCATTGGGTCAATCAGTGGCTCCTTAGCAGAGCTGCTCTGAAGGACTCACTGACACTCTGCGTTTGTCACCCAGACAATTATCTTGGACACAGGTGAGAGTTTTTAATCTTGTACCTAAATGCTTAATGGGCCCCAGGTGGACCTCGAGGGGCCAGTCAGACTTTGGCTCCTACTCTGTCATTTCATTAGGCTTGATTGGATAGGGCTCCTATTCTGTGATTCATTTGGACATATGGTGAACTCAGCCCATAGAGGTGATACATGGCCTATATGAGCTGTCAGAGTCAGGCTGCACATCACACACCACACCACACTACAGCTTCAGCTTCATTCACCTTCACTGCCTCTGTGTATCCTTTAAAACAGCTTGTGTCCAAGCAGCAGCTGCCATGTTTCAGTTTCTGTTTCAGTTTAGTTCAGACTTACTTCAGCTCCAGAGTCTGGATTTGTTCAGCTCCGACTGGAGTGGATGTTAGTTTCTTGCGGTTGAAGGTCAAATATAATTTAAGGCTTGATGTTTTCATACCATCATCAGATCATTTTTAGCATCAACATAGAGTTTAGACACAGAGTGCTTCAACTCCACAGTGACTGTGGTATCATGTTTAACCTTTTCTATAGGTTGTCTAATGAAATGTAAACAGAGCGGGACGAAGAGAGAACAGGAGGAAAATAATAATTAAGACAAGGCATGAGTCACTGCTGTGTCACCAGCTGGCAGTCTATCCTCCATGACGACATGTCTTTCCTCTCCTCTTCTTCTTCCTTCTGTTTCCTTTATTGCCTCCCCCCATTCTTGTCACCTCTGAAACATTTCCCCGTGATTGTTTTCTGTCAGATTCTCTTAATAAGAGTGAGATCTCGCTCTTTTAATGAGGAAGTTCCTGAGATCAAGATCGAGACTGAGATTTCTTTATTGTCGTTTCTTGTGCACCATGAACATAAAAAACAAAATCTCCACCTCATCTGTATCAAAAACATAAGAACAAAAGACATTTTGTAGCGTGTCAGCCTGATCACCATATGTTAAAGTGCTTTACAAAAAGTGCAACAGTCAATTAAAAAGAGTAAGATAAAACCAGACCTGACCCTGGAGCAGAAATATATCAGTCAAGAGCTTCAGAGTTTTTCTTTCCTTCATAATGTTCCAAGGACAAAACTAAAGTCAAACTAAACTTGAAGGGTGCACACACACACACACACACACACACACACACACACAGTGGCAGAGAGTAATGTGAGCAGCCGTGCCCCCAAACTTGGCACAGTCATCTTGCTGTGCTGCACCTCAGAAACATTACACTGACTCCATGTTGGAGTCATGCACATGCGCTACACAGTGCTGTCACTGCTAAAACAGAGACAGTGAGGATGGGCTGTGGGCTGTGGGCTGTGGGCTGTGGGTGGTGAGTGAGAAAAAGTGAGAAAAAAATCCTTTGTTCTGTCTTTTCCAATTCAAATGAAAGAACGACAATACTTTTCTTTTCATGAGGAAACAACTGACGACACCTGCTGAGTGACACGGGATGAAAGAACAAAACGGAGAGACACATGACTCATCAAATATGAGTGTTACTAATATTAAAAGATAATGCTGCCTCACTGACGTGGCCCACTCACTTTGAGCCCACTGAGACGAACCCCTGATTTTGGTGCTGGTGCTAAATAAATTGACTCAAATGGAGCAGAGCCAAAGCTGATGTCATTAGTTCCACCTTGCGCTTCTTCCTGAGACGAGTCAAAATGTCAACTGTGGAAAAATGTGTATTTATGCATTGTTAATACTGTGGGGAGAGAGCGGAGAAGGTTAAGGGCGGGTTGGAGACCTGCTTCTGTTTCACTCATCACCCAACGAACTGTTAAAAGTTAAAAGTTAAGAAGAGACGAGCAGCTCCGTGGTCGACCGTGTGGAGAGCAGGTGCAGTTAATGGCATTTCATATACAGTATGTTTTTATTCAAGGGTCTTGATATTCTGCATAACTCTATGCCTTACTTATATGAATCTGAGCCATCAGTGCTGTTATTAGTCACACCTGAGCTTTTACTGCTACAACAAGTCAAAGTGTCAGCTGTGTAAAAGGCCTACTTAATTGGAGAAGAGTTCATTTTGCCAGAAGTCACAGCACATTAGTTTAACTCTCAGTACAGTAATTAGCATGTGAACTTCTGACAGGTGACGATTTAGATTTTAAAACTAGTCAAATGGCGTTTTTTTTTTTTTTTTTTTTTTTTTAATAAATATAAATCCAGTCCCAATGTGGGCTCATTGTCTGATCACCTGTCAGGTGTGTGTTATTTTGCAGGTGTGTGTCTTTAATAAGCTGTCACTGCTGCCTTCTTGAAGTCCCATTGTTCTCTTTGCAGTTAAACGCAGTGAAGTTCCTGTTGGCTCAGGTCTTAAATGTCTCTTCACATGTCACTTTGATTTTTTATCTCTCTTCACTGCCTCTCTTTATTTAACATTCAGAAATCTGCAGCTTCCTGCTCCTTCACACTGCCTCAACCCTCACTTCCTCTCCCATGAATACTTTGCAAGGTGATAAGTCACAATTATGCACAGTAAAGAAGAAGAGTGAAAAACAACAACAACAACACACCTGGCACATCTGGCAGAACAGGAGGAGAAGAGCATTTTTGTTTCTTTCACTCTTGGTGGTAGACGTGCTTCACACATTTCTTCAGAGAGAAAATGTTTATCAGGAAACAATCATATTGATTTTCTTCACCATGGTCCCAATAAAATGCCATTGTTCAGAAGTTTGCAATGAGTTTGGACTTCACACCAGAGTTTGTATTGATCTGAGATACTTTGTGAATCAAAATCAAAATCTCTTTCCACTCTCAGTCAGTTAACAAGCTTGTCGTCCTTTAACACATTCTTTTATCTTTATTATTGAGGATTAACTATAAACCTTTAATCTGAAATATTATAATTGTATAAAATGTAATATTATCAAAATTGGAAACAACAAAAACACTGCGACCACTAAGGAAAGAAAAAGAAAACATGCGGTCATGCCTCAGTTTGATAAATAAGTTCATTTCAGTTTCACAGCAGGAACCAGAATACTTCTTTCATGTGTGTGAATGTTACATGGAGGTCAAAGCTAGATTGAACTCATTTAATTCTGCTGTTTTTGAGTAAATAAGTTTGTAAAATGAAGAATTTTCATCCAGTTTAATGTGAGATTATGTAAATTAGAAATGCGTTTTGCATAAAAGTAAAAGAGATGACAATATAAGAATGAACTGGAGAAAGAAAAGCCAACAAAAAGACATGAGAGTTTGTGTGAGACAGATTCCTGAAGGTCACATTATACACTAAATCAAGCATAGGTGCTTCCCCTCCTGGACTTCTGGACAAGTTTTTGTAGGTTTAGTCTGTCCCCCTCTTTTCTATGTTCTGCAAGTGTTAAGTGAAGTAAGAGAACAACAACAAAGTCTGCAGGGTTTTAAAGTGAAAGTTCCTGTCATGGTGACAGCGAGTAAAGGATGAAACCAAGTATATCTTTCAAAACACTTGAATGATCTCTTGGGGTCGCTATCCTCATATACCCTGAGTGTGTGTGTGTGTGTGTTGTTTGTGTGCTGCTCTGCCCACTGGTCAAGGAGACAGCGTGCAGATTTCATTCAGGCTCACAGACTGACAGGATGATAGGAAAACTGTCAGGATTGATAAATGGGTGTCACTGTGTATTTTCCCTTGTATACTTTTAAATAGACAGTAACACTTCTTACCTACCTAACTTTCACACATTCCTTTACCACACAGGACCTCCAGAGGAGATGTTGAGGAGATGTCAGGACCTTAGCATCAGAGCCAGCTCAACACACAAGCAAACTAAGCACCTGTTTAAGGCCCCTTGACCACTAGGGGGCCCCCACGAGCAATTATGAATGGTGAATGAATCATTATTAAAGATTACTGAAGAAAGATTAGAGTTTTTTTTCATACAAATTCAAATAAGGGATGATATAAAGTCTAATGCAGGAGCTTCATGCAAACAACAGCAGAAAATAAATGGACTTTCATTAAGGATGGACATTGACTCCTTCACATATGCATCAGAACATGAACCTTGCAAATCTTACAATCCTTCGACCCCAAGAGATCATTCAATTCTTCTTTCACTCAGGTCATTGCAGGATTTGACAGCCACTATGCCTTTGAAATCAAAGGGACGACTACTCCAGAGGTGTCAGATGAACGAAAGGAGCCCAGTAAATCATCCTGCTGCCACAATCTCAGGGTGAAAGTCTTTTTCGTGGAGCTGCCATTGATTTATTATGAGAACTTCTGTGGATCTCAGAGTCCAAGATGGCACCTATTCATCCCAGTTTGCCACCCACACACCAGACTGGACACCATGCACTGCCAGCTACTGCATGTAAATGTCACATCTGGGTTGGATTCCTGTAGTTCTTGTAAATGTATTGTGCATAAGAATAGTATGTGGGCAAAGTCGTTACCACACCACAGCTGATAACCTGCCACTAAATTGTAACTGCCTGTCGCCTGTCAGCAAAGAGAACTAACTTTAAATTTTGTCTTTGGAAAAGTCTATTCACAGAGGACACAAGTCTGAAGTGTAAAAATCACTGAAATGGTGTGAACTACATGGTCAGTATGAGACCTGTATCCATGGTTACGCCAACATCTAGTATGCAAGGAGCAGCAGCACCTGGGTGACTATAATTGTTGCTTAGTCTGTAGGTGCCTTCAGGGAGCTTGGCGAGCACCTCTGACAGCTCATTTTAGGACAGATTTCCCAACTCTGGCTATTTTTCTTTAGGTTATATCCACCTGTTTCATTCTTCAGCCGGTCCACTTTCACCCACTTTCTGTGTAATTGCTTCTTATTCAGTCGCTGCGGTATCTGTAATTATTGGCTATTCATGTCTCGCTCTCATTTCTCCCCCCATATTTATAGAAAGTCTCAACTGTCACACAAGTGCCGCTGCATCAGCTCAGACACGTAAGACTTCACTGAAGTTACATCAGACCCAAGAACACCAACTTTTCCAGCGATAACCCTCCTGGAGTTCCTCAAGGACACATTATGAAATCTTTGTGCAAGTCTAATGAACTGCTAATTAAAAGGAACAATGATTTTACCGAGAGGAAAAAATAATCTATAGAAGACTTTCTTTTGTGTTTACTAATGTATTTGTATATTGTACAATGAATAATGATAACAGAAATACATTTAATGTATCTACACCTTTCAAACTGCCTAAATCCACTTTACAAATCCAATTAAATATTCAATACACAAGAAAACAGTCACACACAATGCATAAGAATAAGTTCATAGTGTGTGCACAGAAAAGGCTGATGAACAGGTGAGGTTCCAGATGTGACAGGTGCAGACTGGTGCAGGTCATGAACATCCATGGCCCTGCAGAAGAAGATCAGATAGATCAGATCAGAGACCTTAGTACAATGCAGTATTTAACTGAGAGTCAAATGTTTAGGTGATGTACTCCCAGGACTCTGTGTGGCGAAGATCTCTTGGTGATAGTGGTAGGGTGTAGGATTGGTGTGAATGTAGAGTTGTGTGTCATCAGCATAGCAGTGGAACATGAGGACATGTTTGAATGTAAACAATATAAATTATTTTTAAAAAATGGGCCAAGAACAGAGCCCAGGGGAACACCACGGGAAAGGGTGGAGGCATCTCTTTTAATTTCTAAATGAAGTCCTCAGAAAAGTTTGGAAATATTATTTCAGTCAATCATTTCTCCCCTTTAATGATACCAACTGGTGTTGTATTTTATATTGTTGGAAAGCCTGCCTAGTCACCCTTACAACAAGGTACAACGTTTAACAATCATGCATTTGTGAAATGAGCAACACAGCTAAACCTCTTATTTTTCTATTTGCCCTGTGAGTTAATGCCTGCTGCTGTGACAATAATATCCCATATGGGGAACAATAAAGTACATCTAAATCTTATTCTTAAAACAACTGTGATGACAGTGTAGATGAAAAACATGTGAACATCACAGCACTACACTGAATACCAGCATCAACTACTTCAACTGCAAGGGTGCAGTGAACATTGTGTATATTCTGTGTTCAGTAATTCAGTTGAGTTGTAAATCCGTTTCCACACGAGCTGGCAGAGTAAAATGTCCAAATGTCAATATTTGTTAGTCAGGATAAACCACTGTGCCAAGCGAGAAGCAAAACAGAATAAAGAGATGGAAGAGTGAGGGGTGGAAAAAAAAACAACTGTTGTCTCTTTTGTGTAGACTGTCTCACAAAATGTGTTTGATCAAATGTTATTTAGATTGTTTGTGGTGTTAGAGAAAGACTGTGTGAGTGAGCAGCTCTTTAAAATAATTGCTAATTCATTTACAGGCAGTGAAAAGGGAAAGAAACACAAAAGGACAGATGAGCATCTCTCACACACAAAAAAAATCCCACACAGTGATTGGCAACCGAAGCCAACAGAAGCAAAGTCTGTGTCTGCAGACAAAGAAGAGGCTGCGTTCAAAGCAGCATTTTGCTGTTCTGCCAATTCCTGTATGAATTGTTGTAAAAAAAAAAGAAAAAAAAGAAAAAAAAAGTGTGATTCATGCATTCAACATCCAGTTTCATGGTTTTATGAACATGATTAAGATGTATGCAGGGCTCTGCTGTGCTGCAGAGTGAGAAATGGTGCAGAGGATTTAGTGCTCTGACCTTAGCTTATAAGGTCAAAAACATATCATCTGCGTCTTTACTGTTTACGCTTTTGATTGGTGCAGTTTTACCACTTGTGACACAGTGAGGCAGTTTAAAGAAACGGCTTATTGTTAACAGCTATAAAGCCCCCCCAAACTTTCTTAACTCATTTGGAGTTGCCATTGCTGCTGCTGCTGCTGCTGCTTTTATTTTACTTGGAAAATGAATCATGTGCCCTGGAGCTAGATGTTTAAAATGTTTGTGTCACTTTCATAATGGCTGCCATTCACAGAACACAATGCGACTGCGAAGGTGAGTTTAGGATTCTTTGTGTTATTGTGCAATATAAATAAAATTTGAAATTGACTTTTGTCCAGAGCTGTTTGGATTCAGCAGTGAAGCTAAACAGGGAATTTGTGCAGCATTTCATTTTGAGAGTTTGTATTTTCAGTCTCAACAGGATCAGCACAGTGGGGGTGGGAGGTGGGTGTTTGTCCCTCACCTCTAATACAAACCATAGGAAAGTACCAGTGGAAGCCATACTGGACCTTCGTCGTCATGGTGACAATGAAAAACACAGGGTGATGGAGTGGTCCAGTCATTAAAAGAGCTCCAATGATGTTGTTGAGGTTCTGCCTTTCTCTGAACCTTGGAAATTGTTGCCGTTGTTATGTATCTTCTTATGTTACACATCCAATATTATTGTTATTACTTTTGAAATAATGTTAAACAAGAAAACATTAGTGAATGTTGCACCTAGCCACTCACATCCCAGAGGCCTTGATTAGAAGAATCAAATGCAGAGGCTCATTAGGCTGCGTCTCCACAGGCGGACATACACCCTGTGTTTTCCTGTCGCTCTCCCTGCTTTGTTTGTCCCTCTTTCTGTGTGTGTGCATGTGTGAGTGTGTGTGTGCGTGTGTGTGTCTGGCTGGACATGGCTTCCAGTTTATCTCACGCCAAACTCACTTGAGCACCTGCAGTTTATTATCCAATAAACTCTGCACGGCAGCAGCAGTATTTAAGCCTTCAGTCTTTGCCAGATCGTTCAGTTTTACCAATGAGATACAAACGCAGAGGCCAGTTTCTGAGTAGTTTCCTGCGTTGTCCTTATGCTCATTTGAATCTTACTAATACTGTGTTTGCTGCCCCTAGTTCATCACTGCAGTCTCTGCTGTTTCCTGCTGCCTCCAGCTTGGCCCTCATCTGTTTGGGCTGTCTATGTCAACCTGTCTCCAGCTCCACCGCCAGCTCTGCTTTGCCCGCTGCTGCCACCTCAGCCAGGTCCCGCACCATTGACGGCCCAGCATCGGCCCATTCAACTAACATCTCTACAGTTAACAATAAAATTGCCTTTGAACTGCCTAACTGCCCCCATCTGCATCTTAGGTCCAAAATTGAAGTGCCTTTAACAGAGTCATTACAAAGCTTTTGTGGACAGCAAGATTGATTAAAAATATGGGGGTGGGGGTGAGGTGTCTGTTGTGTTCTGTTCTCTCACACACACATCATCTCAAACACAGATGAAATGCCTCCTGCATAGACACGCTGTAAGTCTTGAATCTAAAGAGGTTTATGCATCTTCCCCTGGGTGCTGGGGACTGTTGGAGGCCGGGCAGGACTGGCCGACTGTACTACTGTCACGTCATCCAGTGATAAACAGGGGGAAATTAACATATCTTTCCTATGATAATGTCCCATATTATTACTGCAGTTGACCCTGGGGTATATAACTTCAATTTACTGACACAATATCATGTTTTGCAAGCATAAATTCTCCCACTTAATTGAAGAGTGCTGAGCTTTGCCTTGGGGATTAGGGGGGGAGCGGTTGAGATCCAAACCCCCGTAGAGCTCTTAACAACCTAAAGCCCATAATATGCAGGTGGAACTGAAATCCTGCATGAAAGAAAAAGACTCTCCCTTGATCTGAGATACAGATCAGTTTACGATCAGGTCTACAGCATCCAACAAATTACCAGTAGCTAAAAACCTGCTCTACTTCAGCTGCTGCAGATAAATGTCAAGCCTTCTGTGGTCCTGAAGTATACAGGAATAATTTAACATCACAGAGGATGTGATGCATATGACAAATGCCAGCTTGAACATGCCAAACATCAGTATAGAGTCTGTAGAACACCACAACGAATGAGGCAAACGTCAGTGGTGAAACGTGTGGGCAGGTGCAGACTATAGGGTTACTTTGCAAATGCATGAACCACCCATAAGGCCTGGTGTCAGCAAAAATCTCCTTGAAGAGAGAAATGCCTGCAGTGTGGCTGTCAGTGTTAATCTCAGTACCAAATAGTGTTTTTTTTTTTTTTTTTTTTGCCATTAAACCGTCAAAGGTGCTCAGAGGAAGAGGGCTACAGCAGAGGTGGGAAAGGACTGAGATACAGAAAGTGGATGTTTCCTATTTGAACTTCAAAACAACATCGTCAGGTCTCCAACCAGACTTCTGACGGAGAAACTGAACTATATGAACTTTTTCATTTAAACATGTTGATGTGATGTGTAACCTTTACTTACCTATTGCACAAACTGTGCACTGATGAAGCAAAACATAACATTTGCCATCACCATCACATTTTGGGTCATTTGAAGGGTCATGAAACTGAATCGAACCAAACCAAGCTAAACCAAACTGAACCAAACCAAACCAAACCAAACAAACAACCAAATAAATCCTTATAGTAAAGGAGGAGTGTGTGCAGGAGTTCTTGCAGTACACGACTGGACAATTATTATAAAATGATTAGTTTCAGGATATCCTGTATTTAACATGTGTATTTCTCATAAACAGATTGATTTTCTTCTGCCAAGTAATTTCATCGTTTCATTTCATTTCATCGTTTTTTTTCCTCTCATTTTCCAGCTGGCATCATTTCTGTTGAAAGCCCAGCAATTAATTCAACAATGTATATGCAACCTTATAAGAAATTCCAAAACTTTGAATTAAAACCATAAATGCAGCAGAAGTTTCCAAACAAGGGGGGAAAGTTTCCCAAAAAGAAAAATGAAGAAGACAAAACGCCTTGTTATTATTCCATAAATCAAAATGAAGTAGAATAAAACAGAGTGAAATAGATGGTAAAAATTAAGAGGAGGGACAGTTTCAGTAACCCTCAGGACGAAAAAGATTATTATGTCAGCCTGTAAAGGCCCATAATCCACCTCTAAATTACCCACTAACGAGTCATCCATACTTGGCTAATCCTCCTTGGGTTTCATCCTCAGCATGATCATGAGATCTTTTTTTTTTTTCTTGCTCGGTTTTTGATGCATTATTCATACAATAAACTGTAGCGGATGTAAGTCGCATACCTCCGTCATAAATTAAACACCCCCCTCAATATGTGTGTGCATAAACAGGTCATGAATTATACATGTTTCATTTTGTCCTCCCTGCAAAACATTGGATTGGATAAGAGCACTTTTGGTTTTTGTTTTCTTTCGTTGAATTTGACATCTGTATCCTCTTCCTCTGACTGATGGTGAATGACTCATGTTGAAGGATGTTTATGACCAGTTTTTAGACCAATCATATGAGTACACACATTCATGTTGCAGAGGCATGCCTCAAAGAGGAGCCATGCATGCCCAGCAGCAGCTTTCACTGTTCAACATATGCACACTTGATTCACTCCTGATTTTTGTTTCTTTTGCAGTGAAATATCGAGGAATTTTCACTCCTTATGTGGTGAAAACACTTTTTTTAAATATTTCCTATCAATCAGCCCAACCACTGAAGTGCTGTAATTAGAAATTACACAGCTTGCTCACCAAGCTGAAAATTGCACCTGCAACAGTGTTCGCTGAAAGACGTTATATTCTTCTATATTTCCTGTTAACTAACAGCCTCCCTGCTTCAGGTTCCCATTAAACACAGACTGATTTTAAGATTTGCATCTGCGTGTTCACACTATTACCACATATCAGCAAGAGGCATCACACTCCTCTGATGAATATGATGAGGGGTTTCTTCTCCATCCCAGGGACCTGGTTTTAGTCAAGTGGAGTCATTCCCATAGAGCTGATTCTATCGATCACTTGATATATTGATACATTAAAGACATACTGTATGAAAACTTCTCCCATCTAGCAGTGAGGATCCAACTCAGAAATGTTCTTTATGCTACATTTATGTGGAATCAGGCAGACAGCAGACAGACAACAACTTCCAAGTAGAAAAATGTAATGTTTTCGCACTTTTGCTTCATTTATGACAGAATACAGATTGAACTTGTATGTTCTAATCTATTTCACAATTTTTTTTATCAAATCATTAAAAAACAACAAAATCTCATTTCTATGCGTGTTCAAATGCATTTTGCATCCAATTTAGATGGATGATGACTCATCCACTCATGGCTGTGTGTTAACATCTGGTGCATCTGGTATGTGTCCTCACTGTTTGCAGCACATCCACATTGTGATGACAGTGCTGTCTCTAAATATATCTGGCATTAATATGTATTCTGTTAATGAGCTAAAATGCTAATCATATTCAAACAAGGTGTAAATTAGGTTGAAATTCTTGAATGTCATGTCTAGTCACATAGACTGTAGGGGGAGTGTGTGTGTGTGTGTGTGTGTGTGTGTTTGTGAGGAGAAAACATCTCATGTGTTTACATTCAGTTTAAATTTCCCAAAACAAGGTCTTTGTTAAGATCTCCGTGCAGGCTGTGAATGGTTCTGACTTTGAGACCCGACATGAAGAAGTTTCTTGTGAGTTTAACAAAAACAACCAGGGTGTTATAACGAGCACAAAATGAGAATAAATTGACTCTGTATGGGTCTCAGAGGGAACAGATTTAACAGCCTGTCTGAAACCACTTGTTATTTCAACTTGTGCTTATTAAAACAAACCACATTCAATAATACCAAAATAAAGTGTCGTATCTATAAAGACTTTATCCCAACACAAAACACAGACCTTTGCTGCTTTGTTTCAGAGTCTCTGTGGACGCACACACACATACAAACACACACCTCCCACATGTGGTTGAGGTGACATCTTAATCTGGAGAGGACGTATCAGGTCGGTATTATGGTGTTTGTTTACTGTTTGCCTCCAAGGCTTTGTGAGTCTTATGTAGACACTCAAGTAGCTACCTGTGTCAGGCCATTGTATAGGTGTGTGCGTGTGTGTGTGCGTGTGCGTGTGCATGTGAGTGTGCTGTCTAACAACACACGGGACATTAGACTTCAGGTCGCATCTCAGCAGCTCTTTTAGGTGCAAAAACAGGAAATCAAAATGAGAGACTAAAGGAAGAGCAGATTGTATAGAAGCACCAATGCATTTCAACTGTCATCTCCAAATAATCAAAAATAAAAACTTGAAAATCTGAAATCTTTATTCATATATAATGTGTGGACAACAGGAGGGGGAATAAGTTTGTGCCACAGCCGTTCTCTCCCTCACACACACAACTTCCTGTGACGTTTGACTTGTTGCCATCACGTCCCTTGAGAGACACTTTATAAAGTTTACTGTATTAATGATCCTCTCAAGACGGATTGTGCAACAGAGGAAAGCAAGCAGTCAGAATACTCTGACTACATCTTCAAGTCATCTCCTCACTGAGTGCTTCAGCTCATTATCCTTATTTGTCACTCACTCTCTCTCTCACACACACACACACACACACACAGGCAAACACACTCAGAGGCAAGTCTTCCCTCTGTCAGCTGTTCGACACGTTCTCCACCAGTGGGACTGACACTCTGAATTTCCATGGCGACACCAAACCAAACATGTTCACTGTGTGTGTGTGTATGTGTGTGTATAAGAACGCCAGAGAAATAAAGGACTAATACACACACCATCTCTCTCAAAAACACACACGCACATATTTGTACATGCATGAGGTCCTGTCTCTCTGTTCCCACTCGCTCACACAAGCTCCCACACACACATGCACATGCAAAACGACACACACATACAGACACGTTTTTAATTGCCTCTAATAGCCAGCATGTACATGCTTCCCTTGTTAGCTCCTGCCTGTGTGGTGTGTAGGGAGCTGTTTAATGATCATTACAAACGGAGGAGGAACACTGAGGTGAACAGGGATCCAAGCAGAGAGAGCTGAGGCTCGCTCACACTGCATTATGGCAGTGTGTGTGTGTGTGTGTGTGTGTGTGTGCGTGCGCAGGTGATGTGGTACAAGACAATAAAGATAAGAATACACATGAATTAGTATTTATCCATTTGTGCATATGCAGAAGAAGAGGCGCATGTGTGTGTGTGTGTGTGTGTGTGTGTGTGTGTGTGTGTGTGTTTACATTATGCTGTTTGACATAAATGTTAGCTTTCCAACATCCTAATGCCTTGCTAAACCCACTAATGATGTCAGCTGTGCAACAGTTTGTTTGTCTAGAATAACCTTTGTGAATAAATAAGGAATGGTAATGATTTACCGTGAAGAGAGCTTCGCACACACACACACACACACACACACACACACACACACACACACACACAACGCTTGTTTCTCACAAAGACCTGTTGCTTCTGATAAGCACTAAAATACTCTGCTTTGAGCTAAACTGGCTCCGGCTGAGCTGCTGTTTACTTGGTTAAGTGAAGCTGAGTTAATAAGTTGTTGCTTTATTTTTATTTTAGTGAAAAACAACTCAAAACCTCTGAGTATCGTTCTGAGCCATGAGGATTACTGTCAGTCTCCAAACTCATGTTGAATCAATGATTATGTCTTACCTGTTGTAGGAGGAGGAGGAGGACGAGGGTGGGCAAATGACTGAGAGGATGGCTATTAACTCATCATGTGTAATTATGTATACCTTAAGATGTACAAAAGAAGGGAGGAAAAAGGTGCCACTCTTGTGTGTTATTTACCACTGCTGTCTGAGTGGCCCCTGGTTGAACTGTGGCTTGCTGTGTGACCACAATGAAGGGTGTAATTTTAAGTTATTTACCTTTCCAAAAGTGTTTCCAGCATATTTTGTAATTTTGTGAAAAGCATATTTTCAGTCGTGGTTTCCTTCCTTCCTTCCTTCCTTCCTTCCTGAAACTCTTTGAGCTCCACTTTGGTCAACTTCTTTTTACTTTAAACAGATGAAGGATTTTGAAGTTAGCATGCTAACCAGCTATGCCCAGCCTCTCATGTTTCTTTCCAGTAGAAACTCACTGTAGCTTCCAGTCTGCCCTGAAGCAGAAGCGCTGCTCATTGAGCTCACATTTCACAAACTTTTGATTTGTGAAATGTGACAAAGACCCAAACTCCTGTCAAACAACAGCAACCACCACCACTCACTCTTGGCAATAAACCACCAGAGCAAACATACAGACAGCCCCTGTTTTCCATTCAATTGTCTCCTGCCTCTCCACATGGCCTGTGTAACTGAAAGGCGTAACCCACATACCCTTTTCCTTGACCATCTTTCTCCCACAGGTAACTTTAAAAAGGACTCCCAGACCAGCCAAGAGATGGGACAACAACTTAGCTCCAGGATCCTCCTGAGTCATGGTACTCACAGGTTTGTTACTCATGTGGAGTGAGACAAGTCACTCTGCACAGAAACCTAATCCTACCTGCTTTTTGTCTGCACTCTCCAATTCTCAGGAGCAAAATGTGAAGTGGAAAAAGAAATCCATCACATCCCCTCTGATCACAGTCTAATGGTGGTGGAGGCTGCTGCCTAACAATTATCAATCACACAACAGCAACAACACAAACTTTCTAATGTAGGAGTATTTGAAGTCCTGGTCAGTGTTCGGTGTGTGATTAATAGTGTGAGTACTTCTTCAACATGCTGTTCAGAGATCTGCCGATATGAGTCCTGCCATGTTGTTCAAACATGGCTGAAACAAAGATGCAGTGTCTTGGCCAGTTCATAACATGAACTGAGAGTGAAAAATGATAAAAAAAATTGAACTTTGATTGAAATATGAAATTATCCCCTTAGACTTAAAAACACACAGCGTGGCCGTGGCATGTCTCTGCATTTTGCCTAATGTATTCTGGGATGGGATCCAGCTTCTGCTCCAGTCCAGTGACCCAGGCTCAATCACAGTGTCCACTCTTTGTCCTACGCACTGAACCCTCACATACATTAATTGACAACACCTGCAAGCTTTGATGTAAATGCATGAGGGAGACTAGGAGGTTAAAGGGCTCAAAATGCTGAATGAGGAACAGGACAACAGATTAAATCACATCACATGTCGGGGAAAAGAGGCCAGTAAAGTGATGAGGCTCAGATAGTATACATAATTAGATACTGTCTTCATCATTTATTTTTGTTTGCTGGATAAATAATCTGAGTAAAATCAGACACATGTGCTGTAAAATGCACAGAGGTGATTATAATATGCATGACTCAGCATTTGGAGTTTAAAAGGTTCACAGGAGAGTCCTCAATTTATTGGAGACTGGAGATCAATAGATGCCATAGAGGCTCATTTGTCCACTATTTTCTCAAGACTCTCAATGACTGAAATACTTTGTAAACATGTAGAGATGTTGTGGTGCAGAACAGGGTTTTCCCACCAGTTCCAGCTGCACCACCTGTATTGTGCTGGACCTATTATACCCATTCCCAGTTTGATATCTTTTATTCCTGGATTCAACTTGAGCAGCTTTGAGTAGAACAGACATCTCCATTTTGGTGACCTGTGTGACATGACGCTATAGAAAAACATTGGAGATCTCACAGACTGACACCAGGAACACACTGTCCATGTTACACATGTGTCACGTTTGCCATGTTTTGACAGAAAATGTCACTAAAAACTAAAAACTAAATTTTTATGCCTGCATGGGTCCAATTCAGATTCAGATCCAAGAGACAGACACCTACAGTGAAAGGTGTCAGATTTACAGTACATAACGTAGCTGATCTGATGTCACCGTGGCATCAACAATCAATGTTAATATCTTGCTGGGCGACAGCTGAGAAACTGGCAAAGATGCCAAATCTCTAAATCATGCATAAAAAAAAAAAAAACATGAGGGCGTGAGAGATGTGTCCAGACTGACCTGTCAACCTGCAGGCTAAAACTAAAACCAGTCCAGTCCTCATCTGAGGCCTGAACCTCTGTCTCACAGTGACTTTATGTTTTCAAGCACTTAACTCAGATTTAATATGAACAGCAGGTTAGCAGGTCCTCCTTTGGAAGGTTTTCAGCCGACAAGATTCCTCTTGACTGCATTTGAAATGAAAATTAAAGTACAAGTCTCAAGTAATCAATTTTTATGGCTTTCCCAAGTGATAGATGCATAAGTTCAGCTCAGTTAAGTATATTAAAAGAGGAAGAGTCTAAGAGCTGTAAGGCATCAAACTGTTTTTCTTTTTAGATTATCCTCCTCAACTCCTTCATGTCAAAGTGATGTATAACAGGAGCTCTGAGCACTTGGGAAAAGGAAGAATATATAATCCATTATCATGACCAGCAGCATCTCATTATCAGATGTTCTGCTGATTGGATGTAGCATCGCACTAACACCTTCAGCTGCCAGTGCCACACCACTCAATTTCATTTCCGCTGGGCCAGCGCCATCTCCAGATCTATTGCTTCCCCTGTGCTGTGAGTCACGCTGGTTAATAGTATGTGCCAGAGCGTTAGGTTAATGTCAGTAAACAGCTTGAAATAAGAGAACAAAAGCAAGTTTATCGTTGCTTAAAATACCCACAAATCTTTGCTTTCTCAAAAAAGAAAAAAAAAAACACTCAGGAGTTCGCAGCTCTCAACCCAGGTCATCTGCCACCCTGCAATCTCATAAACACTGCAAAATCCAGGAGAGGCTCCCTTGGCTCACACTAGTAGGCCAGAGAAGAAGCCTGCTGTGTATGTGTATGTGTGTGTGTGTGTGTTGTGTGAACCTCTACAAAAACACTTTCTTTTGTGCGGATGCCCAAAAGGTCTGAAGAGGATAAATGGAACCAATTACTGGTACTCCACCACTCATCGTAGCTCTCGCTGCAGCCACATGGCACTATGACAACAGTTACACACTGACACTTCACACTTACACACATCTGGAATTAGCTCACTGAACAAACCCACCTTACTGCATGAATCCTCCTCATCCATCCATCAGTCACAGAGAGGCTTGTGGCTATTCTCAGCTCGTGCGTTTCGATTGTTCATTCAGTAAGGAACAATATGATCATGATATTGCACAATAAGAGTTTGGTTTGTGGTTGTTTTCATCTTTCTGTCATCATTTGTGTCACAGTCATTTTACATTTGTTTGTGCATCGCTGGGATTGCTTTGTGTTGTTGTCATTTGTTATCTCTTTGTGTTCATACTCTTTGTCTCGGGGGTTACTTTACTTCTACTTGTAGTTGTTTAATCTACTTGTAGTTGATTGTATCTCTTTGTGGTGCTCTGACATGTCTTTGGGGTCATTTTGTGTCTCTGGGGTCATATTGTGTATCTTTGAAGTTATATAAAGTCTTTGTAGTCATTCTTGTCTCTTTAAGGTCATTGTTCACGTCTTTGAGATCATTTTACATCTCTTTGTAGCTGTTCATATCTCTTTTTTTTGTGCATGTTTATTTCTCTTTGTGGTCATTTTCCGTGCTTTTGTAGTTGCATCCCTTGAGGGTCATTTTGCGTTTCTTTGTCATCATCTCTTTGGTGGATGTTTGAAATCTCTTTGTTGCTGTTCTTTGAATCTGTCAACAACAACATTCTGCAGGTGAAGCAAAAACTCTTAGGCACTGCAGGCTGGTTGATAGTCTGCACCTGAACTTCAGCATTTAATTCACACTGGAGATGAAGAGATGCTATCTGAGCACTAAGCTTCCTGCCACAGCCTTCCCCCCCTCCAGATAATCTGGAAAAGTAAAAGTTAGACCAGGAGAAAACTGTACAACAAGACTTCAGTGTGTAGCAGCAGGACAAAAACACGCCTGATGAGTTTTGCTGTAAATCAATCAAAATGCAGCAATTGTCTTTTTTTTTTTTATTCTGACTACAAATGAGCAAGTGTAAAAACATATCTGCACTCAATCTGCAGAAAGAGAGGGGTAAAAGAGGAAAAGAGGGAATAAAAAAAAGAGAGAGAGAGTTTGCCACAGTCACTTAGAGCCCTGCCCTGTCCTGATTATCTCAGCTCTATCTAAATGATTTCACAAGCTGAGTAAATAAAGACGTCTCTCAGCAGGAGGGAGTCCTGGCGGTGCACTGCTGGCTCTGGCCACTGGGGGGTGCTGCTTCAGAGAGAGATAAAGGAGCCCCTCAGACCATGATTAAACAGTGTACGTACACGTCTCTGTGTTATCTGCATGTCTCCATGGCTCCTCTCTGTGGGTGTGACATTATAACAACTCTTAGCTTCTCTAATAACTCAAATACTCTTTGGAATTTAAATGTGCCAGCCATTTTATTCTGATGCACAACAGCTTCCTCTCCTCTGTACCTGCAGCATAGTAGAAATATTAAATATGGCAGCTAATTACAAACCAGTAATATAACTAATCAGAGAGATCTGCGAGGGTGTTACCAACAACAGCTATGAGCTTATAACAACATCACAAAGGAACAGTTCTGAGCACAAAGCTGCAGATGTAGGGGCAGAACAGATGAGAGCAAACAGCACTTTACTTTTGTCAAAGTTCATGGAAACATTCAGCGACAGGGAATTAGTCAATGAGCAAACAGAGTAGGCATGAGAACTAGAGTACCAGGAAATATGGTGAGGAATATGCAGGAAAGACAGGTGGTTGGAGAGAGAGGAGGGCGGGGCTGACCTCTCATTTAGGAAATATTGTTTGTTTACATTTTGGTTGTATAACTGCATGATGAAATCATACATGCAGCTGATAACCAGGGATGCTGTTCAACTGCAGTGAGGTGTTTCACTATGACTGAGTTTGATGGTGGTACAATGCTGTTGGTTAGCTGCTGCACATTACTTCCTGTCCCCTTTTCATCAGGTACATTGCAGTCCGACTGCACCACTGGGTTGTACCTTTGATGATTAAATGACTGGGGAAAAGAGTGTGTATGCCAGAGGGGCCAATAGGAAAACGGGAACAGCTGTATAAAGGGGCATCCAAGGTCAGGTGGTGGAGAATGGGGGGGGGGCTGTCATTGTGGTGGAGTGCAGTTCAACCAGCAGCATCTCAATCATCCTCTAATATACAAACAATTCTTCCAAAGGAAATTTCAGTTTAACAGGTTATAGTTTCAGTTTCTTGAACCAGTGAGTGACCAGCCCTGAAAATGAATAACTCAGATCATTTTAAGAAAAAAAAGAAAAGAAAAAAAAAGACTACTAACTAACCCCAGCAGAAACCCACTCTCCAGTTTATTTTATTAAAAATAATTCAATCTAATTCAAAACATATTCATAACTTTATTTTCCTATAACTTGTTTTGGCTTCTGGTTTACGAAACTATGTTTATTTGAAGTTACTTGGCTGGTTCATGTGCCTGTCAAGTTTATTCAAATGTAATTGGCCAAATCACCCAGCGGCGTAACGCTAATGGAGGGAGGAGGCAGGTCCCGCCCTCTTCAGACAGCCGGCCAGGAAACGCACGCGCATACGCCATGGATCTATTATAAGAACTGGATACGGCGCCGCCCCTCAGCCGACACGCCGATATTTCCCAGTGGCCACTCCTGGTATTGCAACAAAAAATCCCCATGGGCCCAAAAAGCATTTTTCCCATAGACCGCAATAGTAAAAGAGACGGCTGTCAAACTGTTCACAGGACAGCTCCAGCTGTAACCACCGTTAATTACTAATCTTTCTATTTAATATTTTTAAGTCATGGACTTTTTATCCATCAAAAAGTTTTCAAAAGGCTAGAAAGGCCCCAGAAAAGTCTCTTTTCCCATGGTGACGTCACAGCTGTGTGCGGGCACTCCCAAAGCGCGGTCGTGCTGTGTCTCGGGAACGAGGATGGCTGAAACTTAACGAGGACTCTGTTCAGCATAAAACTCAGTCTGAAAAGTGAAGAAAACGACTCAGGTGAGTTTTCATTTGGACACATGGAGTTAATTTAACTTTATAATGTTTAATGTCTGTTGTCAGTCTCTTGTCACTCGTATTCTTAAACATAACGTTTTCATGGATAAGATCGCATCGTAATAACTGGATTTACTAATGTGACATCGGCTGGTTTTACACGACTGCTCCTGTTAAACTCGTTAAACTGTTGACTCACTAACCCACCCTAAATTTTTCAACAATTTTAACTTTGTAAGTCATTCATGCTGTGTGTTTATGTGTGTGTCAGCAGTGTCTCATCGCAGCTGATGTTCAACACCTGTTCCTCGGTTCACAACGTCCACGTTAATTTATTTTACGTCTTAATATTCCTCGGTGGTAAAATGTAAACTGAGACTTGGCCTCCATGGGTCGGTGTTTGTGGCCTGAGATGGTGCAGCCTGCTCCCTGTCTTCCACCCGGGCCTGAGGAGAAGGACCGTCCTGGACGTCCTCACCATCGTCTCTCCTCCTCAGCACGTCGTCAGTGTATGTTCAGTGTACAGTATGCTACGCTAAATGTTCACTTACAGTCATTATTAAATTGTTTGAAAAGCATGCTTGTGACTTTTTTCCCCCAAAATCCAATATCTGCAGCAGTGTCTGAGACATTCATATATATACTGAAATACCTGGTTGTGTAACAGCTGCATGAGTGGACACTGACGTCCTGCGTGTTGTGGAAATAGTGCAAGGTTAAACTGTTTAATAACAAAGAGTCACAGCCACCTGAAGGCTTAATGATGATGATGAAACTACCTACACACGCAATAAGGACAAGGAAGATGCTTTTTTCTGACTGTACGTAAATGAAATTCAAAGAACTGTAATTTCCTTAAACACACAGAATGTCTTACAAAAACAACCACATGTGGTTGACTTTATACCACCACTACCAGCATCCTGTAGATACAACTGTAGATCTGTGCAGCAAAGAAATTGTGTGTAGGGTAAATATACTCTTATACTCATCCATGGGTACACCACGCTCACGCCACACATACACACGGAGCAGGCAGGCCCTCACCGCTGTATACAGGAAGGAGGGGCGGGGTCTGGCTGGCATGAACGGTGGTCGCGGTACACCACGCTAGCACCTAACAGAGAGACTCAGACACCCACTCCCATTCACATACACATACACACAAACAGGCAGCTCCCTCGCGATGACCAGGAAGCGAGGGGGCGGGGGGGATAGCTTAGCTGGCCAAACGCCGGTGGTGGCGGCATACAGCCCAAAGGGCAGATCTGACCACGCCGGCGCTGGACGGAGACAACTCGGCCACACGGCCCATTCACATACACTGGCTAGTTCAGAGCAGGGGGCGGGGGGATAGCTTAGCTGGCCAAACGCCGGTGGTGGCGGCATACAGCCCAAAGGGCAGATCTGACCACGCCGGCGCTGGACGGAGACAACTCGGCCACACGGCCCATTCACATACACTGGCTAGTTCAGAGCAGGGGGCGGGGGGATAGCTTAGCTGGCCAAACGCCGGTGGTGGCGGCATACAGCCCAAAGGGCAGATCTGACCACGCCGGCGCTGGACGGAGACAACTCGGCCACACGGCCCATTCACATACACTGGCTAGTTCAGAGCAGGGGGCGGGGGGATAGCTTAGCTGGCCAAACGCCGGTGGTGGCGGCATACAGCCCAAAGGGCAGATCTGACCACGCCGGCGCTGGACGGAGACAACTCGGCCACACGGCCCATTCACATACACTGGCTAGTTCAGAGCAGGGGGCGGGGGGATAGCTTAGCTGGCCAAACGCCGGTGGTGGCGGCATACAGCCCAAAGGGCAGATCTGACCACGCCGGCGCTGGACGGAGACAACTCGGCCACACGGCCCATTCACATACACTGGCTAGTTCAGAGCAGGGGGCGGGGGGATAGCTTAGCTGGCCAAACGCCGGTGGTGGCGGCATACAGCCCAAAGGGCAGATCTGACCACGCCGGCGCTGGACGGAGACAACTCGGCCACACGGCCCATTCACATACACTGGCTAGTTCAGAGCAGGGGGCGGGGGGATAGCTTAGCTGGCCAAACGCCGGTGGTGGCGGCATACAGCCCAAAGGGCAGATCTGACCACGCCGGCGCTGGACGGAGACAACTCGGCCACACGGCCCATTCACATACACTGGCTAGTTCAGAGCAGGGGGCGGGGGGATAGCTTAGCTGGCCAAACGCCGGTGGTGGCGGCATACAGCCCAAAGGGCAGATCTGACCACGCCGGCGCTGGACGGAGACAACTCGGCCACACGGCCCATTCACATACACTGGCTAGTTCAGAGCAGGGGGCGGGGGGATAGCTTAGCTGGCCAAACGCCGGTGGTGGCGGCATACAGCCCAAAGGGCAGATCTGACCACGCCGGCGCTGGACGGAGACAACTCGGCCACACGGCCCATTCACATACACTGGCTAGTTCAGAGCAGGGGGCGGGGGGATAGCTTAGCTGGCCAAACGCCGGTGGTGGCGGCATACAGCCCAAAGGGCAGATCTGACCACGCCGGCGCTGGACGGAGACAACTCGGCCACACGGCCCATTCACATACACTGGCTAGTTCAGAGCAGGGGGCGGGGGGATAGCTTAGCTGGCCAAACGCCGGTGGTGGCGGCATACAGCCCAAAGGGCAGATCTGACCACGCCGGCGCTGGACGGAGACAACTCGGCCACACGGCCCATTCACATACACTGGCTAGTTCAGAGCAGGGGGCGGGGGGATAGCTTAGCTGGCCAAACGCCGGTGGTGGCGGCATACAGCCCAAAGGGCAGATCTGACCACGCCGGCGCTGGACGGAGACAACTCGGCCACACGGCCCATTCACATACACTGGCTAGTTCAGAGCAGGGGGCGGGGGATAGCTTAGCTGGCCAAACGCCGGTGGTGGCGGCATACAGCCCAAAGGGCAGATCTGACCACGCCGGCGCTGGACGGAGACAACTCGGCCACACGGCCCATTCACATACACTGGCTAGTTCAGAGCAGGGGGCGGGGGGATAGCTTAGCTGGCCAAACGCCGGTGGTGGCGGCATACAGCCCAAAGGGCAGATCTGACCACGCCGGCGCTGGACGGAGACAACTCGGCCACACGGCCCATTCACATACACTGGCTAGTTCAGAGCAGGGGGCGGGGGGATAGCTTAGCTGGCCAAACGCCGGTGGTGGCGGCATACAGCCCAAAGGGCAGATCTGACCACGCCGGCGCTGGACGGAGACAACTCGGCCACACGGCCCATTCACATACACTGGCTAGTTCAGAGCAGGGGGCGGGGGGATAGCTTAGCTGGCCAAACGCCGGTGGTGGCGGCATACAGCCCAAAGGGCAGATCTGACCACGCCGGCGCTGGACGGAGACAACTCGGCCACACGGCCCATTCACATACACTGGCTAGTTCAGAGCAGGGGGCGGGGGATAGCTTAGCTGGCCAAACGCCGGTGGTGGCGGCATACAGCCCAAAGGGCAGATCTGACCACGCCGGCGCTGGACGGAGACAACTCGGCCACACGGCCCATTCACATACACTGGCTAGTTCAGAGCAGGGGGCGGGGGGATAGCTTAGCTGGCCAAACGCCGGTGGTGGCGGCATACAGCCCAAAGGGCAGATCTGACCACGCCGGCGCTGGACGGAGACAACTCGGCCACACGGCCCATTCACATACACTGGCTAGTTCAGAGCAGGGGGCGGGGGGATAGCTTAGCTGGCCAAACGCCGGTGGTGGCGGCATACAGCCCAAAGGGCAGATCTGACCACGCCGGCGCTGGACGGAGACAACTCGGCCACACGGCCCATTCACATACACTGGCTAGTTCAGAGCAGGGGGCGGGGGGATAGCTTAGCTGGCCAAACGCCGGTGGTGGCGGCATACAGCCCAAAGGGCAGATCTGACCACGCCGGCGCTGGACGGAGACAACTCGGCCACACGGCCCATTCACATACACTGGCTAGTTCAGAGCAGGGGGCGGGGGGATAGCTTAGCTGGCCAAACGCCGGTGGTGGCGGCATACAGCCCAAAGGGCAGATCTGACCACGCCGGCGCTGGACGGAGACAACTCGGCCACACGGCCCATTCACATACACTGGCTAGTTCAGAGCAGGGGGCGGGGGGATAGCTTAGCTGGCCAAACGCCGGTGGTGGCGGCATACAGCCCAAAGGGCAGATCTGACCACGCCGGCGCTGGACGGAGACAACTCGGCCACACGGCCCATTCACATACACTGGCTAGTTCAGAGCAGGGGGCGGGGGGATAGCTTAGCTGGCCAAACGCCGGTGGTGGCGGCATACAGCCCAAAGGGCAGATCTGACCACGCCGGCGCTGGACGGAGACAACTCGGCCACACGGCCCATTCACATACACTGGCTAGTTCAGAGCAGGGGGCGGGGGGATAGCTTAGCTGGCCAAACGCCGGTGGTGGCGGCATACAGCCCAAAGGGCAGATCTGACCACGCCGGCGCTGGACGGAGACAACTCGGCCACACGGCCCATTCACATACACTGGCTAGTTCAGAGCAGGGGGCGGGGGGATAGCTTAGCTGGCCAAACGCCGGTGGTGGCGGCATACAGCCCAAAGGGCAGATCTGACCACGCCGGCGCTGGACGGAGACAACTCGGCCACACGGCCCATTCACATACACTGGCTAGTTCAGAGCAGGGGGCGGGGGGATAGCTTAGCTGGCCAAACGCCGGTGGTGGCGGCATACAGCCCAAAGGGCAGATCTGACCACGCCGGCGCTGGACGGAGACAACTCGGCCACACGGCCCATTCACATACACTGGCTAGTTCAGAGCAGGGGGCGGGGGGATAGCTTAGCTGGCCAAACGCCGGTGGTGGCGGCATACAGCCCAAAGGGCAGATCTGACCACGCCGGCGCTGGACGGAGACAACTCGGCCACACGGCCCATTCACATACACTGGCTAGTTCAGAGCAGGGGGCGGGGGGATAGCTTAGCTGGCCAAACGCCGGTGGTGGCGGCATACAGCCCAAAGGGCAGATCTGACCACGCCGGCGCTGGACGGAGACAACTCGGCCACACGGCCCATTCACATACACTGGCTAGTTCAGAGCAGGGGGCGGGGGGATAGCTTAGCTGGCCAAACGCCGGTGGTGGCGGCATACAGCCCAAAGGGCAGATCTGACCACGCCGGCGCTGGACGGAGACAACTCGGCCACACGGCCCATTCACATACACTGGCTAGTTCAGAGCAGGGGGCGGGGGGATAGCTTAGCTGGCCAAACGCCGGTGGTGGCGGCATACAGCCCAAAGGGCAGATCTGACCACGCCGGCGCTGGACGGAGACAACTCGGCCACACGGCCCATTCACATACACTGGCTAGTTCAGAGCAGGGGGCGGGGGGATAGCTTAGCTGGCCAAACGCCGGTGGTGGCGGCATACAGCCCAAAGGGCAGATCTGACCACGCCGGCGCTGGACGGAGACAACTCGGCCACACGGCCCATTCACATACACTGGCTAGTTCAGAGCAGGGGGCGGGGGGATAGCTTAGCTGGCCAAACGCCGGTGGTGGCGGCATACAGCCCAAAGGGCAGATCTGACCACGCCGGCGCTGGACGGAGACAACTCGGCCACACGGCCCATTCACATACACTGGCTAGTTCAGAGCAGGGGGCGGGGGGATAGCTTAGCTGGCCAAACGCCGGTGGTGGCGGCATACAGCCCAAAGGGCAGATCTGACCACGCCGGCGCTGGACGGAGACAACTCGGCCACACGGCCCATTCACATACACTGGCTAGTTCAGAGCAGGGGGCGGGGGGATAGCTTAGCTGGCCAAACGCCGGTGGTGGCGGCATACAGCCCAAAGGGCAGATCTGACCACGCCGGCGCTGGACGGAGACAACTCGGCCACACGGCCCATTCACATACACTGGCTAGTTCAGAGCAGGGGGCGGGGGGATAGCTTAGCTGGCCAAACGCCGGTGGTGGCGGCATACAGCCCAAAGGGCAGATCTGACCACGCCGGCGCTGGACGGAGACAACTCGGCCACACGGCCCATTCACATACACTGGCTAGTTCAGAGCAGGGGGCGGGGGGATAGCTTAGCTGGCCAAACGCCGGTGGTGGCGGCATACAGCCCAAAGGGCAGATCTGACCACGCCGGCGCTGGACGGAGACAACTCGGCCACACGGCCCATTCACATACACTGGCTAGTTCAGAGCAGGGGGCGGGGGATAGCTTAGCTGGCCAAACGCCGGTGGTGGCGGCATACAGCCCAAAGGGCAGATCTGACCACGCCGGCGCTGGACGGAGACAACTCGGCCACACGGCCCATTCACATACACTGGCTAGTTCAGAGCAGGGGGCGGGGGGATAGCTTAGCTGGCCAAACGCCGGTGGTGGCGGCATACAGCCCAAAGGGCAGATCTGACCACGCCGGCGCTGGACGGAGACAACTCGGCCACACGGCCCATTCACATACACTGGCTAGTTCAGAGCAGGGGGCGGGGGGATAGCTTAGCTGGCCAAACGCCGGTGGTGGCGGCATACAGCCCAAAGGGCAGATCTGACCACGCCGGCGCTGGACGGAGACAACTCGGCCACACGGCCCATTCACATACACTGGCTAGTTCAGAGCAGGGGGCGGGGGGATAGCTTAGCTGGCCAAACGCCGGTGGTGGCGGCATACAGCCCAAAGGGCAGATCTGACCACGCCGGCGCTGGACGGAGACAACTCGGCCACACGGCCCATTCACATACACTGGCTAGTTCAGAGCAGGGGGCGGGGGGATAGCTTAGCTGGCCAAACGCCGGTGGTGGCGGCATACAGCCCAAAGGGCAGATCTGACCACGCCGGCGCTGGACGGAGACAACTCGGCCACACGGCCCATTCACATACACTGGCTAGTTCAGAGCAGGGGGCGGGGGGATAGCTTAGCTGGCCAAACGCCGGTGGTGGCGGCATACAGCCCAAAGGGCAGATCTGACCACGCCGGCGCTGGACGGAGACAACTCGGCCACACGGCCCATTCACATACACTGGCTAGTTCAGAGCAGGGGGCGGGGGGATAGCTTAGCTGGCCAAACGCCGGTGGTGGCGGCATACAGCCCAAAGGGCAGATCTGACCACGCCGGCGCTGGACGGAGACAACTCGGCCACACGGCCCATTCACATACACTGGCTAGTTCAGAGCAGGGGGCGGGGGGATAGCTTAGCTGGCCAAACGCCGGTGGTGGCGGCATACAGCCCAAAGGGCAGATCTGACCACGCCGGCGCTGGACGGAGACAACTCGGCCACACGGCCCATTCACATACACTGGCTAGTTCAGAGCAGGGGGCGGGGGGATAGCTTAGCTGGCCAAACGCCGGTGGTGGCGGCATACAGCCCAAAGGGCAGATCTGACCACGCCGGCGCTGGACGGAGACAACTCGGCCACACGGCCCATTCACATACACTGGCTAGTTCAGAGCAGGGGGCGGGGGGATAGCTTAGCTGGCCAAACGCCGGTGGTGGCGGCATACAGCCCAAAGGGCAGATCTGACCACGCCGGCGCTGGACGGAGACAACTCGGCCACACGGCCCATTCACATACACTGGCTAGTTCAGAGCAGGGGCGGGGGGATAGCTTAGCTGGCCAAACGCCGGTGGTGGCGGCATACAGCCCAAAGGGCAGATCTGACCACGCCGGCGCTGGACGGAGACAACTCGGCCACACGGCCCATTCACATACACTGGCTAGTTCAGAGCAGGGGGCGGGGGGATAGCTTAGCTGGCCAAACGCCGGTGGTGGCGGCATACAGCCCAAAGGGCAGATCTGACCACGCCGGCGCTGGACGGAGACAACTCGGCCACACGGCCCATTCACATACACTGGCTAGTTCAGAGCAGGGGGCGGGGGGATAGCTTAGCTGGCCAAACGCCGGTGGTGGCGGCATACAGCCCAAAGGGCAGATCTGACCACGCCGGCGCTGGACGGAGACAACTCGGCCACACGGCCCATTCACATACACTGGCTAGTTCAGAGCAGGGGGCGGGGGATAGCTTAGCTGGCCAAACGCCGGTGGTGGCGGCATACAGCCCAAAGGGCAGATCTGACCACGCCGGCGCTGGACGGAGACAACTCGGCCACACGGCCCATTCACATACACTGGCTAGTTCAGAGCAGGGGGCGGGGGGATAGCTTAGCTGGCCAAACGCCGGTGGTGGCGGCATACAGCCCAAAGGGCAGATCTGACCACGCCGGCGCTGGACGGAGACAACTCGGCCACACGGCCCATTCACATACACTGGCTAGTTCAGAGCAGGGGGCGGGGGGATAGCTTAGCTGGCCAAACGCCGGTGGTGGCGGCATACAGCCCAAAGGGCAGATCTGACCACGCCGGCGCTGGACGGAGACAACTCGGCCACACGGCCCATTCACATACACTGGCTAGTTCAGAGCAGGGGGCGGGGGGATAGCTTAGCTGGCCAAACGCCGGTGGTGGCGGCATACAGCCCAAAGGGCAGATCTGACCACGCCGGCGCTGGACGGAGACAACTCGGCCACACGGCCCATTCACATACACTGGCTAGTTCAGAGCAGGGGGCGGGGGGATAGCTTAGCTGGCCAAACGCCGGTGGTGGCGGCATACAGCCCAAAGGGCAGATCTGACCACGCCGGCGCTGGACGGAGACAACTCGGCCACACGGCCCATTCACATACACTGGCTAGTTCAGAGCAGGGGGCGGGGGGATAGCTTAGCTGGCCAAACGCCGGTGGTGGCGGCATACAGCCCAAAGGGCAGATCTGACCACGCCGGCGCTGGACGGAGACAACTCGGCCACACGGCCCATTCACATACACTGGCTAGTTCAGAGCAGGGGGCGGGGGGATAGCTTAGCTGGCCAAACGCCGGTGGTGGCGGCATACAGCCCAAAGGGCAGATCTGACCACGCCGGCGCTGGACGGAGACAACTCGGCCACACGGCCCATTCACATACACTGGCTAGTTCAGAGCAGGGGGCGGGGGGATAGCTTAGCTGGCCAAACGCCGGTGGTGGCGGCATACAGCCCAAAGGGCAGATCTGACCACGCCGGCGCTGGACGGAGACAACTCGGCCACACGGCCCATTCACATACACTGGCTAGTTCAGAGCAGGGGGCGGGGGGATAGCTTAGCTGGCCAAACGCCGGTGGTGGCGGCATACAGCCCAAAGGGCAGATCTGACCACGCCGGCGCTGGACGGAGACAACTCGGCCACACGGCCCATTCACATACACTGGCTAGTTCAGAGCAGGGGGCGGGGGGATAGCTTAGCTGGCCAAACGCCGGTGGTGGCGGCATACAGCCCAAAGGGCAGATCTGACCACGCCGGCGCTGGACGGAGACAACTCGGCCACACGGCCCATTCACATACACTGGCTAGTTCAGAGCAGGGGGCGGGGGGATAGCTTAGCTGGCCAAACGCCGGTGGTGGCGGCATACAGCCCAAAGGGCAGATCTGACCACGCCGGCGCTGGACGGAGACAACTCGGCCACACGGCCCATTCACATACACTGGCTAGTTCAGAGCAGGGGGCGGGGGGATAGCTTAGCTGGCCAAACGCCGGTGGTGGCGGCATACAGCCCAAAGGGCAGATCTGACCACGCCGGCGCTGGACGGAGACAACTCGGCCACACGGCCCATTCACATACACTGGCTAGTTCAGAGCAGGGGGCGGGGGGATAGCTTAGCTGGCCAAACGCCGGTGGTGGCGGCATACAGCCCAAAGGGCAGATCTGACCACGCCGGCGCTGGACGGAGACAACTCGGCCACACGGCCCATTCACATACACTGGCTAGTTCAGAGCAGGGGGGCGGGGGGATAGCTTAGCTGGCCAAACGCCGGTGGTGGCGGCATACAGCCCAAAGGGCAGATCTGACCACGCCGGCGCTGGACGGAGACAACTCGGCCACACGGCCCATTCACATACACTGGCTAGTTCAGAGCAGGGGGCGGGGGGATAGCTTAGCTGGCCAAACGCCGGTGGTGGCGGCATACAGCCCAAAGGGCAGATCTGACCACGCCGGCGCTGGACGGAGACAACTCGGCCACACGGCCCATTCACATACACTGGCTAGTTCAGAGCAGGGGGCGGGGGGATAGCTTAGCTGGCCAAACGCCGGTGGTGGCGGCATACAGCCCAAAGGGCAGATCTGACCACGCCGGCGCTGGACGGAGACAACTCGGCCACACGGCCCATTCACATACACTGGCTAGTTCAGAGCAGGGGGCGGGGGGATAGCTTAGCTGGCCAAACGCCGGTGGTGGCGGCATACAGCCCAAAGGGCAGATCTGACCACGCCGGCGCTGGACGGAGACAACTCGGCCACACGGCCCATTCACATACACTGGCTAGTTCAGAGCAGGGGGCGGGGGATAGCTTAGCTGGCCAAACGCCGGTGGTGGCGGCATACAGCCCAAAGGGCAGATCTGACCACGCCGGCGCTGGACGGAGACAACTCGGCCACACGGCCCATTCACATACACTGGCTAGTTCAGAGCAGGGGGCGGGGGGATAGCTTAGCTGGCCAAACGCCGGTGGTGGCGGCATACAGCCCAAAGGGCAGATCTGACCACGCCGGCGCTGGACGGAGACAACTCGGCCACACGGCCCATTCACATACACTGGCTAGTTCAGAGCAGGGGGCGGGGGGATAGCTTAGCTGGCCAAACGCCGGTGGTGGCGGCATACAGCCCAAAGGGCAGATCTGACCACGCCGGCGCTGGACGGAGACAACTCGGCCACACGGCCCATTCACATACACTGGCTAGTTCAGAGCAGGGGGCGGGGGGATAGCTTAGCTGGCCAAACGCCGGTGGTGGCGGCATACAGCCCAAAGGGCAGATCTGACCACGCCGGCGCTGGACGGAGACAACTCGGCCACACGGCCCATTCACATACACTGGCTAGTTCAGAGCAGGGGGCGGGGGGATAGCTTAGCTGGCCAAACGCCGGTGGTGGCGGCATACAGCCCAAAGGGCAGATCTGACCACGCCGGCGCTGGACGGAGACAACTCGGCCACACGGCCCATTCACATACACTGGCTAGTTCAGAGCAGGGGGCGGGGGGATAGCTTAGCTGGCCAAACGCCGGTGGTGGCGGCATACAGCCCAAAGGGCAGATCTGACCACGCCGGCGCTGGACGGAGACAACTCGGCCACACGGCCCATTCACATACACTGGCTAGTTCAGAGCAGGGGGCGGGGGGATAGCTTAGCTGGCCAAACGCCGGTGGTGGCGGCATACAGCCCAAAGGGCAGATCTGACCACGCCGGCGCTGGACGGAGACAACTCGGCCACACGGCCCATTCACATACACTGGCTAGTTCAGAGCAGGGGGCGGGGGGATAGCTTAGCTGGCCAAACGCCGGTGGTGGCGGCATACAGCCCAAAGGGCAGATCTGACCACGCCGGCGCTGGACGGAGACAACTCGGCCACACGGCCCATTCACATACACTGGCTAGTTCAGAGCAGGGGGCGGGGGGATAGCTTAGCTGGCCAAACGCCGGTGGTGGCGGCATACAGCCCAAAGGGCAGATCTGACCACGCCGGCGCTGGACGGAGACAACTCGGCCACACGGCCCATTCACATACACTGGCTAGTTCAGAGCAGGGGGCGGGGGGATAGCTTAGCTGGCCAAACGCCGGTGGTGGCGGCATACAGCCCAAAGGGCAGATCTGACCACGCCGGCGCTGGACGGAGACAACTCGGCCACACGGCCCATTCACATACACTGGCTAGTTCAGAGCAGGGGGCGGGGGGATAGCTTAGCTGGCCAAACGCCGGTGGTGGCGGCATACAGCCCAAAGGGCAGATCTGACCACGCCGGCGCTGGACGGAGACAACTCGGCCACACGGCCCATTCACATACACTGGCTAGTTCAGAGCAGGGGGCGGGGGGATAGCTTAGCTGGCCAAACGCCGGTGGTGGCGGCATACAGCCCAAAGGGCAGATCTGACCACGCCGGCGCTGGACGGAGACAACTCGGCCACACGGCCCATTCACATACACTGGCTAGTTCAGAGCAGGGGGCGGGGGGATAGCTTAGCTGGCCAAACGCCGGTGGTGGCGGCATACAGCCCAAAGGGCAGATCTGACCACGCCGGCGCTGGACGGAGACAACTCGGCCACACGGCCCATTCACATACACTGGCTAGTTCAGAGCAGGGGGCGGGGGGATAGCTTAGCTGGCCAAACGCCGGTGGTGGCGGCATACAGCCCAAAGGGCAGATCTGACCACGCCGGCGCTGGACGGAGACAACTCGGCCACACGGCCCATTCACATACACTGGCTAGTTCAGAGCAGGGGGCGGGGGGATAGCTTAGCTGGCCAAACGCCGGTGGTGGCGGCATACAGCCCAAAGGGCAGATCTGACCACGCCGGCGCTGGACGGAGACAACTCGGCCACACGGCCCATTCACATACACTGGCTAGTTCAGAGCAGGGGGCGGGGGGATAGCTTAGCTGGCCAAACGCCGGTGGTGGCGGCATACAGCCCAAAGGGCAGATCTGACCACGCCGGCGCTGGACGGAGACAACTCGGCCACACGGCCCATTCACATACACTGGCTAGTTCAGAGCAGGGGCGGGGGGATAGCTTAGCTGGCCAAACGCCGGTGGTGGCGGCATACAGCCCAAAGGGCAGATCTGACCACGCCGGCGCTGGACGGAGACAACTCGGCCACACGGCCCATTCACATACACTGGCTAGTTCAGAGCAGGGGGCGGGGGGATAGCTTAGCTGGCCAAACGCCGGTGGTGGCGGCATACAGCCCAAAGGGCAGATCTGACCACGCCGGCGCTGGACGGAGACAACTCGGCCACACGGCCCATTCACATACACTGGCTAGTTCAGAGCAGGGGGCGGGGGGATAGCTTAGCTGGCCAAACGCCGGTGGTGGCGGCATACAGCCCAAAGGGCAGATCTGACCACGCCGGCGCTGGACGGAGACAACTCGGCCACACGGCCCATTCACATACACTGGCTAGTTCAGAGCAGGGGGCGGGGGATAGCTTAGCTGGCCAAACGCCGGTGGTGGCGGCATACAGCCCAAAGGGCAGATCTGACCACGCCGGCGCTGGACGGAGACAACTCGGCCACACGGCCCATTCACATACACTGGCTAGTTCAGAGCAGGGGGCGGGGGGATAGCTTAGCTGGCCAAACGCCGGTGGTGGCGGCATACAGCCCAAAGGGCAGATCTGACCACGCCGGCGCTGGACGGAGACAACTCGGCCACACGGCCCATTCACATACACTGGCTAGTTCAGAGCAGGGGGCGGGGGGATAGCTTAGCTGGCCAAACGCCGGTGGTGGCGGCATACAGCCCAAAGGGCAGATCTGACCACGCCGGCGCTGGACGGAGACAACTCGGCCACACGGCCCATTCACATACACTGGCTAGTTCAGAGCAGGGGGCGGGGGGATAGCTTAGCTGGCCAAACGCCGGTGGTGGCGGCATACAGCCCAAAGGGCAGATCTGACCACGCCGGCGCTGGACGGAGACAACTCGGCCACACGGCCCATTCACATACACTGGCTAGTTCAGAGCAGGGGGCGGGGGGATAGCTTAGCTGGCCAAACGCCGGTGGTGGCGGCATACAGCCCAAAGGGCAGATCTGACCACGCCGGCGCTGGACGGAGACAACTCGGCCACACGGCCCATTCACATACACTGGCTAGTTCAGAGCAGGGGGCGGGGGGATAGCTTAGCTGGCCAAACGCCGGTGGTGGCGGCATACAGCCCAAAGGGCAGATCTGACCACGCCGGCGCTGGACGGAGACAACTCGGCCACACGGCCCATTCACATACACTGGCTAGTTCAGAGCAGGGGGCGGGGGGATAGCTTAGCTGGCCAAACGCCGGTGGTGGCGGCATACAGCCCAAAGGGCAGATCTGACCACGCCGGCGCTGGACGGAGACAACTCGGCCACACGGCCCATTCACATACACTGGCTAGTTCAGAGCAGGGGCGGGGGGATAGCTTAGCTGGCCAAACGCCGGTGGTGGCGGCATACAGCCCAAAGGGCAGATCTGACCACGCCGGCGCTGGACGGAGACAACTCGGCCACACGGCCCATTCACATACACTGGCTAGTTCAGAGCAGGGGGCGGGGGGATAGCTTAGCTGGCCAAACGCCGGTGGTGGCGGCATACAGCCCAAAGGGCAGATCTGACCACGCCGGCGCTGGACGGAGACAACTCGGCCACACGGCCCATTCACATACACTGGCTAGTTCAGAGCAGGGGGCGGGGGGATAGCTTAGCTGGCCAAACGCCGGTGGTGGCGGCATACAGCCCAAAGGGCAGATCTGACCACGCCGGCGCTGGACGGAGACAACTCGGCCACACGGCCCATTCACATACACTGGCTAGTTCAGAGCAGGGGGCGGGGGGATAGCTTAGCTGGCCAAACGCCGGTGGTGGCGGCATACAGCCCAAAGGGCAGATCTGACCACGCCGGCGCTGGACGGAGACAACTCGGCCACACGGCCCATTCACATACACTGGCTAGTTCAGAGCAGGGGGCGGGGGGATAGCTTAGCTGGCCAAACGCCGGTGGTGGCGGCATACAGCCCAAAGGGCAGATCTGACCACGCCGGCGCTGGACGGAGACAACTCGGCCACACGGCCCATTCACATACACTGGCTAGTTCAGAGCAGGGGGCGGGGGGATAGCTTAGCTGGCCAAACGCCGGTGGTGGCGGCATACAGCCCAAAGGGCAGATCTGACCACGCCGGCGCTGGACGGAGACAACTCGGCCACACGGCCCATTCACATACACTGGCTAGTTCAGAGCAGGGGGCGGGGGGATAGCTTAGCTGGCCAAACGCCGGTGGTGGCGGCATACAGCCCAAAGGGCAGATCTGACCACGCCGGCGCTGGACGGAGACAACTCGGCCACACGGCCCATTCACATACACTGGCTAGTTCAGAGCAGGGGGCGGGGGGATAGCTTAGCTGGCCAAACGCCGGTGGTGGCGGCATACAGCCCAAAGGGCAGATCTGACCACGCCGGCGCTGGACGGAGACAACTCGGCCACACGGCCCATTCACATACACTGGCTAGTTCAGAGCAGGGGGCGGGGGGATAGCTTAGCTGGCCAAACGCCGGTGGTGGCGGCATACAGCCCAAAGGGCAGATCTGACCACGCCGGCGCTGGACGGAGACAACTCGGCCACACGGCCCATTCACATACACTGGCTAGTTCAGAGCAGGGGGCGGGGGGATAGCTTAGCTGGCCAAACGCCGGTGGTGGCGGCATACAGCCCAAAGGGCAGATCTGACCACGCCGGCGCTGGACGGAGACAACTCGGCCACACGGCCCATTCACATACACTGGCTAGTTCAGAGCAGGGGGCGGGGGGATAGCTTAGCTGGCCAAACGCCGGTGGTGGCGGCATACAGCCCAAAGGGCAGATCTGACCACGCCGGCGCTGGACGGAGACAACTCGGCCACACGCCCATTCACATACACTGGCTAGTTCAGAGCAGGGGGCGGGGGGATAGCTTAGCTGGCCAAACGCCGGTGGTGGCGGCATACAGCCCAAAGGGCAGATCTGACCACGCCGGCGCTGGACGGAGACAACTCGGCCACACGGCCCATTCACATACACTGGCTAGTTCAGAGCAGGGGGCGGGGGGATAGCTTAGCTGGCCAAACGCCGGTGGTGGCGGCATACAGCCCAAAGGGCAGATCTGACCACGCCGGCGCTGGACGGAGACAACTCGGCCACACGGCCCATTCACATACACTGGCTAGTTCAGAGCAGGGGCGGGGGGATAGCTTAGCTGGCCAAACGCCGGTGGTGGCGGCATACAGCCCAAAGGGCAGATCTGACCACGCCGGCGCTGGACGGAGACAACTCGGCCACACGGCCCATTCACATACACTGGCTAGTTCAGAGCAGGGGGGGGGGGGATAGCTTAGCTGGCCAAACGCCGGTGGTGGCGGCATACAGCCCAAAGGGCAGATCTGACCACGCCGGCGCTGGACGGAGACAACTCGGCCACACGGCCCATTCACATACACTGGCTAGTTCAGAGCAGGGGGCGGGGGGATAGCTTAGCTGGCCAAACGCCGGTGGTGGCGGCATACAGCCCAAAGGGCAGATCTGACCACGCCGGCGCTGGACGGAGACAACTCGGCCACACGGCCCATTCACATACACTGGCTAGTTCAGAGCAGGGGGCGGGGGGATAGCTTAGCTGGCCAAACGCCGGTGGTGGCGGCATACAGCCCAAAGGGCAGATCTGACCACGCCGGCGCTGGACGGAGACAACTCGGCCACACGGCCCATTCACATACACTGGCTAGTTCAGAGCAGGGGGCGGGGGATAGCTTAGCTGGCCAAACGCCGGTGGTGGCGGCATACAGCCCAAAGGGCAGATCTGACCACGCCGGCGCTGGACGGAGACAACTCGGCCACACGGCCCATTCACATACACTGGCTAGTTCAGAGCAGGGGGCGGGGGGATAGCTTAGCTGGCCAAACGCCGGTGGTGGCGGCATACAGCCCAAAGGGCAGATCTGACCACGCCGGCGCTGGACGGAGACAACTCGGCCACACGGCCCATTCACATACACTGGCTAGTTCAGAGCAGGGGGCGGGGGGATAGCTTAGCTGGCCAAACGCCGGTGGTGGCGGCATACAGCCCAAAGGGCAGATCTGACCACGCCGGCGCTGGACGGAGACAACTCGGCCACACGGCCCATTCACATACACTGGCTAGTTCAGAGCAGGGGGCGGGGGGATAGCTTAGCTGGCCAAACGCCGGTGGTGGCGGCATACAGCCCAAAGGGCAGATCTGACCACGCCGGCGCTGGACGGAGACAACTCGGCCACACGGCCCATTCACATACACTGGCTAGTTCAGAGCAGGGGGCGGGGGGATAGCTTAGCTGGCCAAACGCCGGTGGTGGCGGCATACAGCCCAAAGGGCAGATCTGACCACGCCGGCGCTGGACGGAGACAACTCGGCCACACGGCCCATTCACATACACTGGCTAGTTCAGAGCAGGGGGCGGGGGGATAGCTTAGCTGGCCAAACGCCGGTGGTGGCGGCATACAGCCCAAAGGGCAGATCTGACCACGCCGGCGCTGGACGGAGACAACTCGGCCACACGGCCCATTCACATACACTGGCTAGTTCAGAGCAGGGGGCGGGGGGATAGCTTAGCTGGCCAAACGCCGGTGGTGGCGGCATACAGCCCAAAGGGCAGATCTGACCACGCCGGCGCTGGACGGAGACAACTCGGCCACACGGCCCATTCACATACACTGGCTAGTTCAGAGCAGGGGGCGGGGGGATAGCTTAGCTGGCCAAACGCCGGTGGTGGCGGCATACAGCCCAAAGGGCAGATCTGACCACGCCGGCGCTGGACGGAGACAACTCGGCCACACGGCCCATTCACATACACTGGCTAGTTCAGAGCAGGGGGCGGGGGGATAGCTTAGCTGGCCAAACGCCGGTGGTGGCGGCATACAGCCCAAAGGGCAGATCTGACCACGCCGGCGCTGGACGGAGACAACTCGGCCACACGGCCCATTCACATACACTGGCTAGTTCAGAGCAGGGGGCGGGGGGATAGCTTAGCTGGCCAAACGCCGGTGGTGGCGGCATACAGCCCAAAGGGCAGATCTGACCACGCCGGCGCTGGACGGAGACAACTCGGCCACACGGCCCATTCACATACACTGGCTAGTTCAGAGCAGGGGGCGGGGGGATAGCTTAGCTGGCCAAACGCCGGTGGTGGCGGCATACAGCCCAAAGGGCAGATCTGACCACGCCGGCGCTGGACGGAGACAACTCGGCCACACGGCCCATTCACATACACTGGCTAGTTCAGAGCAGGGGGCGGGGGGATAGCTTAGCTGGCCAAACGCCGGTGGTGGCGGCATACAGCCCAAAGGGCAGATCTGACCACGCCGGCGCTGGACGGAGACAACTCGGCCACACGGCCCATTCACATACACTGGCTAGTTCAGAGCAGGGGGCGGGGGATAGCTTAGCTGGCCAAACGCCGGTGGTGGCGGCATACAGCCCAAAGGGCAGATCTGACCACGCCGGCGCTGGACGGAGACAACTCGGCCACACGGCCCATTCACATACACTGGCTAGTTCAGAGCAGGGGGCGGGGGGATAGCTTAGCTGGCCAAACGCCGGTGGTGGCGGCATACAGCCCAAAGGGCAGATCTGACCACGCCGGCGCTGGACGGAGACAACTCGGCCACACGGCCCATTCACATACACTGGCTAGTTCAGAGCAGGGGGCGGGGGGATAGCTTAGCTGGCCAAACGCCGGTGGTGGCGGCATACAGCCCAAAGGGCAGATCTGACCACGCCGGCGCTGGACGGAGACAACTCGGCCACACGGCCCATTCACATACACTGGCTAGTTCAGAGCAGGGGGCGGGGGATAGCTTAGCTGGCCAAACGCCGGTGGTGGCGGCATACAGCCCAAAGGGCAGATCTGACCACGCCGGCGCTGGACGGAGACAACTCGGCCACACGGCCCATTCACATACACTGGCTAGTTCAGAGCAGGGGGCGGGGGGATAGCTTAGCTGGCCAAACGCCGGTGGTGGCGGCATACAGCCCAAAGGGCAGATCTGACCACGCCGGCGCTGGACGGAGACAACTCGGCCACACGGCCCATTCACATACACTGGCTAGTTCAGAGCAGGGGGCGGGGGGATAGCTTAGCTGGCCAAACGCCGGTGGTGGCGGCATACAGCCCAAAGGGCAGATCTGACCACGCCGGCGCTGGACGGAGACAACTCGGCCACACGGCCCATTCACATACACTGGCTAGTTCAGAGCAGGGGGCGGGGGGATAGCTTAGCTGGCCAAACGCCGGTGGTGGCGGCATACAGCCCAAAGGGCAGATCTGACCACGCCGGCGCTGGACGGAGACAACTCGGCCACACGGCCCATTCACATACACTGGCTAGTTCAGAGCAGGGGGCGGGGGGATAGCTTAGCTGGCCAAACGCCGGTGGTGGCGGCATACAGCCCAAAGGGCAGATCTGACCACGCCGGCGCTGGACGGAGACAACTCGGCCACACGGCCCATTCACATACACTGGCTAGTTCAGAGCAGGGGGCGGGGGGATAGCTTAGCTGGCCAAACGCCGGTGGTGGCGGCATACAGCCCAAAGGGCAGATCTGACCACGCCGGCGCTGGACGGAGACAACTCGGCCACACGGCCCATTCACATACACTGGCTAGTTCAGAGCAGGGGGCGGGGGGATAGCTTAGCTGGCCAAACGCCGGTGGTGGCGGCATACAGCCCAAAGGGCAGATCTGACCACGCCGGCGCTGGACGGAGACAACTCGGCCACACGGCCCATTCACATACACTGGCTAGTTCAGAGCAGGGGGCGGGGGGATAGCTTAGCTGGCCAAACGCCGGTGGTGGCGGCATACAGCCCAAAGGGCAGATCTGACCACGCCGGCGCTGGACGGAGACAACTCGGCCACACGGCCCATTCACATACACTGGCTAGTTCAGAGCAGGGGCGGGGGGATAGCTTAGCTGGCCAAACGCCGGTGGTGGCGGCATACAGCCCAAAGGGCAGATCTGACCACGCCGGCGCTGGACGGAGACAACTCGGCCACACGGCCCATTCACATACACTGGCTAGTTCAGAGCAGGGGGCGGGGGGATAGCTTAGCTGGCCAAACGCCGGTGGTGGCGGCATACAGCCCAAAGGGCAGATCTGACCACGCCGGCGCTGGACGGAGACAACTCGGCCACACGGCCCATTCACATACACTGGCTAGTTCAGAGCAGGGGGCGGGGGGATAGCTTAGCTGGCCAAACGCCGGTGGTGGCGGCATACAGCCCAAAGGGCAGATCTGACCACGCCGGCGCTGGACGGAGACAACTCGGCCACACGGCCCATTCACATACACTGGCTAGTTCAGAGCAGGGGGCGGGGGGATAGCTTAGCTGGCCAAACGCCGGTGGTGGCGGCATACAGCCCAAAGGGCAGATCTGACCACGCCGGCGCTGGACGGAGACAACTCGGCCACACGGCCCATTCACATACACTGGCTAGTTCAGAGCAGGGGGCGGGGGGATAGCTTAGCTGGCCAAACGCCGGTGGTGGCGGCATACAGCCCAAAGGGCAGATCTGACCACGCCGGCGCTGGACGGAGACAACTCGGCCACACGGCCCATTCACATACACTGGCTAGTTCAGAGCAGGGGGCGGGGGGATAGCTTAGCTGGCCAAACGCCGGTGGTGGCGGCATACAGCCCAAAGGGCAGATCTGACCACGCCGGCGCTGGACGGAGACAACTCGGCCACACGGCCCATTCACATACACTGGCTAGTTCAGAGCAGGGGGCGGGGGGATAGCTTAGCTGGCCAAACGCCGGTGGTGGCGGCATACAGCCCAAAGGGCAGATCTGACCACGCCGGCGCTGGACGGAGACAACTCGGCCACACGGCCCATTCACATACACTGGCTAGTTCAGAGCAGGGGGCGGGGGGATAGCTTAGCTGGCCAAACGCCGGTGGTGGCGGCATACAGCCCAAAGGGCAGATCTGACCACGCCGGCGCTGGACGGAGACAACTCGGCCACACGGCCCATTCACATACACTGGCTAGTTCAGAGCAGGGGGCGGGGGGATAGCTTAGCTGGCCAAACGCCGGTGGTGGCGGCATACAGCCCAAAGGGCAGATCTGACCACGCCGGCGCTGGACGGAGACAACTCGGCCACACGGCCCATTCACATACACTGGCTAGTTCAGAGCAGGGGGCGGGGGGATAGCTTAGCTGGCCAAACGCCGGTGGTGGCGGCATACAGCCCAAAGGGCAGATCTGACCACGCCGGCGCTGGACGGAGACAACTCGGCCACACGGCCCATTCACATACACTGGCTAGTTCAGAGCAGGGGGCGGGGGGATAGCTTAGCTGGCCAAACGCCGGTGGTGGCGGCATACAGCCCAAAGGGCAGATCTGACCACGCCGGCGCTGGACGGAGACAACTCGGCCACACGGCCCATTCACATACACTGGCTAGTTCAGAGCAGGGGGCGGGGGGATAGCTTAGCTGGCCAAACGCCGGTGGTGGCGGCATACAGCCCAAAGGGCAGATCTGACCACGCCGGCGCTGGACGGAGACAACTCGGCCACACGGCCCATTCACATACACTGGCTAGTTCAGAGCAGGGGGCGGGGGATAGCTTAGCTGGCCAAACGCCGGTGGTGGCGGCATACAGCCCAAAGGGCAGATCTGACCACGCCGGCGCTGGACGGAGACAACTCGGCCACACGGCCCATTCACATACACTGGCTAGTTCAGAGCAGGGGGCGGGGGGATAGCTTAGCTGGCCAAACGCCGGTGGTGGCGGCATACAGCCCAAAGGGCAGATCTGACCACGCCGGCGCTGGACGGAGACAACTCGGCCACACGGCCCATTCACATACACTGGCTAGTTCAGAGCAGGGGGCGGGGGATAGCTTAGCTGGCCAAACGCCGGTGGTGGCGGCATACAGCCCAAAGGGCAGATCTGACCACGCCGGCGCTGGACGGAGACAACTCGGCCACACGGCCCATTCACATACACTGGCTAGTTCAGAGCAGGGGGCGGGGGGATAGCTTAGCTGGCCAAACGCCGGTGGTGGCGGCATACAGCCCAAAGGGCAGATCTGACCACGCCGGCGCTGGACGGAGACAACTCGGCCACACGGCCCATTCACATACACTGGCTAGTTCAGAGCAGGGGGCGGGGGGATAGCTTAGCTGGCCAAACGCCGGTGGTGGCGGCATACAGCCCAAAGGGCAGATCTGACCACGCCGGCGCTGGACGGAGACAACTCGGCCACACGGCCCATTCACATACACTGGCTAGTTCAGAGCAGGGGGCGGGGGGATAGCTTAGCTGGCCAAACGCCGGTGGTGGCGGCATACAGCCCAAAGGGCAGATCTGACCACGCCGGCGCTGGACGGAGACAACTCGGCCACACGGCCCATTCACATACACTGGCTAGTTCAGAGCAGGGGGCGGGGGGATAGCTTAGCTGGCCAAACGCCGGTGGTGGCGGCATACAGCCCAAAGGGCAGATCTGACCACGCCGGCGCTGGACGGAGACAACTCGGCCACACGGCCCATTCACATACACTGGCTAGTTCAGAGCAGGGGGCGGGGGGATAGCTTAGCTGGCCAAACGCCGGTGGTGGCGGCATACAGCCCAAAGGGCAGATCTGACCACGCCGGCGCTGGACGGAGACAACTCGGCCACACGGCCCATTCACATACACTGGCTAGTTCAGAGCAGGGGGCGGGGGGATAGCTTAGCTGGCCAAACGCCGGTGGTGGCGGCATACAGCCCAAAGGGCAGATCTGACCACGCCGGCGCTGGACGGAGACAACTCGGCCACACGGCCCATTCACATACACTGGCTAGTTCAGAGCAGGGGGCGGGGGGATAGCTTAGCTGGCCAAACGCCGGTGGTGGCGGCATACAGCCCAAAGGGCAGATCTGACCACGCCGGCGCTGGACGGAGACAACTCGGCCACACGGCCCATTCACATACACTGGCTAGTTCAGAGCAGGGGGCGGGGGGATAGCTTAGCTGGCCAAACGCCGGTGGTGGCGGCATACAGCCCAAAGGGCAGATCTGACCACGCCGGCGCTGGACGGAGACAACTCGGCCACACGGCCCATTCACATACACTGGCTAGTTCAGAGCAGGGGGCGGGGGGATAGCTTAGCTGGCCAAACGCCGGTGGTGGCGGCATACAGCCCAAAGGGCAGATCTGACCACGCCGGCGCTGGACGGAGACAACTCGGCCACACGGCCCATTCACATACACTGGCTAGTTCAGAGCAGGGGGCGGGGGGATAGCTTAGCTGGCCAAACGCCGGTGGTGGCGGCATACAGCCCAAAGGGCAGATCTGACCACGCCGGCGCTGGACGGAGACAACTCGGCCACACGGCCCATTCACATACACTGGCTAGTTCAGAGCAGGGGCGGGGGATAGCTTAGCTGGCCAAACGCCGGTGGTGGCGGCATACAGCCCAAAGGGCAGATCTGACCACGCCGGCGCTGGACGGAGACAACTCGGCCACACGGCCCATTCACATACACTGGCTAGTTCAGAGCAGGGGGCGGGGGATAGCTTAGCTGGCCAAACGCCGGTGGTGGCGGCATACAGCCCAAAGGGCAGATCTGACCACGCCGGCGCTGGACGGAGACAACTCGGCCACACGGCCCATTCACATACACTGGCTAGTTCAGAGCAGGGGGCGGGGGGATAGCTTAGCTGGCCAAACGCCGGTGGTGGCGGCATACAGCCCAAAGGGCAGATCTGACCACGCCGGCGCTGGACGGAGACAACTCGGCCACACGGCCCATTCACATACACTGGCTAGTTCAGAGCAGGGGGCGGGGGATAGCTTAGCTGGCCAAACGCCGGTGGTGGCGGCATACAGCCCAAAGGGCAGATCTGACCACGCCGGCGCTGGACGGAGACAACTCGGCCACACGGCCCATTCACATACACTGGCTAGTTCAGAGCAGGGGGCGGGGGGATAGCTTAGCTGGCCAAACGCCGGTGGTGGCGGCATACAGCCCAAAGGGCAGATCTGACCACGCCGGCGCTGGACGGAGACAACTCGGCCACACGGCCCATTCACATACACTGGCTAGTTCAGAGCAGGGGGCGGGGGGATAGCTTAGCTGGCCAAACGCCGGTGGTGGCGGCATACAGCCCAAAGGGCAGATCTGACCACGCCGGCGCTGGACGGAGACAACTCGGCCACACGGCCCATTCACATACACTGGCTAGTTCAGAGCAGGGGGCGGGGGGATAGCTTAGCTGGCCAAACGCCGGTGGTGGCGGCATACAGCCCAAAGGGCAGATCTGACCACGCCGGCGCTGGACGGAGACAACTCGGCCACACGGCCCATTCACATACACTGGCTAGTTCAGAGCAGGGGGCGGGGGGATAGCTTAGCTGGCCAAACGCCGGTGGTGGCGGCATACAGCCCAAAGGGCAGATCTGACCACGCCGGCGCTGGACGGAGACAACTCGGCCACACGGCCCATTCACATACACTGGCTAGTTCAGAGCAGGGGGCGGGGGATAGCTTAGCTGGCCAAACGCCGGTGGTGGCGGCATACAGCCCAAAGGCAGATCTGACCACGCCGGCGCTGGACGGAGACAACTCGGCCACACGGCCCATTCACATACACTGGCTAGTTCAGAGCAGGGGGCGGGGGGATAGCTTAGCTGGCCAAACGCCGGTGGTGGCGGCATACAGCCCAAAGGGCAGATCTGACCACGCCGGCGCTGGACGGAGACAACTCGGCCACACGGCCCATTCACATACACTGGCTAGTTCAGAGCAGGGGGCGGGGGGATAGCTTAGCTGGCCAAACGCCGGTGGTGGCGGCATACAGCCCAAAGGGCAGATCTGACCACGCCGGCGCTGGACGGAGACAACTCGGCCACACGGCCCATTCACATACACTGGCTAGTTCAGAGCAGGGGGCGGGGGGATAGCTTAGCTGGCCAAACGCCGGTGGTGGCGGCATACAGCCCAAAGGGCAGATCTGACCACGCCGGCGCTGGACGGAGACAACTCGGCCACACGGCCCATTCACATACACTGGCTAGTTCAGAGCAGGGGGCGGGGGGATAGCTTAGCTGGCCAAACGCCGGTGGTGGCGGCATACAGCCCAAAGGGCAGATCTGACCACGCCGGCGCTGGACGGAGACAACTCGGCCACACGGCCCATTCACATACACTGGCTAGTTCAGAGCAGGGGGCGGGGGGATAGCTTAGCTGGCCAAACGCCGGTGGTGGCGGCATACAGCCCAAAGGGCAGATCTGACCACGCCGGCGCTGGACGGAGACAACTCGGCCACACGGCCCATTCACATACACTGGCTAGTTCAGAGCAGGGGGCGGGGGGATAGCTTAGCTGGCCAAACGCCGGTGGTGGCGGCATACAGCCCAAAGGGCAGATCTGACCACGCCGGCGCTGGACGGAGACAACTCGGCCACACGGCCCATTCACATACACTGGCTAGTTCAGAGCAGGGGGCGGGGGGATAGCTTAGCTGGCCAAACGCCGGTGGTGGCGGCATACAGCCCAAAGGGCAGATCTGACCACGCCGGCGCTGGACGGAGACAACTCGGCCACACGGCCCATTCACATACACTGGCTAGTTCAGAGCAGGGGGCGGGGGGATAGCTTAGCTGGCCAAACGCCGGTGGTGGCGGCATACAGCCCAAAGGGCAGATCTGACCACGCCGGCGCTGGACGGAGACAACTCGGCCACACGGCCCATTCACATACACTGGCTAGTTCAGAGCAGGGGGCGGGGGATAGCTTAGCTGGCCAAACGCCGGTGGTGGCGGCATACAGCCCAAAGGGCAGATCTGACCACGCCGGCGCTGGACGGAGACAACTCGGCCACACGGCCCATTCACATACACTGGCTAGTTCAGAGCAGGGGGCGGGGGGATAGCTTAGCTGGCCAAACGCCGGTGGTGGCGGCATACAGCCCAAAGGGCAGATCTGACCACGCCGGCGCTGGACGGAGACAACTCGGCCACACGGCCCATTCACATACACTGGCTAGTTCAGAGCAGGGGGCGGGGGGATAGCTTAGCTGGCCAAACGCCGGTGGTGGCGGCATACAGCCCAAAGGGCAGATCTGACCACGCCGGCGCTGGACGGAGACAACTCGGCCACACGGCCCATTCACATACACTGGCTAGTTCAGAGCAGGGGGCGGGGGGATAGCTTAGCTGGCCAAACGCCGGTGGTGGCGGCATACAGCCCAAAGGGCAGATCTGACCACGCCGGCGCTGGACGGAGACAACTCGGCCACACGGCCCATTCACATACACTGGCTAGTTCAGAGCAGGGGGCGGGGGATAGCTTAGCTGGCCAAACGCCGGTGGTGGCGGCATACAGCCCAAAGGGCAGATCTGACCACGCCGGCGCTGGACGGAGACAACTCGGCCACACGGCCCATTCACATACACTGGCTAGTTCAGAGCAGGGGGCGGGGGGATAGCTTAGCTGGCCAAACGCCGGTGGTGGCGGCATACAGCCCAAAGGGCAGATCTGACCACGCCGGCGCTGGACGGAGACAACTCGGCCACACGGCCCATTCACATACACTGGCTAGTTCAGAGCAGGGGGCGGGGGGATAGCTTAGCTGGCCAAACGCCGGTGGTGGCGGCATACAGCCCAAAGGGCAGATCTGACCACGCCGGCGCTGGACGGAGACAACTCGGCCACACGGCCCATTCACATACACTGGCTAGTTCAGAGCAGGGGGCGGGGGGATAGCTTAGCTGGCCAAACGCCGGTGGTGGCGGCATACAGCCCAAAGGGCAGATCTGACCACGCCGGCGCTGGACGGAGACAACTCGGCCACACGGCCCATTCACATACACTGGCTAGTTCAGAGCAGGGGGCGGGGGGATAGCTTAGCTGGCCAAACGCCGGTGGTGGCGGCATACAGCCCAAAGGGCAGATCTGACCACGCCGGCGCTGGACGGAGACAACTCGGCCACACGGCCCATTCACATACACTGGCTAGTTCAGAGCAGGGGGCGGGGGGATAGCTTAGCTGGCCAAACGCCGGTGGTGGCGGCATACAGCCCAAAGGGCAGATCTGACCACGCCGGCGCTGGACGGAGACAACTCGGCCACACGGCCCATTCACATACACTGGCTAGTTCAGAGCAGGGGCGGGGGGATAGCTTAGCTGGCCAAACGCCGGTGGTGGCGGCATACAGCCCAAAGGGCAGATCTGACCACGCCGGCGCTGGACGGAGACAACTCGGCCACACGGCCCATTCACATACACTGGCTAGTTCAGAGCAGGGGGCGGGGGGATAGCTTAGCTGGCCAAACGCCGGTGGTGGCGGCATACAGCCCAAAGGGCAGATCTGACCACGCCGGCGCTGGACGGAGACAACTCGGCCACACGGCCCATTCACATACACTGGCTAGTTCAGAGCAGGGGGCGGGGGATAGCTTAGCTGGCCAAACGCCGGTGGTGGCGGCATACAGCCCAAAGGGCAGATCTGACCACGCCGGCGCTGGACGGAGACAACTCGGCCACACGGCCCATTCACATACACTGGCTAGTTCAGAGCAGGGGGCGGGGGGATAGCTTAGCTGGCCAAACGCCGGTGGTGGCGGCATACAGCCCAAAGGGCAGATCTGACCACGCCGGCGCTGGACGGAGACAACTCGGCCACACGGCCCATTCACATACACTGGCTAGTTCAGAGCAGGGGGCGGGGGATAGCTTAGCTGGCCAAACGCCGGTGGTGGCGGCATACAGCCCAAAGGGCAGATCTGACCACGCCGGCGCTGGACGGAGACAACTCGGCCACACGGCCCATTCACATACACTGGCTAGTTCAGAGCAGGGGGCGGGGGGATAGCTTAGCTGGCCAAACGCCGGTGGTGGCGGCATACAGCCCAAAGGCAGATCTGACCACGCCGGCGCTGGACGGAGACAACTCGGCCACACGGCCCATTCACATACACTGGCTAGTTCAGAGCAGGGGCGGGGGGATAGCTTAGCTGGCCAAACGCCGGTGGTGGCGGCATACAGCCCAAAGGGCAGATCTGACCACGCCGGCGCTGGACGGAGACAACTCGGCCACACGGCCCATTCACATACACTGGCTAGTTCAGAGCAGGGGGCGGGGGGATAGCTTAGCTGGCCAAACGCCGGTGGTGGCGGCATACAGCCCAAAGGGCAGATCTGACCACGCCGGCGCTGGACGGAGACAACTCGGCCACACCCCATTCACATACACTGGCTAGTTCAGAGCAGGGGCGGGGGGATAGCTTAGCTGGCCAAACGCCGGTGGTGGCGGCATACAGCCCAAAGGGCAGATCTGACCACGCCGGCGCTGGACGGAGACAACTCGGCCACACGGCCCATTCACATACACTGGCTAGTTCAGAGCAGGGGGCGGGGGGATAGCTTAGCTGGCCAAACGCCGGTGGTGGCGGCATACAGCCCAAAGGGCAGATCTGACCACGCCGGCGCTGGACGGAGACAACTCGGCCACACGGCCCATTCACATACACTGGCTAGTTCAGAGCAGGGGGCGGGGGATAGCTTAGCTGGCCAAACGCCGGTGGTGGCGGCATACAGCCCAAAGGGCAGATCTGACCACGCCGCGCTGGACGGAGACAACTCGGCCACACGGCCCATTCACATACACTGGCTAGTTCAGAGCAGGGGCGGGGGGATAGCTTAGCTGGCCAAACGCCGGTGGTGGCGGCATATACAGCCCAAAGGGCAGATCTGACCACGCCGGCGCTGGACGGAGACAACTCGGCCACACGGCCATTCACATACACTGGCTAGTTCAGAGCAGGGGGCGGGGGATAGCTTAGCTGGCCAAACCCGGTGGTGGCGGCATACAGCCCAAAGGGCAGATCTGACCACGCCGGCGCTGGACGGAGACAACTCGGCCACACGGCCCATTCACATACACTGGCTAGTTCAGAGCAGGGGGCGGGGGGATAGCTTAGCTGGCCAAACGCCGGTGGTGGCGGCATACAGCCCAAAGGGCAGATCTGACCACGCCGGCGCTGGACGGAGACAACTCGGCCACACGGCCCATTCACATACACTGGCTAGTTCAGAGCAGGGGGCGGGGGGATAGCTTAGCTGGCCAAACGCCGGTGGTGGCGGCATACAGCCCAAAGGGCAGATCTGACCACGCCGGCGCTGGACGGAGACAACTCGGCACACGGCCCATTCACATACACTGGCTAGTTCAGAGCAGGGGGGCGGGGGGATAGCTTAGCTGGCCAAACGCCGGTGGTGGCGGCATACAGCCCAAGGGCAGATCTGACCACGCCGGCGCTGGACGGAGACAACTCGGGCCACACGGCCCATTCACATACACTGGCTAGTTCAGAGCAGGGGGCGGGGGGATAGCTTAGCTGGCCAAACGCCGGTGGTGGCGGCATACAGCCCAAAGGGCAGATCTGACCACGCCGGCGCTGGACGGAGACAACTCGGCCACACGGCCCATTCACATACACTGGCTAGTTCAGAGCAGGGGGCGGGGGGATAGCTTAGCTGGCCAAACGCCGGTGGTGGCGGCATACAGCCCAAAGGGCAGATCTGACCACGCCGGCGCTGGACGGAGACAACTCGGCCACACGGCCCATTCACATACACTGGCTAGTTCAGAGCAGGGGGCGGGGGGATAGCTTAGCTGGCCAAACGCCGGTGTGGTGGCGGCATACAGCCCAAAGGGCAGATCTGACCACGCCGGCGCTGGACGGAGACAACTCGGCACACGGCCCATTCACATACACTGGCTAGTTCAGAGCAGGGGGCGGGGGGATAGCTTAGCTGGCCAAACGCCGTGGTGGCGGCATACAGCCCAAAGGGCAGATCTGACCACGCCGGCGCTGGACGGAGACAACTCGGCCACACGGCCCATTCACATACACTGGCTAGTTCAGAGCAGGGGGCGGGGGGATAGCTTAGCTGGCCAAACGCCGGTGGTGGCGGCATACAGCCCAAAGGGCAGATCTGACCACGCCGGCGCTGGACGGAGACAACTCGGCCACACGGCCCATTCACATACACTGGCTAGTTCAGAGCAGGGGGCGGGGGGATAGCTTAGCTGGCCAAACGCCGGTGGTGGCGGCATACAGCCCAAAGGGCAGATCTGACCACGCCGGCGCTGGACGGAGACAACTCGGCCACACGGCCCATTCACATACACTGGCTAGTTCAGAGCAGGGGGCGGGGGATAGCTTAGCTGGCCAAACGCCGGTGGTGGCGGCATACAGCCCAAAGGGCAGATCTGACCACGCCGGCGCTGGACGGAGACAACTCGGCCACACGGCCCATTCACATACACTGGCTAGTTCAGAGCAGGGGGCGGGGGGATAGCTTAGCTGGCCAAACGCCGGTGGTGGCGGCATACAGCCCAAAGGGCAGATCTGACCACGCCGGCGCTGGACGGAGACAACTCGGCCACACGGCCCATTCACATACACTGGCTAGTTCAGAGCAGGGGGCGGGGGGATAGCTTAGCTGGCCAAACGCCGGTGGTGGCGGCATACAGCCCAAAGGGCAGATCTGACCACGCCGGCGCTGGACGGAGACAACTCGGCCACACGGCCCATTCACATACACTGGCTAGTTCAGAGCAGGGGGCGGGGGGATAGCTTAGCTGGCCAAACGCCGGTGGTGGCGGCATACAGCCCAAAGGGCAGATCTGACCACGCCGGCGCTGGACGGAGACAACTCGGCCACACGGCCCATTCACATACACTGGCTAGTTCAGAGCAGGGGGCGGGGGATAGCTTAGCTGGCCAAACGCCGGTGGTGGCGGCATACAGCCCAAAGGGCAGATCTGACCACGCCGGCGCTGGACGCGAAACCTCGGCCACACGGCCCATTCACATACACTGGCTAGTTCAGAGCAGGGGGCGGGGGGATAGCTTAGCTGGCCAAACGCCGGTGGTGGCGGCATACAGCCCAAAGGGCAGATCTGACCACGCCGGCGCTGGACGGAGACAACTCGGCCACACGGCCCATTCACATACACTGGCTAGTTCAGAGCAGGGGGCGGGGGGATAGCTTAGCTGGCCAAACGCCGTGGTGGCGGCATACAGCCCAAAGGGCAGATCTGACCACGCCGGCGCTGGACGGAGACAACTCGGCCACACGGCCCATTCACATACACTGGCTAGTTCAGAGCAGGGGGCGGGGGATAGCTTAGCTGGCCAAACGCCGGTGGTGGCGGCATACAGCCCAAAGGGCAGATCTGACCACGCCGGCGCTGGACGGAGACAACTCGGCCACACGGCCCATTCACATACACTGGCTAGTTCAGAGCAGGGGGCGGGGGGATAGCTTAGCTGGCCAAACGCCGGTGGTGGCGGCATACAGCCCAAAGGGCAGATCTGACCACGCCGGCGCTGGACGGAGACAACTCGGCCACACGGCCCATTCACATACACTGGCTAGTTCAGAGCAGGGGCGGGGGGATAGCTTAGCTGGCCAAACGCCGGTGGTGGCGGCATACAGCCCAAAGGGCAGATCTGACCACGCCGGCGCTGGACGGAGACAACTCGGCCACACGGCCCATTCACATACACTGGCTAGTTCAGAGCAGGGGCGGGGGGATAGCTTAGCTGGCCAACGCCGGTGGTGGCGGCATACAGCCCAAAGGGCAGATCTGACCACGCCGGCGCTGGACGGAGACAACTCGGCCACACGCCCATTCACATACACTGGCTAGTTCAGAGCAGGGGGCGGGGGGATAGCTTAGCTGGCCAACGCCGGTGGTGGCGGCATACAGCCAAAGGGCAGATCTGACCACGCCGGCGCTGGACGGAGACAACTCGGCCACACGGCCCATTCACATACACTGGCTAGTTCAGAGCAGGGGGCGGGGGATAGCTTAGCTGGCCAAACGCCGGTGGTGGCGGCATACAGCCCAAAGGGCAGATCTGACCACGCCGGCGCTGGACGGAGACAACTCGGCCACACGGCCCATTCACATACACTGGCTAGTTCAGAGCAGGGGGCGGGGGGATAGCTTAGCTGGCCAAACGCCGGTGGTGGCGGCATACAGCCCAAAGGGCAGATCTGACCACGCCGGCGCTGGACGGAGACAACTCGGCCACACGGCCCATTCACATACACTGGCTAGTTCAGAGCAGGGGGCGGGGGGATAGCTTAGCTGGCCAAACGCCGGTGGTGGCGGCATACAGCCCAAGGGCAGATCTGACCACGCCGGCGCTGGACGGAGACAACTCGGCCACACGGCCCATTCACATACACTGGCTAGTTCAGAGCAGGGGGCGGGGGGATAGCTTAGCTGGCCAAACGCCGGTGGTGGCGGCATACAGCCCAAAGGGCAGATCTGACCACGCCGGCGCTGGACGGAGACAACTCGGCCACACGGCCCATTCACATACACTGGCTAGTTCAGAGCAGGGGCGGGGGATAGCTTAGCTGGCCAAACGCCGGTGGTGGCGGCATACAGCCCAAAGGGCAGATCTGACCACGCCGGCGCTGGACGGAGACAACTCGGCCACACGGCCATTCACATACACTGGCTAGTTCAGAGCAGGGGGCGGGGATAGCTTAGCTGGCCAACGCCGGTGGTGGCGGCATACAGCCCAAAGGGCAGATCTGACCACGCCGGCGCTGGACGGAGACAACTCGGCCACACGGCCCATTCACATACACTGGCTAGTTCAGAGCAGGGGCGGGGGGGATAGCTTAGCTGGCCAAACGCCGGTGGTGGCGGCATACAGCCAAAGGGCAGATCTGACCACGCCGGCGCTGGACGGAGACAACTCGGCCACACGCCCATTCACATACACTGCTAGTTCAGAGCAGGGGGGCGGGGGGATAGCTTAGCTGGCCAAACGCCGGTGGTGGCGGCATACAGCCCAAAGGGCAGATCTGACCACGCCGGCGCTGGACGGAGACAACTCGGCCACACGGCCCATTCACATACACTGGCTAGTTCAGAGCAGGGGCGGGGGGATAGCTTAGCTGGCCAAACGCCGGTGGTGGCGGCATACAGCCCAAAGGGCAGATCTGACCACGCCGGCGCTGGACGGAGACAACTCGGCCACACGGCCCATACATACACTGGCTAGTTCAGAGCAGGGGCGGGGGGATAGCTTAGCTGGCCAAACGCCGGTGGTGGCGGCATACAGCCCAAAGGGCAGATCTGACCACGCCGGCGCTGGACGGAGACAACTCGGCCACACGGCCCATTCACATACACTGGCTAGTTCAGAGCAGGGGGCGGGGGGATAGCTTAGCTGCCAAACGCCGGTGGTGGCGGCATACAGCCCAAAGGGCAGATCTGACCACGCCGGCGCTGGACGGAGACAACTCGGCACACGGCCCATTCACATACACTGGCTAGTTCAGAGCAGGGGGCGGGGGGATAGCTTAGCTGGCCAAACGCCGTGGTGCGGCATACAGCCCAAAGGGCAGATCTGACCACGCCGGCGCTGGACGGAGACAACTCGGCCACACGGCCCATTCACATACACTGGCTAGTTCAGAGCAGGGGCGGGGGGATAGCTTAGCTGGCCAAACGCCGGTGGTGGCGGCATACAGCCCAAAGGGCAGATCTGACCACGCCGGCGCTGGACGGAGACAACTCGGCCACACGGCCCATTCACATACACTGGCTAGTTCAGAGCAGGGGGCGGGGGGATAGCTTAGCTGGCCAAACGCCGGTGGTGGCGGCATACAGCCCAAAGGGCAGATCTGACCACGCCGGCGCTGGACGGAGACAACTCGGCCACACGGCCCATTCACATACACTGGCTAGTTCAGAGCAGGGGGCGGGATAGCTTAGCTGGCCAAACGCCGGTGGTGGCGGCATACAGCCCAAAGGGCAGATCTGACCACGCCGGCGCTGGACGGAGACAACTCGGCCACAAAGCGTTGTGCATAGCCACCGGGCGGGCCAGCGGTGTCGTGGCGGTACACCCACGCTGTCACGGCCAGCCCGGACAGAGAGACTCAGCCAACACGTACACATACACACAGGCAGGCCCCCCACAGCTGAGCAGGAAGCGTGGGGCGGGGGAGCTGTCCTGGCCAGCCGTGGTCGCGGTACACCCATGATCTCTTATAAGAATTCGATACCGCGCCGCCCCTCAGCCGACACGCCGATTTTTCCCATTGGCCACTCGTGGTATTGCAACAAAAAATTCCCATGAGCTGTAAAAGCATTTTTCCCATAGAGCGAAATAGGAAAAGAGACGCTGTCAAACTGTTCACAGGACACCTCCAGGTGTAACCACCGTTAATTACTAATCTTTATATTGAAAATTTTTAAGTCATGGACTTTTTATCCATCAAAAAAATTTCAAAAGGCCAGAAAAACCCCAGAAAAGTCTCTTTTCCCATGGTGACGTCACAGCTGTGTGCGGGCACTCCCAAAGCGCGGGTCGTGCTGTGTCTCGGGGACGAGGGTGGAGCACGCAGTAAGGACAAGAAGATGCTTTTTTCTGAGTGTAAGTAAATGAAATTCAAAGATCTGTAATTTTCATTAAACACACAGTATGGTTTACAGAAACAGCATCCTGTAGATACAACTGTAGATCTGTGCAGCAAAGAATTATGTGTAGGGTAAATATACTCTTCAATATTAAAAGGTAAGAGAGTAAAGCCCTCATGATAACATAATGAGGTGTTCTGAACTAATCTGTCATGTTTAACATTAATTTCTCATTAAAAATGCACAAAAGACAGTTGATTGTAATTTATTGCCCATTGTGATTTACACTTTACAGGATCGAATCAACTCGTTTTCAGTGTAACATCGTAGATAAATAAATAATAATAATCAGAACGAGTTAACATCATATCAACGAACATAATAAACCTACAATCACACCGTCTTACTTTTTCAACCATTATCTTTGTTTTCCAGCCCGTGTGAGACTTGTAAAAGTCTTAAAACTCGTTCTTAAATCCGCTATCATAGCATTCATGACCGCACAGCGCCAAAACCCAGAACGCCGATCGCGCGTTCTCATTGCCCAGAGGCATGATGGGAGGGGCCCAAAGCATCATGGGTGACTCTTCTGCGCATATTCAGTGGGCCCATATGCCAGAAACTTTTTCGGCGTATGCGCCAGGCGAGCAACTCCAATTGAAATCAACGGCGGCCATTTTCGATCCGGCATCCAGTTCATATAATACATCCATGGATACACACACACATATAGCGGAGCAGTGACAGGAACGCACGCGAAGGAGTGACAGATGAAAAGTAAATTTCTCGGCGGTTTGTTTTACGAAAATTGTTTCTAACTGTTTTAAAAGTATTCAGCAGTGATACTGGAGGTGACCGAGGAGAGCTGAGACACAGACCGTCTTGGTGAGTTAATTGGAGCGACGCGAACATGGCTAATGGCGGTAGCCTGCGTAACTGCGTCATGCGGGCTGCTAATTGGCTAATATGCGACATGCTAACTATGACAGCTACTATATTGACATGTTCAAAAGCTTTCTTTTCCATCAGGAAGGAAGCATATTTCAATGTTAATATGAATTTTTTGAATGTGAACTCTGGCTGTGCTGGTAAGTATGTAATGTATTTGATCATTTTTGAGTATAATTAACATCATTAGTGTCCGGTAAGACAAGGTTAGTAAAAAACAGTGTTTATTAGGAGTGTAAGAAATGGTTTAAGGTTTGTGGAGATAAAAACTACAACCTCGGTCCAGATTTTAAGGTTTAAAAGATTTCGTATTGAATTAATGGTTAAAGGAGTTGGTTAAAAAGAGTTATTAATTATTATTTAATGGTTATACAAAGAGCTAAAAAAAAAAACATTGTGTGTTTTTTTTTTTTTCTTTTTTAGATTTTGATTCTACCAGAAACTTCTTTGGATACTGGGAACCGGAAATGGATTTTCTCCCTGACGACAGAAACGGCGAGTCACTGGACCATCTGGTTGCTTCATTCATCCAAGAGGGAACTCATCCATTCCTCCTGTGTTGCACAAGTTCATCGATGTGGTAGGATTTGATACACCCACCTGACATTGACAAAACATCAGAACAAGAGACATTCAGTGAAACATGAATAAACTCTGCACCACACTTAAAGGATCCGATTGATAAACCATATTACTGTGCAGAGCTATAACTGGTTCCAAGTATTGGACAGAGAAAACTGGACTGGTTTGAGTTGAAAGCTAAGTTGTAAACTTCATTTAGTTTTGTCTAGCCACAGTTACCTTAATGTGAAATGTTCAATTTAAGTTAATCTAGATGTCGTTTATTCTGTCTAGCATTTACCCCACAAACTTACTTACAGAGCTTACTTTTGCTTTTCCTTAACTAGCCTCACTATTTGAACCATACTTACAAAGATCTCCTGATTTTGCAAAGTAGTTATTTGAAGACAGACAAAAGAAGTCTTTAGTCCTGTCAGTCGCGGCATTATAAATGTCTTGTTTAATTTGAAGTACATATTGGTTAATGGGTGTAAATAAAGGGATACTCATCTTAGGTGGCAGTTGTGCAGAACTCACTGACACCCTTTTACTTGGGCATCATTGCACAGAACCTGTAATGCAATGCAGTTTTACACCGTGGGGTTGCTAATAGTGGAGAAATATGCTTTCTATATAAGTGTAACGGTCCAAGTGACAGTAGCTGTCTGCGTGACTGCATCTGTGTTTGAATGAATATGACGCTGTTAAGAAACATCCCCTTTGTCTCTGCTCTGGCTAAGAGCTATGCTTTTTTCAAAAGCAAACAAATGTCATGGGGTGAAGAGTGAATTACAATAATGAAGAGTGACAGGGGGAAAAGGAATAAAAGGAGAGGGGCAAATGGGGATGAAAAAAGGTAATGGAACAGAGAAGAGGAAGAAAGAAAGTCTGACAACAGAGCAGTGGTGAGCTGGAGGAAATTGAAATGCAGATGGTTAGGTATTCTGCGAAGCTCTCATACCTCTCCCTATATTCTTGAAACCTTGTCTCTAATTTCACTCTCTTCACACTTCTCCTTAACGTTTCTTTTTCATCCCCCCCCCCCCCCCCCCCCTTTCCTCTCTTTTATCTTTCCCTTCAGTTACCGTTTATAGTCCATCTTGTACTCCATTCTCTGCGACCCCATCTTTATCAGCCCCACTCTTTCCTCCCTGTTCTTGTCTATCTCTCTGATCCAAACTGCATGTGGCAATGAATCTCTCCCTGGCAATGAGCTGTCTTCTCCCAGGAGCAGCAGCAATCCCTGGCCAGAGGAAGGCAGATCTCTTTTGTTGGATCGTATCACACCTCCTGCCGCTGCTTATGACTGTCTTGAGTGAGGTGAAGTCCTACTGTACACTTGAGAGGGGAAAAATGCATAATGAGCATGTACTGCCATATAACAAATACAGTGCCATATGGGTGGAAAAATTAAATATAGTCCTATACAACCAACCACTATGTTCTTTCCTCCCTAATTAGGACCTGAGAACAGACTGATCTGAGAACATGCTGCATACTTAAAGTGGTATTATATGTGTGCATGACAAGCTTATGGCATTAAACAACTGAGCCTAGGCATAAAGCCTCCTATATTACACCACAGGATATGTTTTTGAGTGCCATGCACAGACTTAATGATGTATATATGGGGAAATAGTTTTCCTATTAATGACTGGACAATGTAAACCTTCCCTTATTTCTCTTTATCACATAATGGTGGATCTCTTATCTTTAAATTAATTTCAATTAGTCAATTTATCAACAATTAGTCATACTTTATTAGGAAGCTGCTCCTATTTTCCCGCTGTTAAAGTTACTGCAGTGGACAGAAAACCATTGTGAAAGATTTGCAGATGCACAGATGCATGCTAAGCTTATGTCTCTGCCCTTTGTGGTGATGGTTGGACGGTTTTGAAATGCTGTAGCTCTGGACAAAGCCAAATAGCCTGCATGCAAGTAGTGATTTGCCAATCAAGTCATTACTCTGTGGGTCAAGATTAGACTTGAGCCCTGTGCAAGGGATTTAAGTTTATTTTACACTTTGATAGTGTTGATATCCCTAACCCATATCCATTTGGGATTTAATCATCTCAGTGTAGTTTTACATCTCCTCTCTCAGGCTCTCTCTGGAGCTGCGGTGCTCCGCTTTGTTGTGATAACACAATAACAGAAGTCCTGATGGCTCCTTCTAGGGCTCAGTTTCTGGATCATGCTGGGTGCATATCTCTGTGGTTGGGGCTTTGATACTTTCACAGCATTGTTATGGTGTCTAGACTTGCTTTATAGTGAAAAAGGATGTGGAAACCTTCCTTTTGTATGGTATGTTAATGTAGTAAGGCAGCTGCTTTTATCCCACTCATTCATCTGGTTGAGTATTTGTGAAGCTATAAATTTGCCTGTGTTTGGTGTATGGTTTCTAATGAGGACTCCTCTTTGGCATCTCCACTGGTGTGAATGAGTATCAGTTTTTCTCACAGTTGTACTGCTTGTCTGTAATCTTGTCTGTGCTTCAGTTCGCCTGTAGTTGCACTGATTGTTTCTCACTCATGTGCTCCCTCTGTTTACTTCTTTGTCCTTGCTGATACAGACAAGAGGGATCCCTTATTCCCTCCTCATGCATGAAGGCTGGCTCTTTATCAGTCACCCCTGCGGAGAGAGAACGAGAAAGACAGAGATGAGAATGGAAAGCTTTATAGGGTGTGGAATGGGTAAAGCAGCGAGAGAAAACACTGAGTGGGAATCTGAAGTCAGAAATGCATGGCAGCGTTTGATAGGGAAGATTTTATGTTTTTATGTATCGGGCTCAGAACAAACTTCTTGACACTTTGATAATGCGTTACTTTTCATATATTTACAGACAGATATTTGGTCACAATATTTAAGCGCATACAGAGATTGTGCCATCAAATCCTGCTCAAACACAAACTCTGAATCAAGCCCCCTGCTAATACTCGTCCCGTGCGATAGGGCTTCAGAGGATTCTTTAGATAAGTAAGCGTTTCAATCCAAGTTATCACAAGTAGTCACAAATTGCAGCACTTCAGCTTCTCTAAATTCTCTTTCAACACCTCCCTCCCACACTCCTGCCAGTCTGTTCTCCTGCTGCTGCTGCTGCTGCTGCTGCTTGGTATGAATTTATTAATCCAAGTGTCGTGGAGAAGTGGAGCACAGGGAGCGGTGACCTCATGCCTCCAGGTCACGATCCAGCCCCACACCCCCAGCTGGTGATCTGCAGTCTGACAGCTGTGGCGGGGTTTAGCTCTCCTTGACTTTTGAGAACGTGGTCGCCACTCGACAGATCTCAACTCTTGCTTTTCCCAAATGATAGAATGACCTTAAGTCCCTGATATCCTTGGTATAAGGAAAGAAAAGAAAAAAAAACAGCACACACACAAACTGAAATCTTGCCCCTGGGGATGAAATGTACTATAGAAATACAACAACTCTTGTTTACCAGTCAACAAATCCATGGGGCACGGCTAGGATCAAGAACTGCTGAGGGCAATTGGGGTAAATTCCCCTTGGAAATTCCCATTCTGTACTGAAAATCTGACAGGCTTTAAAGTTTTTAAAGTTTGTTATAATGTGCATTGTTGTTTTTGGACTAAAACCTGACACTAAATAATGATGTGAAAAAATATAAATATATTATATATATAGACATCTACTGTATAAACACAATTGGTCTGTACTTCCTCTTACTGTCAAGCTTTCTGCCTCAGTGCTCTGGTCTCTGTGTTTTGCCCTGCACTGCTTTCTGACATGACCTCTCTGTGTTCATTGGGACACAGTGTGAACGCTGCAGCTGTGACCCCTGACATCTCTGTCATTGGTCTTTGGTAAAGCTGCTACTGCATGAGCTTATTTGAAAACAAACATCAACAACAACAACAAAAAAAAACTACTCCATTTCAGGACCACAGCATCTGCCAAATGAATTTTTCAGCCAACTTTAAAGTGACTACGAGGAGTTTCGGAAGCGGAAGTGTTTTCACACTACATTTCCCATGAGCCCCGCATGCACGGTCCCAAACTGTTGCAAATGAGTGAGCTACCCAGAGCGAGCCGTGGGAGTTTTGAGGACCGACCAGAGAGCTTTGACCGAATGATGATCAATATTGATTTGCACACATTATTTCTTCCCCACAAAGCACACTCCAAAACCACCCACCGTTCAGTTGGCAGTCTTTTCAAACTTGCAGCAGTCTTCACCCCCACCTGAAGCTTCGAGTGACATCTCTCAGGTATTTTTATCAGACACGAAATGCTTCAATCTCATGTGAAATAGTTCCAGTCGTCACAGGTAAACACTTTCATTTTGTAAATGTTGTATGTTTGATCTCAGTTTGTGGTGAGTGGAGTGAATTTAGCCTTTTTTTGGCATATATATCCATCCATCCATTTTTAAAAAATTTGCTTCATGTTCAAATTCAATACCTGAGAATGAAATCAGTGGACAGAAATGAGGAGATCAATAACCCCGAGTTGAATTTGGTGTCATCTCAATAGTTAATTTATGGAGCTTTTAAATATGTGAGTGCATTAACTATGGAGTAGATCTGAAAAACATGTTGAGAAATATAGTCATTAAAACAAACTTTCTGGTAGCCCACTCTTAATCTGGACTTCCTGGGCAACATGTGACCTTTAACACACGCTCCTGGGACAGAGATTGATTAAGACATAAATGAGGTTATTGACAGACTGGAGGCGACTGACATGGCTGACTGGCCTGTATTGGTGTCTGTGTGGGAGGCATGAGTTTTTTTCCCATGCCAAGCCTGAATGGGAACATAATCATGTCTTCATAGAGGAATCAAATTATATTCATGATCAATTCAGAGTCATTAATTAGCTTATTTGTGCTCATTGTCTTTACACTCTGAGCCATTTGACGGATTTATTATGATTTTGAAATGATGCAGTTTTGTTCACAATCCAATATGAATTAGCTACTTTTTATTTTTTTATTTATTTTTTTTGTACCTCCAACTGGGAGCAGTTTGTCCTTCACACACTTTCCCTCTTCTTTGTCTCACAGGAGCTTTAGTTGAGCTGTCGGAGTTTGTGAATAGTCAAAACACAGCTCCTCGTTGCCGGCTGGAGTGCGTGTGATTTTTGTTGGAGAGAGTGCACTGGGAACACTTGAGAGAGACGGACAGACAGAAAGCAAGAGAGAGTGTGTGTGTGTGTGAGAGAGAGAGAGAGAGAAAAAAAAGAAGAGAGAGGTTGATTGAGAGAAAGAGAGCGGATGGGCGAGCTGGCATTAACAGTGAAGAGATATTCTCTGCAGTGTGTTCCTCTCCATCCACAGAGGCCAGCTCTTAATCTGCTGCCTCTGTGGGCAGGCTGAGACAGAGAGAGAGATGGTGGTGTGTGTGTGAGTGAGAGAGAGAAGGAGGCAGGAGGGGTTACCTGGAATGACCTTAAAAAAAAAGAAGAAATACAGAAACAGAGTGGGAGGACAAAGACCCAAAATTCAAAAGAAGACAGAGTTTATATCCGCTGGAAGATAAACCGGCAGCGAGACAAAAGTATAGGTTTATTGACATGTGGCTTCAAGGAAGTCTGTGTAACTTTTTACAAAGCAAAAAAAAAAAAGTGTAATTCATGAGAAATAAACCACATGAATGCTTTTATTTAATACCCACTGCCACAGCCCGTCTGGCATGATTGAAGATAGTTGGTGTCAGACAGTGTTTGTGTCTGAAGCATCATCAAATACTTTTTCAAAAGTTTACATCAAAGCATTTTATTGAGGATAACAGACAAATATCCCCGGCATAACAGGTCAACCTGCGCCAACAGCTTAGGATGTGCAGATGTTTCAATTGTCAACAATCGGCAACACCTTTTGTTTTTTCTTTTTTTCCCACATTAAAATAACTTTTGATTTCAAGTTTGAAGCTGATTGATCTAAATAATGCATAATCTAAAGAGGAGAATAATTGCAGACTGAAGTAGGGAACCACGGTAACTGTTTCTTTTTTTCCACTGATAGGAAAACTGATAACTTTTTCAATAGTTTATATTCACACCTGAGGTTAAGGAAGGTCAAGATGTAGTGAGTAAAGATGAACTTAACGTTTAACCAACATCACCGCTGTTACAAAATTATGTCGTTATTGGACTTATCTGTATATTTTGGCCGATAATTATTGGCCAATATCGGGCCGATAGTTATTGTGCATTCCTAGACTGAAGAGGTTGAAACTAACACACCCCGTGACAGATTTACTTCTTTAAGGCTAAAATTTTTGTACAAGCCTAAAGCTATGACCTAAACATGGTGACACTCATGGACCTGAGACAGTCACTATTGCCCTCATGACTGTTGGCACATCTGATGTTACTTGTGATATTTTTTTGTTGTGATGACCGCTACAAGCCTCTGGAGCTTTGACCTCTGGCCTTTTCCCTTTTGTCCATGCACTTTGGACAGGAGTGAGGTTGTGTCTGTACCTGTACTTTGTTTCTCCAGCAAAGCAAAGTCGTCCCAGTCCCACTAGAGCTCCACAAGCCCTGGGCGATGGAATGGTTACACTGATGTATCCATACAGTGGATGGTGGTGGCATGGTGTGGTGTAGCTGTGCTGTACAGTATGCCTGATGTATATGCATGTATGCATTGTAATGCAAATAGGAAAGCTACATCTTTTCTCTCTCTCTTCTCTCTCTGTTATCCATGTGTCAGCATGTGACTCCACTTCCTGTGGCGCTTCCTTCACTTCCTTGATGCTTTAAAATATGAGCAGCAGCAGTGTATGTCAGTGACACAGTAAGTCTATGATGTATGTAGATGTATAATGAAAATAACGATATATACAATGTGTTACCAGGCATCTCCCCTGTGTGTACCTCTCTCTTTTGTGTGTGTTGAGTGCTGGAAAACAGTTTTATAGCTGCAACTCTGTTTGGGAGATAATTGCCTAGACCCTTGTAGTCTGCTCCCTGAGCCTTCTAAAGAGGATATCGTCTAACCACACACACACACACACAGCTTCCATTTTCAGAATTAGTGATGTCTTAACGATGGTGGATCTGTTGGCATGCTTGCTTGCTGTGTGTTTGTTAGTGCGTTCATCACACACACATGCACACACACACACTTGCAGACAGTGTCCTCTTGTCTTGCAGACTGTGACAGAATCTATTCGCCCACCTGCTCCTCTTCATTATCCAAAGTGCAGAGCTGGAGATGTAGGGCAGGCAGAATATCTAGCTGCGTTACGTTCCTCTCCTGTCTCCCTCTCTTTCTCTCTCCTCCTTTTCTTCCTCCTGTCTTTGTTCCTTCTCTCTCTTTTTTTGTTACGTCTCCATCTGTTTCTCCTCCTGTTCCTCTTGCCCCCCCCCCCCCCCGCAGATACCTTCTCCTTTCTGTGCTATACCTTTTTCATCTCCTTGTTTCCTCTTGTTTCCCCTTGCTTCTCTCCTTTCACCTCTTCCCCCTCTCTCTTTTGTTCCCTCTTCTGTCCTTCTCTGTTTCTCCTTCCCTCACCCTCTGTCTACTCCCTTCCTCCCTTCTCATCTTTTGTCTGCTACCCTCTTCTCGTCGTCTCTCAGATATTCTCCTCCTTTTCACTCTTCTCCCTCCTCATACCTCTTGTCTTTTCGTCCCCTTACCCCTCGTTTCCTGTCATCTATCTGTCTCTCCTCTCGTTTCCTCTCTCCTCTTGTTTCGTCTCCTTTCTAGCTCTCCTCTTCCCTCATGCCTCAGCATGCTCACCACGTATTCAATTATTCTGGACTTGATTACATGCTTAAAATGCGACATTGAAGGGCGAACACTCTACTTACTCACCAAAGGAAATCTATCGGCGTCCTGCTTACGATGCTGCAAGGTTTCTCCCAGCTTTGGTTTTGTTTACGCAATTTTAGAAGTGTGGGTGTCCTACTTTGGTGCTGGCAGGTGTGTGTTGTGGTGGAGAAGGGGTGGGGGTGGGGTGTGTGGGGGGAGTTCTTCTGATGTGGTAGTCCCCGGTGATTCAAAGGTCTTTTAATATCTGTTCATTACAGATAACACCCTGATCTCCACTTGGGTACAATGTGCTATTTAAGTTGGATAACACGAAATCACTGAACGTGTTATCGGCTGATTGATGCACACTCCAAGTGACCTCTTCTGGTGATGTCGTCATTCACTTCTTCTACAACACACACACACACACAACACACACACACACACACATATATATAAGTGTCACACAAGCTCACAGGCAAAGCATTTATCCACATGACTGGAGACCTTAAACGAAACTGTAGAGAGTGCGTGAGGTAGCTGTCAATCAAACAGTGTTACACGCCCACGTCCTTCTGAGCTGATCTCTATCAGCCAATTACATGAGAACACCGTGTGAGTCAGTTTAGTCTTCAGTGAAGGA
>JAFHLA010000035.1:337500-347500 GCA_021432705.1 Caranx ignobilis | reverse complement strand
GGCAACAGGACTTCCAACCTCGCGGGAGACGAGCCCCGGGAGGAACGTGGTGGCGCTCGCCCGGTCGCGATCGACGCGCGGTTCGCGCGCCGCGCGGCAGAACTCTGGCGGCCACCGCTCCTCGGGACGGACCCACGGCTCCACGCTCCACAGACCCGGACTTCACAATAAAGGTACGCATCATTCACAGACTTATTAAAGCGATGCACCATCTAACCAACGTGTCTGGGGATGAGCCTCCTGTTACGATTGATAAAATGACACAGACTTTGGCCACACTCATTAAGCCAGCAGCTCCCACGGACAAGACAACAGACTTGATTTGGGGTAATGCTAAGAACTGGGCTGTGACCACTATGCTCATTTTGAGGGATCATTATGCTGATGTTATTGAATGTGAGACTGATAAACTATTGGCTCTGCCCAACCCAGACTGGAAACAGCCGTTTGAGATAGCGGCAAATTGGGCCAGACGTAACCTGGGGAGACGCCTCCTCCCAGAAACAGTAGAGGCCACTGAGGCCCTGCTCATAGCTAGAGAAGCTGACAGGGGAACTATGGCCCCAGAGAGAGCCTCACATGACCAGATGGACGCCACATCGTCTGGGGGACACGTCAACCAGTACCTCCACCTCGGCCGCAGAGAGTACAGCCAGCTCCTCCACCTCTATTACAGAGGAACCAACTGGTTGTTTCTGCAGAGGTCCACGCCCCGCCAGCGGCTTCTTCAACGCAGGTAACTGCATCCCCCCTTTCAGCTTCGGCTCCTCGACTGATGGAAACCCAGACAAGCCGGTCTATGGCCACCATGACGGACATGAGGGGAGACTGGTCACCGGACCCGCAGCTGGATGATCGGGCAACACAGCCGGCTACATCCTCCCTTCCCCCACCACTGGTGCCTACTACTGACATGGACGTTGATCCCAGAGAGCAGAGGCCCAGGCGCATCTTTCGCACCAAATCAGGTGAGAATGTGTCTGCGTCTCTCATACAGCCTGCTTCATCTCTATCTGACGAGGATCATCCCTCCACTGCTCGCGGACAGCCGGCCTTGGACCAGGACTCTGACGAGTTTGAGGACTCCATGGCAGACTTTGAGGAAGCCGGATGTAAGTCATCCACTACAGTGACTTCTCTGCTGAAAAACACAGTTCAGTCGCAGATTGATTTCCGCAGATCCAGTGGAGGTGCCACACACACCACAAGTGACAACACATCATCACCACCACACACACCCACACGCAGGCCTACCAAACATATCAGAACCACTTGTAAAATAAAAAACTGGAGCCTTGCAGTGAGGGGTAAATGGGTGATTCTGGGAGACTCTAACGTCGCCAGATTCCCACCTTTCCAAGTGGCTGATTTACAGGTGGATAGTTTTCCAGGCGCCACTTTCAGGCATATCCATGGCGTCCTATCCAAAATGGTGGCAGTCTCCACGGTCGAGACAGTGATTTTGTCACTAGGTCTAAATAACAGATGCCAGGCAGTGCAGACATCCATTAAAGAGCTACAGAGGCTCATGAGGATGGCCAAAACCAAATTTCCACAGGCAGAGATCTGGATCCCGGCTATCAGCTTTTCGAGAAGTCTGCCTCAGAGCGAGCAGATCCATTTACACTCACTTAACCAGTACATCAAATCCCACTGCCAGTTCATCCCGGAGCTCTCCAGGAGCCAGTTCTCTACTGAGAGGGATGGCTTACACTGGACACATGTCACAGCAACACGGCTGCTCAGCCAGTGGGCCGAGTTGGTAAACTGCAAGCCCCCGTGAACCTGCCACCTCAGGGGGGGATAAAAGTGTGATTAATTTGAGTAGGAACTTTGTGCTGTCCCCAGCACAGCTATCCTTACTGGAGAAAGGCCTCACATTCATTCCTACAAAAGGCAGCAATAAAAACTTGGTTCATAGCACTAGGTTTGACCTGCAACAATATCACAGAAAATTGAAAATTGCAGCTTATTTTGAAGAGAAGGGTGATTCGGACCCCCCACCATTCACTCCAAAATCTGACTGGACCCCTCCATTGGCCAATCTGCCCGATAATATTAAAAATATTATTCAACAGGATATCCAATATTTTGACAACAAATTCAAAATTCATTCTACTAAACCCAACCTCAGTAAAGCAGAGGTGGACGCTTTAAAATCATTGCAGAACAATTCATCTATTGTTATCAAACCAGCTGATAAGGGCAGTGCTGTCGTTATCATGGACAGGGACCAATACATATGGGAGGGCAACAGACAATTGATGGACAAAAAATATTACACTCAATTAAAAAACCTATTTACCCAGAAACAGTCCCTATGGTGGAAAAAACCGTTCAAAAACTTTACGAGAAAAAATTCATTAACGCTAAGCAGAAATTATATTTGATTGGGCAGGCAGAACCTAGACCTAGGCGCTTTTATATGTTGCCTAAAATCCATAAGGAGCCTGAGAAATGGAGCAAGCCCCATGAAATTCCTCCTGGCAGACCTATCGTGTCTGACTGTAGCAGCGAAACCTACTATACAGCAGAGTATCTTGACTTCTATCTCAATCCTCTCTCAATTGGACACCCGAGCTACATAAAAGACACTTATGATTTCATTAACAAGATCAAACAGCTTTCCATTCCCCCAGATGCTTTCCTTTTTACCATGGATATAGATAGTCTATATACTAACATAGACATCGCTGAAGGCATTCAGGCCGTTAAAAACATTTTTGTCAAACATCCTGATTCCAAAAGACCTGAAAAAGAATTACTGGAATTATTGAACATTAATTTAACACGCAATGACTTTGAGTTCAACAATAAATATTTTTTACAAATCAGAGGTACGGCCATGGGCAAAAAATTTGCCCCAGCCTATGCAAACATCTTTATGGCTGAATGGGAGCAAACAGCTCTGCAAGCCTCTTCTAAAAAACCTCTGCACTATTACAGATATTTAGACGACATCTGGGGTGTCTGGGATCATCCAAGAGAGGATTTTGATGTTTTTCTTAATATTCTGAATAACCACAACACATACATTAAACTCAAAGCCACAATTGATTCGACCTCGGTGGATTTCCTGGATACTACCACGTATAAAGGACCCAATTTCCCACAAACACATAAATTGGAGATTAAAATATTTTTTAAAAAAACAGATACCCACTCTTTACTGTACAAAACGAGTCATCACCCCAAACATACCTACTCAGGCATCGTTAAGTCACAGCTCCTGAGATTTCACAGGGTGTGCACCAGAGAGGAGGATTTTAGAACAGCCACCAAAGTGCTGTTTTCCACTTTGATCAATAGAGGGTACTCTCGCTCCTTTTTGAGAAAATCATTCAAGACCTTCAAGCAGACCAGACCTATCTGGGCCTCCTCTCTCCTTCCTATAATCACCAATTATTCTATATCTGCTGTTAGATTAATTAGAACCATTAAGAGGAATTTTCAGCAGGGGATTGAACATTCCCAAGTGCTCCAGAACCATAGACTCATTGCTGCATTTAGAAAAAACAGGAATCTGCAGGATTATTTAGTCAGAGCCCAACTCAAGCCACTTAAGAGTGCTAAACCCACAGGACAGAGGGAATTTTTTCAGCACCGCCTCTGGGTGCGCAATAGTCTCAATAACAATGTTTTTAAAACACAACTAGGAACCAGCCTTGGGACTAGTAATTGTGTGTATTTAATTTTTTGCACTGTCTGTGAGGTACAATATGTGGGTGAGACAAGGAACACAGTACGCATCAGGTTTTATCAATATAAATACAACATTTGTAAACAACACGACACACACATCCCAGTCATACAACACTTTATTCAACATGGATGGACTTCCTTGAGGGTCACAGTTCTGGAGGGGAACCCACGATGGTCTACGCCACAGCGGAGGAGAGCAGAGAGAAAATGGATCCGTCTTCTGGACACTCTGCAACCACATGGTCTGAATGAAAAATAAAAGGACACTTACCTTCCTTGGTTCCTCCTGGGCCACATCCCAGTCTTCTTGGATTGTGGGCCTGGTATTTGACCTTTCACCTTCATTTGATTGTTTGTTTCTCTGCTTTTTCCAGTCCATGCCTAAACTTAACCCCCCTACCTGGTTGCTATGTCATTTTTATCCTATACCTGAACCTAATGTTTATCCCATGCCTGAACCTAAATTTTGATCTATGCCTAAACCTAATGGTTATCCCATGCCTAAACCTAAATTTTGGTCTATGCCTAAACCCTATGCTTATTCCATGCCTAAACCTAATTTTGAGCCCATGCCTCTTGATCCTAACCTAGATCTGGCCTCTTATACTAAACCTAACCGTAGGGAACTGATTGCCTAAACCTAATCTAATTGGATATTCATTAAAATTAAAATAAAATAAATTAATTTGACCCAAAATTAAAATTTCTAATGCTGTGTGAAGCTTGGGGACGTGAGTACTGGAGGGGGATCAATGGCCTGTGCCCGTAATGTCCTCGTCTTCGACGAGGACATTAACTTTTCTTCACCTAATCTAGCCCGTGCCTTTCCCCCGCTCTCTGGTGTCTCTCTCTTCATCTTCACGGAATCCACAACTTCCCAAGGAGGGCCCTTTCCAACTAACATGTGATGTGGTTGATGTATTGTTATACTTGAATGTGATTTAATGTGTTGGACAAGTATGTGTATGTACATTTATATATGTACACGTTTGCAGGTGTATAGGGTCGATTTCATCCCCTATTAATGGAGATTGTTCATGTTTTATATGCATATTCTGGAAGCTAAAGGAATTTCCAGGAAGGGGAAATATTTATTGTATTACAGACATGTCAGGTCAACATTGATCACGTCCACATATGCTCATGTGAATCTTTATAGGGTAATTTCATGGTTTTTCTCTGCAGTGTGATGCGGACACTTTCTGTTTTTTCATGGTATATCCAAAGTATGATGGGACTATACATGGGGGATGTTGTCATCGTTGTTTTGTACTCACCTGAGGATGCACTGAGCTCCTTGATTTCCTTTGTTGATGTCTGTGCTGTTTTGCAGGCTGTTGTCCAGGCTCATGGAGGAGGGAGAATTTTTTCTGTCTAACTTTAATATGGACATTGATGACAATTATGGCATTATTGAAGCCAAAATTTTGATTTTATTGATGTTAAATTCATTATTTTAAATAGAATCATAATTGCACAATATTAAAATCCAAATTCATAAGTTAAATTCATATACTATATTTAAAACAATAATTAAAATCCAAATTCATAAGTTAAGCTCATATACTATATTTAAAACAATTGTGTTTTTTTAAAAAACATATTTAATGTTTTTAATTTTAATTTTAATTACTCTTCACAGCGGACGGAGGTGACTTCCTCCCGGACCGTGCCCTTTAACCTGAGTCACGGCTTCCGCTTCCGCTCCACGTTCCCTCACGTTCCCTCACGTCCTCCATTTTGCCTCGGATGCCAGTCCGACATACACGCCTCGGAGCGCCTCGTTAAGTTTAGCTAACAGTTAGCCTGAAGAAGGTTTATTCCAACCGAAACGTTGCAACTTTTGTGCTTTTGTCAAAGCAATAAAAATTATCTTATTGGATTCCAACCTTGGAGGAGTCGTTTTTCCTGACTTTTTGGTAATTTTAAGCGGAACGGCTCGGAAAATGCTAGCCGACCAGGACGACGACGGCTGGACGACGGTTCGCTACGGTGGTCGACGACGGAGGAGAAGGTATTACCAGTCCCCGTCCCCCGTTAAATACAACACCGACACCCGTTTCGACGCCCGGTCTGGCAATTACAGGCGCTCTTATGCTTCAGTGACTCGCGGGCCGCCGCGGCGGGATGCAGCGGCGTTTTCCGCCTCCCGCATCAGACAGAGAGATGCCCCATCGCAGCAGCACAGACGCTGGAGACCCGAATATGACAACCGACGCTTTCAGTGGGATCGACGCCGGCAACAGGACTTCCAACCTCGCGGGAGACGAGCCCCGGGAGGAACGTGGTGGCGCTCGCCCGGTCGCGATCGACGCGCGGTTCGCGCGCCGCGCGGCAGAACTCTGGCGGCCACCGCTCCTCGGGACGGACCCACGGCTCCACGCTCCACAGACCCGGACTTCACAATAAAGGTACGCATCATTCACAGACTTATTAAAGCGATGCACCATCTAACCAACGTGTCTGGGGATGAGCCTCCTGTTACGATTGATAAAATGACACAGACTTTGGCCACACTCATTAAGCCAGCAGCTCCCACGGACAAGACAACAGACTTGATTTGGGGTAATGCTAAGAACTGGGCTGTGACCACTATGCTCATTTTGAGGGATCATTATGCTGATGTTATTGAATGTGAGACTGATAAACTATTGGCTCTGCCCAACCCAGACTGGAAACAGCCGTTTGAGATAGCGGCAAATTGGGCCAGACGTAACCTGGGGAGACGCCTCCTCCCAGAAACAGTAGAGGCCACTGAGGCCCTGCTCATAGCTAGAGAAGCTGACAGGGGAACTATGGCCCCAGAGAGAGCCTCACATGACCAGATGGACGCCACATCGTCTGGGGGGACACGTCAACCAGTACCTCCACCTCGGCCGCAGAGAGTACAGCCAGCTCCTCCACCTCTATTACAGAGGAACCAACTGGTTGTTTCTGCAGAGGTCCACGCCCCGCCAGCGGCTTCTTCAACGCAGGTAACTGCATCCCCCCTTTCAGCTTCGGCTCCTCGACTGATGGAAACCCAGACAAGCCGGTCTATGGCCACCATGACGGACATGAGGGGAGACTGGTCACCGGACCCGCAGCTGGATGATCGGGCAACACAGCCGGCTACATCCTCCCTTCCCCCACCACTGGTGCCTACTACTGACATGGACGTTGATCCCAGAGAGCAGAGGCCCAGGCGCATCTTTCGCACCAAATCAGGTGAGAATGTGTCTGCGTCTCTCATACAGCCTGCTTCATCTCTATCTGACGAGGATCATCCCTCCACTGCTCGCGGACAGCCGGCCTTGGACCAGGACTCTGACGAGTTTGAGGACTCCATGGCAGACTTTGAGGAAGCCGGATGTAAGTCATCCACTACAGTGACTTCTCTGCTGAAAAACACAGTTCAGTCGCAGATTGATTTCCGCAGATCCAGTGGAGGTGCCACACACACCACAAGTGACAACACATCATCACCACCACACACACCCACACGCAGGCCTACCAAACATATCAGAACCACTTGTAAAATAAAAAACTGGAGCCTTGCAGTGAGGGGTAAATGGGTGATTCTGGGAGACTCTAACGTCGCCAGATTCCCACCTTTCCAAGTGGCTGATTTACAGGTGGATAGTTTTCCAGGCGCCACTTTCAGGCATATCCATGGCGTCCTATCCAAAATGGTGGCAGTCTCCACGGTCGAGACAGTGATTTTGTCACTAGGTCTAAATAACAGATGCCAGGCAGTGCAGACATCCATTAAAGAGCTACAGAGGCTCATGAGGATGGCCAAAACCAAATTTCCACAGGCAGAGATCTGGATCCCGGCTATCAGCTTTTCGAGAAGTCTGCCTCAGAGCGAGCAGATCCATTTACACTCACTTAACCAGTACATCAAATCCCACTGCCAGTTCATCCCGGAGCTCTCCAGGAGCCAGTTCTCTACTGAGAGGGATGGCTTACACTGGACACATGTCACAGCAACACGGCTGCTCAGCCAGTGGGCCGAGTTGGTAAACTGCAAGCCCCCGTGAACCTGCCACCTCAGGGGGGGGATAAAAGTGTGATTAATTTGAGTAGGAACTTTGTGCTGTCCCCAGCACAGCTATCCTTACTGGAGAAAGGCCTCACATTCATTCCTACAAAAGGCAGCAATAAAAACTTGGTTCATAGCACTAGGTTTGACCTGCAACAATATCACAGAAAATTGAAAATTGCAGCTTATTTTGAAGAGAAGGGTGATTCGGACCCCCCACCATTCACTCCAAAATCTGACTGGACCCCTCCATTGGCCAATCTGCCCGATAATATTAAAAATATTATTCAACAGGATATCCAATATTTTGACAACAAATTCAAAATTCATTCTACTAAACCCAACCTCAGTAAAGCAGAGGTGGACGCTTTAAAATCATTGCAGAACAATTCATCTATTGTTATCAAACCAGCTGATAAGGGCAGTGCTGTCGTTATCATGGACAGGGACCAATACATATGGGAGGGCAACAGACAATTGATGGACAAAAAATATTACACTCAATTAAAAAAACCTATTTACCCAGAAACAGTCCCTATGGTGGAAAAAACCGTTCAAAAACTTTACGAGAAAAAATTCATTAACGCTAAGCAGAAATTATATTTGATTGGGCAGGCAGAACCTAGACCTAGGCGCTTTTATATGTTGCCTAAAATCCATAAGGAGCCTGAGAAATGGAGCAAGCCCCATGAAATTCCTCCTGGCAGACCTATCGTGTCTGACTGTAGCAGCGAAACCTACTATACAGCAGAGTATCTTGACTTCTATCTCAATCCTCTCTCAATTGGACACCCGAGCTACATAAAAGACACTTATGATTTCATTAACAAGATCAAACAGCTTTCCATTCCCCCAGATGCTTTCCTTTTTACCATGGATATAGATAGTCTATATACTAACATAGACATCGCTGAAGGCATTCAGGCCGTTAAAAACATTTTTGTCAAACATCCTGATTCCAAAAGACCTGAAAAAGAATTACTGGAATTATTGAACATTAATTTAACACGCAATGACTTTGAGTTCAACAATAAATATTTTTTACAAATCAGAGGTACGGCCATGGGCAAAAAATTTGCCCCAGCCTATGCAAACATCTTTATGGCTGAATGGGAGCAAACAGCTCTGCAAGCCTCTTCTAAAAAACCTCTGCACTATTACAGATATTTAGACGACATCTGGGGTGTCTGGGATCATCCAAGAGAGGATTTTGATGTTTTTCTTAATATTCTGAATAACCACAACACATACATTAAACTCAAAGCCACAATTGATTCGACCTCGGTGGATTTCCTGGATACTACCACGTATAAAGGACCCAATTTCCCACAAACACATAAATTGGAGATTAAAATATTTTTTAAAAAAACAGATACCCACTCTTTACTGTACAAAACGAGTCATCACCCCAAACATACCTACTCAGGCATCGTTAAGTCACAGCTCCTGAGATTTCACAGGGTGTGCACCAGAGAGGAGGATTTTAGAACAGCCACCAAAGTGCTGTTTTCCACTTTGATCAATAGAGGGTACTCTCGCTCCTTTTTGAGAAAATCATTCAAGACCTTCAAGCAGACCAGACCTATCTGGGCCTCCTCTCTCCTTCCTATAATCACCAATTATTCTATATCTGCTGTTAGATTAATTAGAACCATTAAGAGGAATTTTCAGCAGGGGATTGAACATTCCCAAGTGCTCCAGAACCATAGACTCATTGCTGCATTTAGAAAAAACAGGAATCTGCAGGATTATTTAGTCAGAGCCCAACTCAAGCCACTTAAGAGTGCTAAACCCACAGGACAGAGGGAATTTTTTCAGCACCGCCTCTGGGTGCGCAATAGTCTCAATAACAATGTTTTTAAAACACAACTAGGAACCAGCCTTGGGACTAGTAATTGTGTGTATTTAATTTTTTGCACTGTCTGTGAGGTACAATATGTGGGTGAGACAAGGAACACAGTACGCATCAGGTTTTATCAATATAAATACAACATTTGTAAACAACACGACACACACATCCCAGTCATACAACACTTTATTCAACATGGATGGACTTCCTTGAGGGTCACAGTTCTGGAGGGGAACCCACGATGGTCTACGCCACAGCGGAGGAGAGCAGAGAGAAAATGGATCCGTCTTCTGGACACTCTGCAACCACATGGTCTGAATGAAAAATAAAAGGACACTTACCTTCCTTGGTTCCTCCTGGGCCACATCCCAGTCTTCTTGGATTGTGGGCCTGGTATTTGACCTTTCACCTTCATTTGATTGTTT